>CM069445.1:21094278-21628762 GCA_035610835.1 Ophiura sarsii | reverse complement strand
AATGAATCATAACAAATTCTCTCTCTCACTCTCTTTTGTTTTTTTGTGTTGTTATTTGTATGTATTGATATAATGTAAAATAAAAGGTCAGCCCTTTTTCTTGTTGGGTTCTGACAGAAAACAAAAAATAAGTGTTTGTAACGTGATTTGGACCAGGAATAATCTGCATCCACGTTCAAGTTATTGACACCAGCATACTGAGGTAATCAAACTGAGGATCGCTGAGATTTCAGTTGTAATTCACGTCCTGCAAATTTGGAATAGAGTTTACTGGTACCGTACAGATAGCCGTTGTAACACCAGCTTGAGGACTTCTAAAGGCTGGCTCACACTATGACGAATAGTGGGTACCGCAAGCTACGTTAGGCTGCGAATTGCAATTTTGAATTTCCCGCCAATCATCGTGTGTTGCCTACAATTGTCGCTGACGAATCCGCTAGCGACCGCAGACGGCCGAAATTATCAGTCGCGTCCGTCGGCAAATTTTCAGCATGTTGAAAATTGTGTACGGCAAAAAAAAATCGTTGTGATTCCGTTCAGATTTCATTGGAGACCGCAACCCTCACATTTCTTTGACGTTTCCATGCCGTGCGAGGCCGTCTCTATTCGTTTTGAGGTCGTCACAATTTCGTTGGTAGTCGTTGTCGACGACCATTGACGACAAAACAACGGCAAGTGACGTCACATCTCGAACCCTGACGACACATTGCGGCAAGTAACGAAATTCTAACGACCTTGGTGCGACAATCTTGCGAATTTTGTCCGGAGGGTGACGGGTGATGACTGTTGATGGCGGGTCGTTTGCGAGTACCTGCGGCATTGCAACGGTGGTCTGCGATGGGTTACGATTTTGAAACGATGGTCCACGATTTTAAACTTTTCGTGCGAATGTTGACGTTTTTTGGACGTCAGTTCGATTTCAATACTGTCCGGCACGATGCAATTTTGAAGTTCATATAAAAAGAAAATGTCCCTCTGTTCTTTATCAATAAAGCTGTTTCATCCTCATGGAGGACGGGGCTAGGGTCAGACTGCAATATGCGCTGCCTTGGCCATGGTCACGTCTTCGTCGCCGCAACCCACCACCAGCCGCCGTTCCTTGCCGCCAGCCAATCCGCTGCCAGCTGACCTCGTTCCTTGTTGCCGGGCTCCGTCGAGACATCGTCACTCGCCGCCCAGATAACGTCCGATTTTGGTCGCTAGACTCCGTTCCCTGCAGCAGCCATTCGTCCCTTGCCGTCGTGTTGTCGCTGAAGGGTCGTTCCTACCCGTCAGCTAATGCTAATCTTGCTTTTCCCCTTTTGCCGTCGTTTTGCCGCCAACATTTTGTGATTTTCACGTCGTTGTCTTTCGCGGGTTATCTGCCGCTACTATGTGAGCCAGTCTTAATTAAACCCGTCATGCACATCACTGTAACAGAGGCACAGACGCTTTTAAAACACAGAGGGATTTCCACAGCATAAATGTAAGTTAAGTGAAGTGAATGAAAGATAGATATCACATTTTTCAGACCGTCTGTGAATAAACACTTTTACGTAGACTTCAAAAAAACTCGGCCCCTGTTGACCCTACCACAAAATCACATTGGCCCGTATTCTCGTACTAAACGCGGTTTTAGCTTAAAACTGTGTCTAACTAAGCGCGTGTCTAGCTTAAACGCGATTTATCTTTTAAAAACGTGTTTAACAAAACACGATTTTAAATTACGCAAATGTCGTCCCAAGGGAACTCGTTGGGTAATTTTGTGCAGGTTTATGATACATGGTGGCCCAGATAACTATAGTACCTGGCGTGGCCTATCCGTCGGGTCTCAGCGGTTGCCGATCGGGTGGGTGTTCAGTTTTTAACAATTATTTTGTCAAAATAAGGACTATTGCAACATAACAAGCAACATTTATGCGAGGGGCATATGAGAATATCGCATGAAAAGCACACTTTTAATGATGAAATAAACAAATCGATCAATTGATTAATGTATACGACGATAACACGTCTCTTACAACTGCAACCGCTGTGGCGAGCATGCAGGATCCTTTTGATTATACTCGGCGAAAAATGGGTTCGATTCCCATTTTTGCATGTCTTACATTGTTAATACATTGGTTAATTCAGGTTATTAATATCTTAAATGCTTTCTTTGTTAATTATACAACTTTATTTTTTTCTGATATCTTGATCTCCTAGTGTACCTTCGTGACAATAGTATATACAAATGTAATAATAAATTGTATTGAAGACAATTTATGCTAATTGTCCTCAGCTAGTTGGCAGGAAGTGGAAGTACCAAATATTTAATGAGACAGTTTAAGGGGCCGTTCATAAATACTTTGGTGGGGGGCTGGATAATTTCATTTTTGGTATATCAACACTTTTTGACCCCCCCCCCCCCCCCCCCTCGTGCCATGCACAAACTTTTGACCCCCCCCCCTGTGTTGCACCTAAAACTTCTCGTCCCTCCACTTCTCGCCCCCCCCCCCCCACCCCCCCCCCCCCCCCCCCCCCCCCTGTTCATTGTTATCAAGTTCAGAGAACAAAGATATGTTATCTGGGATTTTATGGAATTTGATAATGTATCATATTCTATTTTGATGGACGCATCACATCTAGGAGGGCAGTATGTAGAATCTAAAGCGAATCAAAACTCCCACTTCAATTGCAGGTATCTTTGGTTTAGTACCAGGGTCTTTAATCCCCTGAATAACTTCACATATTTATGCACGGATCTCTGTTCTTGAAACCAATTAGGGTGCGCCCTCCAATTATATATCTTGGCTTTAAGGGGTCACACCACTACTTAGAGCTCCATAAGGATATGTACAAAAACACTGATATACAACTCTGTTTTAGACCACTAAATTGCGAAATTGGACCCTGTAGAGTGATTTTTTTCTCAAAGATTATCACATTTCCTCACCAAAAAGTGAAAAAAATAGGTATGTTGACCTGCTCGATTTTCCAAAATATGCCCATGGAGTTGACTACCTCTCTGACGAGCTTGGAAATGTCGCCGTAATCGCCAATGTTTCCAGTAAAAAGCACAAATTTGAAAGATCTCTCAACATTTACCTAGATGATATTCACAGTTTATAGTCAGGGTGCATGTAGGTGATGTCCCATTAATCATAATTAATCAAAAAATCATAGGCATTTACGCAATTGTATTACTGTGAAGTCTTTTTAAATTGAGGATTTTGTGATGCATATTTTCCCGATTCTAGCTTTAAACACCGATTTAAGGGTAGGGGAAACCCCATTTTAATATAGTGTAGTGCACCCTTAAGGGGGACTTAAGGAAGTTTTTTGTTGAATTTTGTTGGTGCTGTAATTATTGAACCATGAATCAAATGTGTATAAAAGTATACCTTTTTGGAAAGGAAATGGATCAGAGAATCCAAATTTGGCATCAATTTTGACCAAAAATGTTGATTTTTTGAGAAAATCACAAAAAATGTTGACCCAATTTTTTGGAACAAAGCTAACAAACATAATTTTGAGTTAAAAATGCCCAAATCACTTGATGATGATGTTAAAACACAACTGGAGGGACGATTTTTTTTAAAAATCTAATCCAATATTTTTTTTAATTTTGACAAAAAAGTGTAAAACAAAATTAAGAATCCATTTTTTCACGTTTTTTGGCACTTTTTGGTCAAAATTTTCAAAAATATTAGATTAGGTTTTAAAAAAAAAAAAACGTCCCTTCATTAGTGTCTTTTAAAACATCATTATAAAGTGATTTGGCCATTTTTTACTCAAAATTATTTTTTGTTAGCTTTGTTCAAAAAAATTTGGGTCAAAAAAGTGAATTTTGGGATTTTCTCAAAAAAACTACTTTTTTGGTCAACATTGACGCCAAATTTAGATTCTCTGATCCATTTCCTTTCCAAAAATGTATACTTTTATATACATTTGATTAATAGTTCAATAATTACAGCACTCACAAAATTCAAAAAATCAAATCAAAAACTTCCTTAAGTCCCCCCTTAAATACAATGTGCGCGCAATTGTTGTTTACTATTGACATGAATTTGCCCTTCATTGTTTTTTAGCTGGGCCAGTACATGAACATAGGTCCGTGGACAAAAAAAATAGATATTTTTTACGTACGTTAATTAATGAACGTTCCGTAAGTAATGTGCATACGGGTAAAACAGGGGTTTGGTTCGCCCCCAGAAAATTTTGGAAACTAATAAGTGTTTACACTTTTTTGACCGCCCCCCCCCCCCCCCCCCCCCCCTCTGTTGGGGTTTTCAAAAACTTTTTGACCCCCCCTTGCAGATAATCAACACTTTTTTTGACGCCCCCCCCTATAATATTTATCTAGCCCCGCCCCCCCCCCCCCCCCCCCACCAAAGTATTTATGAACATTCCCTAACTAAACTGATATAAATATGTATATATAGGCCTATACATTTATATAGTCTTCCGGACAATCACTATGCCTAGGCGCTTCGCAACCGGGCGGCCATTGCAAAGAAAGAAAAAAGAAGAAGGGGGAAAGGGATTGCTTTTCATTAAAATATTGGTCAAAAGTACCAAATCGCACCAAATGGGTTCGAAAATTGAAAACAAAATCCAATTCTGAGGGGGGGCACAACCCCCCTCAGACTCCCCCCTGTTCGAGCTTTTAAACCATGTATACTTAAATCAAGAATATATCAGTTATGCTCAACTTCTTTCGTGCATTGATAAAAAAACAAAATATTTATTGGAAATGACAGTCAGTATGCAGCCACGCGAAAAGTCGTTCCTTTTCTAACCCAGCAAAGCGACCCGGAAGTACTCACCCGTAGCGATACGGCTTCGCAGTCATAGTTGACCTCGTAATAGCACGATGTAAATGAGCTCTTTTCATGATCATAATCACACATTTCAAACACATTTGCCATGAAATTGTATAATAAAAAGACATATTATGCAAATAATATTATCTAATATTATCTGTGAACTTCATGACATGTTGTATTTTCGGTGCAAATTATTGCAATTACACAAACCCGAATTCAAGAAAAACTTGACGAAACTAAAGCCAAATCCACGGTAAAAAAATCACTTCTGAAGAATCAGGCATCAATTTTATCCATCGTATACAATGCTTACAATTGTATACAATTATTTAGTCCGGTCAAGTGAATGCTTATAATATAGCTCCTCGAATCTTGTCTCGATCTAAATTCATTTCGTAGCGTCGATCAAATGTTTAAATCTCACGTTTATATTAAGATTCGCTTGATAGCTCAGATGGTAAAGGGTTTGCTTTGGGAGCGGGAGGTTCAGGGTTCGAAATCGATCCTTCTGCTCTGCACAATGTCATATGATATTTTTTTTACAGAAAGTCTATTCTGGTCAAAATGAATAAACATTTCACAATTTCATCACACAAAATGCATGAATTCGGACGTTTTCAAAATCCCGTATAATTCATTAGACAATAAATATTTTAAGTGAAATAATGCAGTGGACAAACAACGGCGAGTCCAGCCCTCGCTGATATGAGTTGGAAATGACGTCGTGCAAGTGGCACCGACCGCGACACTCATCGATATGGTAATCGATAGTATCGATATAGCTTTAATAATTCTATGATTGAGTGGTAGGTTGAAGTGGAAGTTTAACGATAGCGGATTATATTGCATTTCAAAGACGTCGCACAAAAGATGATTGGTGGCTATTGTATCTATTGTAATATCAATGGGACGTTCAGCCAGGTTTGAACGTCTTGTAAAGTATTCACCAGATCGCACCAAATGAGTACGAAAATTGAGGAAAAAAATCAAATTCTGAGGAGGGCACATCCCCCCTCAGACTCCCCCTGTTCAAGCTTTTAAACCATTAGACAATAAATATTTTAAGTGAAATAATGCATAAAAAAGGCTTCAAACTATGCAGAACAAGATGGTCAGGTTCGTTTTGGGTATGGGTCCACGTACCCATGTGGGTCAAGAACAACGTAGTAAACTTGGTTTGGTATCTGTCAAAGATAGGGTGACCCAACTAAAATTGAACCACGTTTTTAAAATCTTCCATGGTCTCTCACCTGACTATTTAAACTTTAAGTTTACACGTATATCATCTCTACATAACCACAGTACCAGGGGTAGCTCATACAACTTTACCATTCCTAGGATCCAGGGCCAGGCTAAAAACACCCTTTTTTACAGCGGTATCCAACATTGGAACTCCCTGCCTAATTCCATCAAGGAAATCAACAATTATTTCAGATTTAAAAAGGCCATCCAAAAATACCTGGCTGACCAGGCCCTTGTGGCTGAGCAGGATCCATTTGTTGCTTCATAGCTTTGGTACGGGATTTTTAGGGTTCGTTTGTGCAAAATTCTTTGGGTTTTGTGTTTTTATATATATATATTTATTTATCTGTTTATACCGTTGTCTTGTCACGTTCCTGTCTTTCGCCCTCATGTCTCTCTTTTCCTATAAAAGGACCCCAATGGAAATAAGCTTCCTTTATGGAGGCTTTTTGGGCTATCCTTGGTACTCTCCTGGTATTTTATACATTTTCCCAAACCTGCCGTACTCTAGCAAGCATCTTGCTTTTATGTCTTTTATGTGTGCTTTTATATATACATGTGTATTTTGATATTGTGCAATTGTAATTTGATGAGTACTGAATAAATATGAATGATGAATGAATGAATGATCTATACTTATATCAAGAATATATCAGTATATGCTCAACTTCTTTCGTGCATTGATAAAGAGAATTACAATACTTGCTTAACTTGTCTTATATCCTAAAGTCAACCCAGCAGCTATTATAAAAGCACCCAAAAATAGCACACAATTCTTCAAAATGGCCGCCCCCGTCATGTCACAGTATTAAGTGTTAAAAATGCCGAAAACCCATAAGCTTCGCCCCTGGACCCCACCCGCTGCTAACTCCACTCGGTTCGCTCACTCCACTCACAAGGATACAACATTTGGCCCCCATCAAAACCAGTCTAGATACGCCCTTGTATGCCACCCGATAGCGTGTGACCAAACCTTGTGCAAATTTTTGGCCAAAGAGATTAAGTGATTTTCTATTGCTTGAAGCCCAAATCCAAATAAATGAAGGGATTTTTCCAAACACAATGCAACTTTAATCGAGTCCATGCTAAAGATATCAAACTCGCCAACTGTAGACGATTTTCCTTATTTTTTTGCTGACAAACATTACTGACAAACCATGGTTAATGTCAAGAAAAAATGGGTAAATGTCAATTTGACTAATGTTTCTAGTGTGATTAAAAAGCAATTATTCTAGCAAACTTATTTATTTCAAGCAGAAAATGGTAATATTTTGACAATTTGGGTAAAATTTAAATCTTTTAAAAAAGGAATTGCGACTGTAATTTTTAAGATTTTAAGGTCGGTCGTTGAGGGCATAGGGGGTGGGGGTACCGCGCCATTTTGCTATATTTTGCGCTGTACTGTAATGGCTACTTGTTCAGCCATGCACACTAAATATTCAAGTAGGTCTACGAGTCGTATTTGCAACAGCACCACATAGGCTTACATACAGGCCCGACCGCGCCGACACTGCTACTTTGTTCAGGCAAGCACCGTATAAATGGAGAGGCGAGATTGTACGTAGGTGAAATTCACGGTGGGCAAAATTTACGGGAGGCAACATTTACAGGAGGCAACATTTACGGGAGGCGGAATTTATGGGAGGTGACGTCTCTAGGCCATTTCAAATGAAAATGGGGCGAACACTACCCGCTCTCCCTACCATATGGACGACCTTGTTGCGAAGTGTCAAAATATGAATACAATTTGACTCTGTTTGCCATGGTAATTATTAGAGCCTCTTATTGGGTGAACACTAAAACAAGTCTAACTAAAAAACAAAAAATGCAAATGTCACCAAACTTAAGCGTCCACAGAATGGGCTTTTCTTGGCAACAACAGAAAACATTTACTATCGCAAAACATACAACATGGGTGTATGTACGATGAAAATATGCAGTGAACTAAGTAGCCGAACTGTTTAATATCGGTAACCAGCAAGTCAGGTTATATTGCACTATATTTCAAAGCATGGTTTTAAAAATCCGACTACATATCGTTCACTAGATCTAGGTCTGTTTTTCATAGGCCTACATGCTATTAAAAGGATATGGTGATATGACATTTTTGAGTTATGTTTGTTTCCAATTTCGTAATTAACACATTTTGACGTTTTGAGATAGTTTGGGTATCGTTATTGCGAACGTGATTGTAATTAGGTTATGCCTTTGAAACAACTTGTAATGTAGAACTTGTTTTCAATTGGAAACAAGCTCAGATCTTTTGTTGAGGAGTCTTCTTTTGTCGCTGTTGATGATGTACAGCTTCTCCGTGAGGCAAAGGTCCCACTGTCTACTTTTTTTGCCGTTGATGATGTACAGTGTGTAAATACAGTGTGTAACTCTTAAATATAGCCCCTTGAAAATCCTTACATGCAATGATGCAAAGGTATAATATATTGCTTATTTTAATGAACTTTTGCATACACTGCCTTACTTTGATCAATCATATAATATCTATAGAACCGAATGTCCATTTTGTGTCAAATAAAAAGCATTTAATAAATTAAACTCTGCAGAATTCAACACAAGCATTAGTTCCATTTCATGGATAGACATAAGTTTCAATTTTGTGAACCCAATTGCCCTGCCCCCACCCCTTAATAAAGGCATACAGGCTAACTGTACCAGCTGTTAATTGCACAACATGGCATCTTTATAGAGAACTGAAATATGATCCAAGAAATGAAATATCATAAATAAGTATAGAGAACTGAAATATGAACCAAGAAATGAAATATCATAAATAAGTATACAACCTTCACATAATAATAACGTAATACAATCAGCAATTGTTTATACGGATTCCACTGTCTTTATTATTGCACATATTTTGTGGCAACTGTACAATACATGATAACAATACTATAATAGATTGGTATTAACCCGTTTATTTTTTTCTTTGCAATTTATAATATAGTAATTTGCAAGTTAAACTTGGGTAACAAAATCAAGAAGAGACTGTTCGGCTCTACTTAAAACGATCTCATATCAAATACAAATAAGACAATAATATCTGTAGGCGGTGGACAAGAATTGGACACAGATATGGCTCTGAATACTAGCACTCAACCTTGTGCAGTTGTGATAAAACTCCAATAATAATAACTAGTTTTAACTGATAGCACTATAAACAGATATAGGCAAAACAAAACAAATTGCTGTGTTGCCCTCAGCGACCGAACCTAAAATCACAAAAATCAAATATGAAGGTCGCAATATTTTTGAAGAAAAAAGAGAGAAAAAAGGGAGAAACGGTAAATCGACCGACCGACCTGGCCTCAAGATTTTTGGCACTTAAGGGCAGCACAACAATTTATTTTTATTGCCTCGATAAATTCTTCAATGATAAATGTGAGAAATGAACTCGAATGCATCAGACACTATGCATTTTAATTCCATCAGGATTATAAATTATCCAATTGATTTCTCCCCTGTGTATTAACACTTTCCACGTGGCAGGCGGCTGCAGACGACATTACAAAAGTTTACAAAATGTTTAAAAAATGTCAATTATTGAATTTGATTACCATATTTAGAACCACCATGAGAAATGCATTGACATAAGTACAAACATGCCTAGTATTGGGTAAGTAATCCTTGAGATAGACTTTGAAAATTGGGAAAGGTTTCTGAAAAATCTGTTTTGTGTATGGTAAAAATAATAGCCGCGTGGAAAGTGTTAACACTTTCCACGTGGCTATTAGTTTTACCATACACACAGCAGATTTTTCAGAAAATCTTTCCCAACTTTCAAAGTCTATCACAGGAATTACTGAACCAATACTAGGAATGTTTGTACTTATTGTAATGCATTCCTCATGGCGATTCCAAATATGGTGATAAAATTTGATAATTTTGACATTTTTGAAACATGTTGTGAAATGTTGGAATGTCGCGTGGAAAGCGTTAAGTCAAGTGCAACATTTGATTTTCTACTTTGTCAGGTTATCTGTCCATAAAATCATTGTTACCTTATCAATTAATATGTATGGGGGAATACATTAATATATCAAACTAAAAATATGACATTCAGTAATAATAGGACTAGTTTAATATTCCTTTGATAATGGGTTTCAGAAATTATTGACTTGTAGACTGCCGATCTCCCTTTTTAGTACTGTACAGTTATTACAATACAATACAATATTGGGACGATGAATACCTATTGTTCGATGGTTTCAATTTCCTTCTTTTTACAAAAAACTGTCGCAATTAGTGGGAGTGTTAACCACACATTATTGCACAATCAAAACATGGCCATCAATTTCTGCTATAAAAGGATTGCTGTCTGATATAATGGGTTTTCATCCTCATGAAAACTCTTCCAGGTTGACACAGTATAACCTGACATATGTATAGCCAATGGAATTCAATGTCAACCCTGTGATATATTATTAATTGTCAACATAGACTTCATGAGCAGCCACTGTCTACTTCAAACATAAACTCTTTGGATTGAATATAAATATGTCTTAATATCTTACAAATATTCTTGTCTGCAAATAACTCAATAGATGCAATAAATGTAAAACGCCTGCAAAACATCAGTGCGAAAACATCACCTAACCCGACTTAAATATCTCTCTGTGGTAGAATAAATGCTTCAGATAAATATAATATTTGCTACATACAATCATGGAATCTTTTATACATAATATCACTGATAATACAAGTAAAACTCATAATAGAAACGCCATGGAATACCTTGGTATATACTCCTAGGAGTACTAATGCAAAACATAACTGTCTATATAAAATAGCGTTAAGACTGGTATAGATAGGCTCTCATAATGATAAAAGTTTAGATATTGTTAAAGCTAGAAGATTACAGAGACATGGCTTGTGGGTCATCTATACAGGGCGAGTCAAAAAAAGTGTACTCAAAGTAAAATAATTATTAAATATATTTATTATCAGAATATGTAGACAACCAATGTATGTGGCAATATATGCATTTATTCACTATCATCAGCAAAAAGAATCATGACATTTCATGGTACCGTTTACCAGATATGACCATTTTGGAAAGTTACTGCATTTTTAAACCGAACACAATATTGAATATTTTACTCAATAATGCTTGATATTAATGAACAATTGGTTTCATGTATGGCACACTAACTAATAAAGACAAATCAACCATTCTCAGTTATTTGTTCAAACATTATATGCGAAATAATGAAAAAACAATGTCCTTATAACATGAATTTAGAAACAACAACAACAAATGTGTTTTGTTGTGATAGTTGGACTCCGCTCGGACTTGAGGTGGACCGTTTTCAATAGTGGAATTCAATAGATCTTATAATAGAAAATATCGCTAATCTTGTTCGGTTTATAAAATGTTGACTTTTACGCAAATGAGTATAAAATATTTTTACCACAACCAAATTCAACCAACTAAAATTCTTTAGAAAGCTAATGAGATAACCCATCTGACTTGATAAAAAAACTGTGAATTATCTGCACAGATCTTTAGATATAAATTCCCAAAGTTTAGTACACTTTTTTTGAATCACCCTGTATGTATTGATCCTTGCTTTAGCAAAACAAGTGAAACCAAAGGTATAACTTAATGCACTAAAATCACAATCATACAATTCGAACAGTTGCAAGAAAGATACAACTTTGATGAGGACGATAAGATAACCAATAAAATCAAGACTGAGACCACCCCTCAACAGCAATATAATGTGAGGGCTGGATTTACCATTAGGCCAGATGAGACGGGCCCAGGGCCCCCAAATTTAAAAAAAATAAGTTGCAAATTTGTGCACGCTGCACACGCATTTGGTCAGTTAGTTACAATGCTTTTGCCAGGAAATTGCGGTTTTTGGACCAACTCTATTTCAAATCCAGGATACACCACTGGTGCCCCCTATTGTTCTACAATCAAGGGAAAAAAGATTGGCACACTTTGTCCTAATTACGGAAAAAACCCGCCCCTCTCCCCGGAGGCAATGTTGATCCGAGTCATATTGTCAGAAGCCTTGGCAGTTCCCCCAACATTGATTGATGGGGGTGGGGAAGGATTTAAGAAAGGGGGAGACTTTTGCTTTCTATTAAACAGTGCTATGTCCCTAGTCTGATCTCAATTGCGATCACAGGGATCCACAGGGATAGTTGTAATAAGTTGCGTCAAGTGTGCCAACTATTATTTTCCCTGATTGTAGCTCTTTGGCCACTTGAGAGCACATGGTTCCTCACAGTAATTTGGGGGCCTCCACATTTTTTGGACTGGCCCAGGGCCCCTAAAAAGGTTAATCCGGCCATGTATAATGTGACCAGTGATGAGAAAAAAACAAATACGAGGAGATGATGCTGGATAGAGATGACCTCCATGCTATACCTCTTTAATCCAATAGCTCTACAATGGAACATTATGTTCCTATCCCTTAACACTTTTGGACCGGTGATTTTGACATTTCGCCGGTAATAAATCATCTAATATGATGTCAACTATGTGGCCTATTTTCAGGGTTATGAAGGTTAGTTTATGCTCTTGGGGCATACTTATGTCCTTTGCAGTCTTTTAATTGGACCACATAGTGGAAAGTAACACATCCTTAGATGATTTATTACCGGCGAAATGTCAAATCACCGGTCCGAAAGTGTTAAGGGAGTGGAAACATAATGAATTGAAATTGTCTTTATAATCCAGTACTAATACATGAATGCCTTTTGCAAAAACGCAATTTGTTTATGTATATTATAATACTAAATACATACACTATATGTAAAACAAAATCTTTTTATGTATAATATAGTACTATTTTAAATACATGAACACTATATGCAAAACAATATCTCTTTATGTATAATATAGCTCTAAATACATGAACACTATTCGCAGAACAGAATATATTTATATATAATATAGTACTAAATACATGAACACTATTTGCAGAACAGAATATTTTTTGTATGTAGTATATAGTACTAATTACATTTACACTATGATAATGCAAAAACAGAATTAGTATACATAATATAATACTACATGAACACTATAATGTTCATTAAGAGTCTTCATACTAAACCAAAACAAATGATACCACATTCTTCATTCTACAAGCTAGCTAATAAGTTTAATAACTACATGTATATGAAAAACAATTATGTAGCAAATAAATCTACTTTGTAAATAAATCTATGATCTGACTTAATTTCTAAAACACTGAATAGTTTTTGTTAATAAATACACGCTCAACTTCATAGCATAAATTCACACAATAAACATGCCTTGAGAATGACTTTCACCCATCGGTTCATTGATTGACAACAGTTCCCAAGGGTTATTCACTTAAGGAATGTATGCATTGCAGTGAACTTTGCAATACAGAGATGAGATTTATACTAGTTGGCTGTAATTCAATAATACATTTTGATATTTTGACCCAAACATGAAATTCTCGCCTTTTATAGGCTCCCTCACAAACTTTTATAACATTCATTTTACTAGACGGATTGACATGCATATAGAAAATATGTAAAAGCCATGTGAGCGACTTAAGGATAACAATTTTGGATGTTAGGAGCCTAATTGCTACAAAAGAACTTGTTTATCTAAAACGTAGCCCAAATGTAAATGACTGTCCAAAACTTGAAACATTAAATTATATAAAAATTATGTTTTGATGAAACTTGGCCAGTCTCCATTGTTTAATCAACTGGTTTAAGAAGTATTAGTTTTGAGAAGAGAAAGTTCGGAAAAGTGAACTTTTGATCCCAGACACTGGAATGTACTAGACACTGGAATGTACTAGTATCGTCCAATACTGGAATACCCAGCATGGTTCGCGCGGGGTGCTCAGCTATCATTACAAGAGGGGTATCAGGCGTGTCCAAAAAAAATCACGTAATTAGGGTAGTGTTTCAAGCAGGGGCACGATACGTACGTTACGTGAATAGGGTATAAAAACAAGCAGAATTATGAAGGGTATACTTTTCATACAATGGTCTTACGTATTTATGGCCATTATTTGCTCTGTGAGGATTTTAAATAGCCATGATATGGGCGGGATATATTTCTTGATTTGTATTCGTCGCATTTAAGTGATCTGATCTTTGTTTCATAATACTTCTTAGGAAAGGAAAACATGATTTGAAATGTATCATACTTGGAAAATAAATGTTAAAATTATACAAAGTACTTGCTTATGGTATCAAAATGTATCTTGTTTAATAGGGTATCAAAATATTTCGACTTCTTGTTTAGGGTATTGAAAATACTGATTATTACTTGCTTAGGGAATGTCAAATACTGTCCATACTTGTTTAGGGGTGATTTTTCACATTAATGCAATTACTTAATATTTAGGGTACCTTTTGAAAGTCCTTGGACGCGCCTGATACCCCTTGTAATGACCACTGAGCACCCCGGGATGGTTCGTTACTGGTACAATGCCAATGTTCCAGTATAGCTTGATACTGGCATGTTTAAATGTTCCAGTATTGCCCGATACTGGTACAAATTTATGTACCAATATTGTTCAATACTGGTACATTTTGATGTTCCAGTATCGGTCAATACTGGTAGCATATGTACCAGTATCACCTCGATGGATAAACAAACCATGTTGTTGTTGCCTTAACAGGTTTCGTATGCTAAATCTGAAACCTATGCTGAATTAAATTATAAAATATATTTCGCAAACCATTCATTTCCACACTCCTTTTCAGTTGGCCTTGGATGCCATACGCTGTTTAGCCCACCCACGGTGGGTTTTGAAATATGAAAGATATGAAAATGTTTGTGTTATTGAAATTGCGGTGCATACAAATTATACAGCTACATGTAAGAGTAATATGTAATGTGATCTGCAGTATGTAATAATAAGGTAAAATATACAACTTTTAGATTAAAAGATTTGTCACTGCTTGTACTTAGAGTTATATTACAAATAAAATCATGGATGTTGGAGTAGTTTACAGAACACCACAGGGATTTGCAGACATTGCCTTGACTGTCAACCAATAACAACTGTCACTTTTTTCTGAGTATGTCACTAGTATTCAATTCTGTTCGTACCTTGTACCAGGTATGAAATTCAAATTGACGATCGGAAGCTACTTCATCCGGGAACTTTAACTTGTGTGTGATCATATCTTGATGGTGCTGCGGATGCTGCTTGTGGATGCTGCTTGTCGTCTGCTTAGGTATAGACTTAATTGAAGTTAACATGGAATTATTAGAAAAATTACAGCAAAAATTGTGCGGTTTTGAAAATTATGATTTACATGCTGGACATTTTTTACAAGCCTGAAATATGATAATTCCTGTTTCATTGTTTGTTTTATACATTTTGAATTCATTTGCTCACTCTACACCATACCGTTGTTGATTGTGTTTGACGGACTTGATGCAAGACTCAATTAATTCCTTGCATATTTTCCGAAAGGGGATGACGAATCAGTTCGCAAATCTTGTTCTCATAAAATGGCGCTGTTGTATTAGTGACGTCAAATGACGATACTGAGCTCTGGGAAAACGCGACCTGTTATCTACATAAGCGCAGTTTTCTATCCAACAATTAACAGTATCCCTGCATGTAGCCATCTAGATAGTGAACTGAAACGCGAACCCAAATGGTATCAGACAGTGTTCAAACAACAAATAATATCAAGTAACCATCTGAGTGGGATATTTATGAAAATGGGTCATGGTGAAAGAAAACAAACAGCTCAATTTGTTCAAATAGTACCCTTAAAAGCGATTTGTAAAGCAAGTGTAAATATGAACATGCCTATACACACAGCAGTCAATGCATATACAGGGGCCTTACTGACATTGCCAACATCAGAGAATGCACATAGGTTTCAGCAAACTTTGCAGTCTTAAATCGCTAAAAGAATGAATATCACAATTTACAGAATGATTGATATTTCATACCAGATTAAGTACATTATCAACCTTCGAGCTATAGTACGTTCACCATAAAATGGCACTTTGCCGTATGTTTTATTAATTGAGTAAGCATTGGGACAGGCAATAGGTCGAGTACCATTTTACACTGAACAAACTATATCAACCGTCATAATTTACTGCAAGCTATAGAAATATGATAAAGTTAACGTTGACGTACGACAGCCTATTAATGGTCTTGATAGTCGCTGAATGAATGTCCGTATAAGGACATTCACGCATCAGTCTTGGTTACTCTGATCAACCCCTTGGTGTCAAATTCAATCTTCATCAGAATCATCAAGACTGTTGCTATGGACAACCGCCTCAGATCCATGAGTGATAGATGCTGAGGCTTCTTCAACCTGAAGTCTTTGTTTCACTGTTTCATAAGTCTTACTCTGGAGGCTGCTGACGGGAACGCCATGAAGCTCAAAGTAACGGTACAGTTTCTGCAATGAGACACAAATTCAACAGTCAAGCATTTGGTTTTGATGAAAAAAGAAACGATATAAAGTGATATTATGCATGAAATCCAAAAGACAGCTGGTTGAGTGATGTTTGGGATACATCCACGTTGATTACCCAGACAAATTCATCAAAGTCTGCCGTACCAAATTTTCAGTATACATTTGGCCAGATCCAGAAACACAGGGTATGGTGGTTTTAATTTTTACTGTTTTAACACAATTTGTTTGTTCTTTTACTTGGTGTTGGACTTACCCTATTGATTCGTATTAGCGTTTTGAGTTGATACACATACCCAATTGATTCGTATGAGTATTTAGAGTTGATGTACTTACCCCATTGATTCGTATGATTGTATTTAGTTGATGGACTTACCCATTGATTCGTATGAGTATATTGAGTCGATGGACTTACCCTGTTGATTCGTGTGAGTGTATAGAGTTGATGGACTTACCCCATTGATTCGTATGAGTGTATTGAGTTGATGGACTTGCCCCATTGATTCGTATGAGTGTTTTGAGTTGATGGACTTACCCCATTGATTCGTATGATTGTATTTAGTTGATGGACTTACCCCATTGATTCGTATGAGTATTTTGAGTTGATGTACTTACCCCATTGATTCGTATGAGTGTTTTGAGTTGATGGACATACCCCATTGATTCGTATGAGTGTATTGAGTTGATGGACTTACCCCATTGATTCGTTATGAGTGTATTGAGTTGATGGACTTACCCCATTGATTCGCATGAGTGTTTTGAGTTGATGGACTTACCCCATTGATTCGTATGAGTGTTTTGAGTTGATGGACTTACCCCATTGATTCGTATGATTGTATTTAGTTGATGGACTTACCCCATTGATTCGTATGAGTGTATTGAGTTGATGGACTTACCCAATTGATTCGTTATGAGTGTATTGAGTTGATGGACTTACCCCATTGATTCGTATGAGTGTATTGAGTTGATGGACATACCCCATTGATTCGTATGAGTGTATTGAGTTGATGGACTTACCCCATTGATTCGTTATGAGTGTATTGAGTTGATGACTTACCCCATTGATTCGTATGAGTGTATTGAGTGGATGACTTACCCCATTGATTCGTATGAGTGTATTGAGTTGATGGACTTACCCCATTGATTCGTATGAGTGTTTTGAGTTGATGGACTTACACCATTGATTCGTATGAATGTTTTGAATTAATGGACTTATACCATTGATTCGTATGAGTGTTTTGAATTAATGGACTTACCCCATTATTGATTCGTGTGAGTGTATTTAGTAGATGGACTTACCCATTGATTTGTATGAGTGTATTGAGTCGATGGACTTTCCTGTTGATTCGTGTGAGTGTATAGAGTTGATGGACTTACCCCATTGATTCGTATGAGTGTATTGAGTTGATGGACTTGCCCCATTGATTCGTATGAGTGTTTTGAGTTGATGGACTCACCCCATTGATTCGTATGAGTGTATTGAGTTGATGGACTTACCCCATTGATTCGTATGAGTGTATTGAGTTGATGGACATACCCCATTGATTCGTATGAGTGTATTGAGTTGATGGACTTACCCCATTGATTCGTTATGAGTGTATTGAGTTGAAGACTTACCCCATTGATTCGTATGAGTGTATTGAGTTGATAGACTTACCCCATTGATTCGCATGAGTGTTTTGAGTTGATGGACTTACACCATTGATTCGTATGAGTGTTTTGAATTAATGGACTTACCCCATTATTGATTCGTGTGAGTGTATTTAGTTGATGGACTTACCCATTGATTTGTATGAGTGTATTGAGTCGATGGACTTACCCTGTTGATTCGTGTGAGTGTATACAGTTGATGGACTTACCCCATTGATTCGTATGAGTGTATTGAGTTGATGGACTTGCCCCATTGATTCGTATGAGTGTTTTGAGTTGATGGACTTACCCCCATTGATTTGTATGAGTGTATTTAGTTGATGGACTTACCCCCATTGATTCGTATGTGCGTATTGAGTTGATGGACTCACCCATTGATTCGTATCAATCAATCAATCAATCACTGAAATTTATATAGCGCCAGAACCAAGAAACTTGTACTAAGGCGCTTTGGCACAGTGTACCACAGAGAAAACTACTTTACAAAAGCATGTTCAAAAAGATGACATTTTAAAAGTCGTTTAAATATGTTGATGGAATCTGCATTTCTGATATGATCAGGAAGCCGGTTCCATTGACGAGGAGCATAGGATGAGAAGGCACGATCAGCAAATGTGATAAGGTGAGTTCTGGGTTCAACCAAATGTGGTGCAGAAGAGGTGGAGCGTAGACACCTGCGACCAGTCTGAACATGGAGCAAGTTTGCAAGATAGTCCGGTGTTTGTTGATGGAGAGATTTATATGTGAGGACTAAAATCTTGAAATCAATCCTATACTCAATCGGAAGCCAATGAAGGTGAACAAGATCTTGAGATATAGGGTCATACTTTCTCTTTCTCATCACCAACCGTGCTGCAGTACGTTGCACATTCTGAAGTCTTGTGATGAGAGTCTTGCTTATGCCAGCTAGTAAGCTGTTGCAGTAGTCAAGTCTTGAAGTGACCAATGTGTGCACAGCTATTTTAGTGGAATCCGTGGTTAACATTCTCCGGGCCTTACCGATGTTTCTGAGTTGGAAACTTGCCGATCTGGTAATATTAGCAACTTGAGCTGCCATTGTCAAACCGGAGTCAAACATAACCCCAAGATTCCTCACAGGATCAGATTTGATAGGTATGTCGATGCCAGTGATATTCACATTTAAGAGATTAATCTTGGCAAGTTGGGTTTTAAAACTGAGCATAATGACCTCTGTTTTATCACCATTCAGCTTGAGAAAATTAGCTGACATCCACTCATTGATGTCCTTTACACACTGTTCAAGTCTAGATACAGCAAGCTTGACACCATTGGGAGTTGTTGGACAGACAGACAGATAAACTTGAGTGTCATCCGCGTAGATGTGTAACTCCATTTGGTGTCTACGAATAATGTCCCCAAGTGGCAGAATGTAGATGGAAAATAGTAGAGGCCCAAGCACTGACCCTTGCGGTACGCCATATTGTAGATGTTGTGGAGCAGAAGACTTTCCATTAATATGCACACATTGAGTCCGATCCGAAAGATATGATTTAAACCAGTCCAAGATGGGACCACTTATTCCTAGACGATGTTGCATTCTGGCAAGTAATATTGCATGGTCGATAGTGTCAAATGCACTGCTAAGATCGTATGAGTGTATTGAATTGATGGACTTGCCCCATTGATTCGTATGAGTGTATTTAGTTGATGGACTTACCCCATTGGTTCGTATGAGTGTTTGAGTAGATGGACTTGCCCCATTGATTCGTATGAGTGTATTTAGTTGATGGACTCACCCATTGATTCGTATGAGTGTTTGAGTTGATGGACTTGCCCCATTGATTCGTATGAGTGTATTGAGTTGATGGACATACCCAATTGATTCGTTATGAGTGTATTGAGTTGATGGACTTACCCCATTGATTCGTATGAGTGTTTTGAGTTGATGGACTTACCCCAATGATTCGTATGAGCGTATTGAGTTGATGGACTTACCCCATTGATTCGTATGAGTGTATTGAGTTGATGGACTTACCCAATTGATTCGTATGAGTGTATTGAGTTGATGGACTTACCCCATTGATTTGTATGAGCGTTTGGGTTGATGGACGTACCCCATTGATTTGTATGAGTGTTTGGGTTGATGGACTTACCCCATTGATTCGTATGAGTGTATTGAGTTGATGGACTCACCCATTGATTCGTATGAGTGTATTGAGTTGATGGACTTACCCCATTAATTCGTATGAGTGTTTTGAGTTGATGGACTTACCCCATTGATTCGTATGAGTGTTTTGAGGTGTTGGACTTACCCCGTTGATTCTTATGAGTGTATTGAGTTGATGGACTTACCCCATTGATTCGTTATGAGTGTATTGAGTTGATGGACTTACCCCATTGATTCGTATGAGTGTTTTGAGGTGTTGGACTTACCCCGTTGATTCTTATGAGTGTATTGAGTTGATGGACTTACCCCATTGATTCGTACGAGTGTATTGAGTTGATGGACTTACCCCATTGATTCGTATGAGTGTATTGAGTTGATGGACTTACCCCCATTGATTCGTATGAGTGTATTTAGTTGATGGACTTGCCCCGTTGATTCGTATGAGTGTATTGAGTTGATGGACTTACCCCATTGATTCGTATGAGTGTATTGAGTTGATGGACTTACCCCATTGATTCGTATGAGTGTATTGAGTTGATGGACTTACCCCATTAATTCGTATGAGTGTATTGAGTTGATGGACTTACCCCATTGATTCGTATGAGTGTTTTGAGTTGAAGGACTTACCCTATTGATTCGTATGAGTGTATTGAGTTGATGGACTTACCCCATTGATTCGTATGAGTGTATTGAGTTGATGGAGATGAAGTTGTGCTTCCATTCTGTCTGATAACCAGTCACATAACACGTTCATGTTACTGGCGTACCACATCTATAGAAAGAAGAAAAAAATATCAAATTATCATTTTACCGCATATAATATACAAAGCAGATAAGTAATACAATTAG
This sequence comes from Ophiura sarsii, assembly GCA_035610835.1. Taxonomy (NCBI): domain Eukaryota; kingdom Metazoa; phylum Echinodermata; class Ophiuroidea; order Amphilepidida; family Ophiuridae; genus Ophiura; species Ophiura sarsii. Next base: position 21,607,693 of record CM069445.1, on the reverse strand, counting down.
GACTAAGTAAATATTACACAAATTGAAAATTGCCTTGATCTGGAATATCATTATTAAATAAAAAAATATGTTTTATCTTCTTGAAGAAAAACTTATAAAACGTATCATTATTTTAAACATAATAAAAGAGAAAATCCAATTATAGACTGTTTCAAAAAGTGTATTATAGGTACAATTGTGACTTACATCATACATATTGAAAATGAATTCTTCGTCATTCACTCTCTCTCTAATTTCCTCTAAATTGTCGCTGGTAAAGCAGTTGAAATCATCTGCATCCTCCAAGCCAGGATTCTACAAGGAAAAGAGTAAAAGAAACACAAACATATATTTCATAATCATCAAATAAAATATCCTTCACCAGTTTATATTTTTAAAATAATGTATTTTCCTTTCATTTGTTGGTGTATGCAATTGCATTAATCCTATTCTCTGTTGGTCTTTTAGAGAGGTTTGTTTAATTGGTCGATCTGTGAGGGGAAAGGCTTGGGTCATGATGTGACCCGACTCTAGCAAATAGTTAACCATTTGAAAACCAACCTTTGTATATACCCAAATGCTCTATCAAGTTCCCACCATGTTTTTTCTTTTTTTAACTTTGTTCTTTACCTGTTTTTGTTATATATATTTTTTATTTTAAAGCTCATACAGTGTAGCATTTGTTTGGAGCTTCAGGGTTTAAATGGTTAACCTTATAAGTAATAAGTATCTCAATTATCAAAATGCAAACTAGAGTTGGTGGGCTATCAAACAAAATAATAACGTCAGTAGTCTTGTTAATATCAACATTTCAAATTCTACTTACCGTAAACGATAGAAATGACGCAAATAGGGTGCCTTCGTCATATTGTGCAAGTTAACTACACAGACTGGCCAGGATACACTGTAGTTTATCAACTGTTAGCCTGTTAATATCAACATTTCAAATTCTACTTACCGTAAACGATAGAAATGACGCAAATAGGGTGCCTTCGTCATATCGTGCAAGTTTACCACTCAGACTGGCCAGAACAGACTGCAGTTTATCAACTGTTAGCCTTGCTAGCCTCTTGCTTTCTGCAGATATCATCTCTCCGATCTTTGTATGGTAAGTGTACTGTGAAGGTGCAACATATAGATATTTTGATAATTAGATTTCTGGTATCAATTGAAAAAAGATTTTTATTTTTTTAATTTAGTTTCTTTCTACATGCAGTCCTATTATATGGGATAAGTTTCTAACCCTTGGTATGAAACAAGGCATACATTCTGTTTGCAAACTAAATACAAATGTATCCTATCAGCCAACAATAGAGAAATATGTTTTAAATATGCAAAATAACTCAGATGAGTACAACATTCCGGTATGGACATTTAAGACAGTGTGGTCTGAATATGCATTTGATATCATCATATAGGCCTAGTTTGTCCAGACGTATACTTAATAAATGCAGAGGTCTTTTGCCTTTTTGGTGACATACAACTATGCAATACATAAAGGTAAGGATTTACATCTCAAATAAAATAATTTTTCATGTAATTAAAAACATGCCGAATTTTTTATGATACGATCAAAACATTTGAGTTTATATGGGAGCACAAGATTCAGCGAGTATATTTTGAGAAAGAAATCTAGATCGTATACACCACATGACACAGGGTGTGTAATGACCTGATCAATACATGGCATTCAAAACCTCATGAACATATGCGATATGTGCGACCCAATCAAATGCCGTCCTTTACTGGTTACGCACAAATAAGCGCAGGTCACTAACGGAGAACCATTACCACAAGTAGTCTGGTTTTGACAAGCATATTTTAACTTTTTCATACATTTTTATTTGATTTCTATAAAGTGTGTGTGTTATTTGGTAAAATTAATGGCACTACATCTACTTAAGACAACTATTTCCTAGCTTGACTACTAGTAGCCATTTTAATTAACCTTTTCCTACCAAATTTACTTTTACCAAAGATTGATAGATCATTTTTATTATTAAAATACTATATTGTAAATAAAATCTTCTTTATTATAATTATATACTATGCATGCTTATTTAATAGTTAAGAGAAAGGGAAAGTAAAGGGTACATACTTCACATAAACCAATATCTACTCTACACTACGACAAAAAGATGAAATTTCTCAAGCACTCTTGTCAAAACTAAACCAGATATTAATATTCAAGTTTAAAATATTATTAGTTATTGCATCATTAGTGACTATATATAAAATATTATTATATTTTAAGAAATGTTGAGTTTATTGAGAAAAAAACTCCTGATAATAATTGCCAATTAGCCATTCCAGCCTCTAACCTACACAGCCTTTTATGACACATATACAGGGTGTCCCAAAAGTCTATGCACGTTTTTGAAGAGTCATATCTCATAAAATATAAATCATATGTTATAAATTTAACCATATTTTGATAGACGAGATTTGGGAAATTAATTAGATACCAAACACAGCCCTATTGGTGAACTAACAACATTATAAAGCTGGTTGAAAGTCATTGGCCGTGTGCCAGACCAACCCATACCAAGTACCACACATTGTTGCTAAAGGTGCGCATAAATTAACGGTATGAAAGCAAAGTTGCGCATTAGTCACAGTTCACTGCTAACCTTGCAACATTAATGTTATTTAATACCAAACTCGGTCACTCACAATATAAATAAGCGTAGTAGACAACATTGCACAGCAAAAGTCTTCATTCAAAATGGTTTACAGCATAGAAAAGCGAATACAAATTGTATGGTTCTACGCTGAAACACATTCAGTTCAACTTACTCAACAAAAGTTCAGAAAACATTTCAAAGTGAAACGCGCACCAGGAAGAATATCCATTCTGAAGTTGGTGGATACATTTTTGAACACAGGAACATATTCTAAATGGGTAAAACAGACTTTCGATGAGGCCTTCAAGCAGCATTAAAATAATCCGCTAAGTTTAAATTTTAACATGTTTTGACAGCTGTGTGATGTGTGTGTTCACTTTTCTGTTACATTATTCAATTGTTTAGGTCTGTGTTTTTGCATTAGCACACGTCTCTGTATACATGGAAAACATTTAAATTAGATTTCACTATAGAAACGAAAATTATGTGTGATATAGTTTGTTATTATGATGATATCACTGTAATGTAAAATTTTAAATATTACAATTGACGGATCACTTTCCGTGTAACCAACTCTACCCGTAATTTTGTTAATCTCAATAGGTATGGATTTATGAACTTTATTCCTCCAAAGTATAAAATTACATTTTTGCAGTAATACATATCTTACTTCTAGGGTGGCATTACAAACAGATGTTACTCCAATATTTGGTATCAACATTATTTCTCACATCTCCTCTTTCTAAATATGTATTCATATTTTCAATACGACTTATATTTTGTGAAATACAGAGCTTCAAAGTCGTGTATAGACTTTTGGGACACCCTGTAGTATTGAAATATGACTGCCTTCAAATGTGTTATACAATGTGTTGTAAAGGTAGTAAAAAGAATTTATTAAGCCATACTTTTACAGGCCATTACATCATACTTTCACACGGCTATTAGTTTTACCATATACAAAACAGATTTTTCAGAAACCTTTCCCAACTTTCCAAGATCTATCTCAAGAATTACTGAACCAATACTAGGCATGTTTGTACTTATGTCAATGCATTTCTCATGATGATTCGAAATATGGTAATGAAGTTCAATAATTTTGACATTTTTGAAACATTTTTGAAACATTTTGGAATGTCGTCTGAAGACGCCTGCCGTGTGGAAGTGCTAACACTATGAATGTGAATATAGAATAGAATTATATTTTTCATAAAGAGTGCAATGAAAAGTGAAAACCATAAAATATGATTAGTATAAAAACATGCAAACTTATTATCATTAGTGGGTGGTTTGTGACAACAAAAAACACCCGATAAGAAAAGAAAAGGGTCTGAAAGTAAACTTAATAAATCAGCTATCACAGATCACATGGCCAAGTCTAACCACACAGGGACAATGGATATATACTTCGGAGAGAGAGACCACAATACTGGATGCATCAGAGAATCTATCTGTATAGCGCCATCGTAATAAACTAGCACATGACAGTCTTCAAGCTAAGTCCTTGTCTATGATCCAATCCTTCTGGGAAACGAACACAGTCAACATTCCGTCACATTTCCTACCACAATGTTGCACCAACAATCTACCATGATTGATGAAATTCTTTATATCTAGTCCAAGGAAAACCACTTGTGGACGTTTCGGAAACGAGCTGTTTCTATTATGAACATTTGATGTGGAGTGATGACAATCTACTGTTTACAACATGTGATGCTGGTTGCATAGTTGCAGTGTTGCTAGATGATTTATCAGCAATCAGTAGATCGTCAAACATGTGACTCAGATTACATTGCCCCTTGTCTCTGTTCATTGTCTTGACCTGCTTTCTGATTGCTGATAAATCATCTAGTAACACTGCAACTAAGCAACCAACATCACACGTTGGTAAACAGCAGATCGTCATCACTCCACATCAAGTGTTGATAAAGGAAACAGCTCGTTTCCAAAACGTCCACAAGTAAGGTGTTTTTTTCTTAAACTAGATATAAAGAATTTCATCAATCATCTTATTATAACAGTCCCGATGAACTTTATCAAGAAACAATCTACCAGTTTTGATATTGATTAAACTGTTTAGCAAAACGTTTAACAAAAGTGTATGTTTACTAACATAAATGTCTTTGATATTGTGTGATGAATTTTGATTGTAATCCAAGGCTTGCCTGCTTATCTGCTCCCCAAGGCTTACGGATTGTCTCAGCTTTCTTTAGCCCATATCAAACAAAGGTTTTTGTTCAGATCAAAATTAATGTAAAATATGTGACATTTGTATTTTGAGATTCTAAGAAAGTTCCATATTTATGTAAATAAATTAAAATGAAATAGGTATAAAAAGCTGAGCCAAACCTGTTGTTTCTTGCCTCCGTCAAGTCACAAATAAACTAAGCAAGCTTTACATGGTGTTAATACATTGAAATATGGTTGGTTTGGTTATTTATTTCACATGGCCACAGGTGAACTCAGTTATAATATACATATGACAAGTTTACAGGATAGAAATAATCAAGAAGAAAATACAATTATGTATCAAAATGTGAACCTACCATTGACATAAGAATTAATCAAATCGTTGGCAATCATATGTGTGGTATAAAGCAAGACACGGAACATGATAAAAACCATTAGCAAAAAAAGATTCTTGGTTATGCGATTACCATCAGTCAACTTTTAGCTAGTATTTTGTACCTAAAAGATACATTCGGTTGGTGCATTCTTGTTGTACACACACCTTGTTAATTAAGGCCAAATATCAAAATTAACATGTTTAGCGTGCCATCCCGCTTCCTTGTTTGGGTTTTCTTCAATTTTCTTTTCTTTTTTTCAGTCATAACTTTTTTGTTTGGGTGTTTCGGAGTTTGAGATATTTGTAACAGCTTTGCTTCTTTCTTACAAGCGTTTTAAGCAAGTTTTGTGGTGACCAACACCTCAGAACCATAACAAATAAAAACAATTTAAAACTGCCTCCTCCTCTTCAAGGTTAGCCAAGTTTATCGCAAAAAGGGGCCATTTTGCACTAAGGTTTTTAAAAAGGCGAATAAAGGGCCTCCTTCTTCCTTTCTTTGAAAATTTCAGGACGCTAAACATGTTTGGTTTTTACTTTGCCTGTACCCAATATTAAGTGTTGCCGACTGAAGAAAGTGAAATTGGAGAGCCAAAACCTCGAAAGTGATGCTTGAAATTTGGATAACTAGCTATCAGTTGACTGATGATGGATGATTATTGGTTTTATGAATAATAATGTGAAAAGATAATATCCTATAAAGTGCAAAATTTAAAGAGTTGTTAAAATATTTATTAATGAAAACTAGAAACAAGATTGTTGCCTAGTTTCCTGCGTCGCATTAATCAAAATGTGCTGACATGAAATTAACTAATTTATCAAAATAAAGAAAAACATGGATGATAAAAGATGGCATAATCACCTAGCTCTTATTGTTTATAAAATGTTTGAGAAATTTAAGTCCATCATACATATCTGCCCAATTTGAATTTGTTCATAAAAGCCATTCACATCTTACAAGAAATCATACCAGTAACACATTGGCTGTGCCAAAATTTTAATCCAATTCAGGCTTGTGCACATTTCACGTTAGGGCAACATATGCCTGGAATAGCCTACCATCAGCAGTCAGAATTGAACCGCAGAACATGACTGTGCATCAATTGAAGTCTAAGATTAAAGAACTTTAATTGTGTGCAAAGTACTTCTTAATTATATTGTTTTGCTATTTATGTTTGATTCATGTATGTGTAACTATTTGAACATTTCTTTGTAAATACTGTATTATTTTCTGTATGATGAGGGTCTGCTTGGAAAGCAGTGCTTGACACTGAAGCTGTTTACCCTCAATTAAGAAAGATTAAACAAACAAACAGAAGACTTTAGTCTGGTGTCTGTCGGCATATCCAGCGTTTATTCTCACTATGAGGGCTCATAAATGTTAGGAAAAGAGAATGTTAGTCCTTCATTTTTTTTTATGAATACAGCAAATTGGATCTTCAATACTTGTAAGTCATTGAAAAAAATATTTGATTATAAAGAGGTGATAGAGACTCATCGCAAGCACTGGTCCCATGTCTGAATAAGTGTGCAGATCATTGCAAGTGCTTTGGTGATCCCATAGTAAAAAAATACCCATGCATACCAAACCTGTTAGCCAATTTCTACAGATTGGTGATGACTGGCTATGACTTACATTCTCCGAGTCTCTCGCTGGCGGGCAGAGTTTCATGGATTTGCTCCTTGCATCGTTGAGGACATTCATCATGACGCATATCTCGTTAGGCACCCTGTAATCACAATTAATGCGTCCTTTCTTGATCCAAACCTCAAAGGCTTGCATAGTCCTGTAAGGTGTACAACATATCAAAAACATTATCAGCCTGACAAAATAAATCACACATGTACAACACACATGTATGTCTTTTTACCTTTGAAATACTGAAGACCTTAATTAATGCATTCTTATCTTCAACCTTCTGTCTTCCTTTAACAAAGCATATTTCAAGTTTGACTATTTTTGTCATATATAGGATACTAACATTGCACAGGGCATGAGCAGATGCGAGGCAATGCCAAATGAAACAGCTAATGCATGTGATTGATAGCTCTGATTCATTTTCTGTGTTTGACACAGGTCACCAGCGTGCATCTATCAATTCATCCTTATAGTATAGTTTCAGAAAATCCATAGAATTCTACCATAATATATGTCATACAGAACTAACCTAACGACGCAAGACTCTATCATGTCTGCGGCCATCAGTTTAAGTCGGTGGTCTAGGTGAATAGCAAACTCTTCTTGTGGCCAATGCAAGTCACGAATGAACGTTTGCAGTGCATCCAGTTTCCAGAATAAATCTTCCGACGTCTCTGTTCCATTTCTAGGAAAATGGAAAAACACGAATTAACAAATTGTGTGAATTTCTCTGGCTGAAGCCCAGTGTCCCCTTTCCACGTGGCAGGCAGCTGCAGCCGACATTCCAAAATGTCACAAAATGTTTTAAATATGTCACAATTATTGAATTTCATTACCTTATTTGGAATCACCATGAGAAATACATTAAAATCAGTACAAAAATGACTACAGTGCAACTTACCATAACTGCCCTTTATTTCATTGTGTCATGCATATAGACCTATATTGGATGTAAACAAGCATAGTATAGGGGACTGGTATAGAAATCCACACACAGCCCTCCTGTGTATAACCATGCTTCACTGCACATTATTTGACGTTGATGTACTGCTAACGTGGTAAATTCAAATGCATGTTCCCTGACTGGTGAATCATTTGTTTGCATACACTAAAGCTAAGAGTGTGCACAAAATGTATACACACTGCTTAAATACTTGTAATAAAAAACTGAAAACAAAATCATAAAAAGTGCTCATACCATTTTGTTGTCCAGGTCTTTAGCTCTAATTTGATAGGTCACACGCCAATATTAAAGTTATGGTTATCTTTAAATTAAGTCTTAAATATTGGTTCTTAGATATGCAAATTAATCAAATAAAGAAAAAAATACAAAGATTTTTTTTATTTTGCTCATACAAAAATATCAGAATTAGGTATATGCACAACATATCTGATTTCCAGTCTACCAGCGTACACAAATCTCTAGATAAAAAGTCAAATGTGTTTTGGACTTGATGCTAATTAAATATGTAAATAATACGCAAATGATGTCATTTTATAAAATCGCTCTATTAAATATTTACGTTAAGACTTCTTTAATATGTGTCACCAAACTTGACTTTATTGGAGGAAAATTGGTGTTGTTATTGTCATTTAAGTGAATTTGGTGAAACGGGCATTTATGGTAAGTTGCACTGTAGTATTGGTTAAGTAATCCTTCAGATAGACCTTGACATTTGAGAAAGGTTTCTGAACAAATCTGTTTTGTATTCGGTAAAACCAACAGCCACGCGGGAAGTGTTAAGGATTGAACTTCGACTCTCTAATTTTCTTCTTCCATGTTTTGGGATCCATTGAATTAGTCGTGACATGTAACTCATGGTAGCTCCTTAAGCAATGACTAGCAAACTCAACAATTAAATTGGTGCCTTTTAATTACTGTAAGTAAAAAAAGGGGAAAGTGTCATGCCAAGCTAGTGCCCATCTCTTTCCTTGGCGTTTGGGCCAGGCTCTTCCTTGTAATTTTGGCTGTGGGGTTTGCAACTCCTCCCGCACAATGAGTCTGTTTTACCTTCCCAACATAAATTAATGCGGGTACCCATTTATACACCTGGGTAAGGACACAACACATTGCCACAACGGGACTCGAACACACCTTTGTATTGTGGAGTGAGAACATATCCACTGGACCACACATGGAATCGTCTTACTGTGGAATTACAAATCCATGAGGTCCTCTATCAATTACAAATCCATGAGATCCTCTATCAAATAGATTGTACTCCCGGGGGGGGGCACTCAACTTTTTTTTGGGTAGGGGTGTGCCGCCCAGGGTCTCAAAAAGGGGGGCTAAAGAACTGAACTGAGTGGATTTTATGACGAAAAATAGGGTCTTAGGAACTGATTTTTTTCCAAAAAATAGGTCTTGAGAACTGGCCTATAGTTCAATTTTCGAAAAAATTGGGGCTTTGGAACACAAAATTGGTGCTTTGGAATGCAAAATTTCGCGATTTTTGAATTTTCAATAAAAATGGGGTCTTAAGAACTGATGCAGGCTCAAAAGGGGGTCATAAGAACTAGCAGCAGAGGGTGAAAAAGGGGGTCTTCAGCGCGGCACATACCTATACCCTTTTCAAATGTCAGTGCCCCCCCCGGATTGTACTCACCCCTTTGGTTCCCACTTCTCCTTCTCAAATCCTTTGTGTATTGATTGTGCAATAGATGATTCCATCAGGTCTACATATCGGATAACTTGAGGTGCAAAGATGTCCTAGATTGTACTCACCCCTTTGGTTCCCACTTCTCCTTCTCAAATCCTTTGTGTATTGATTGTGCAATAGATGATTCCATCAGGTCTACATATCGGATAACTTGAGGTGCAAAGATGTCCTGCATATGGATGTGAAATCTTCCACCTTTAAGGGGGGCTTCAAATGGGAACAAGAAAACACAGTAAAGAATGGCGAAGGGAAAGATAGGCATCTTCCACCTTTAAGGGGGGCTTCAAATGGGAACAAGAAAACACAGTAAAGAATGGCGAAGGGAAAGATAGGCATCTTCCACCTTTAAGGGGGGCTTCAAATGGGAACAAGAAAACACAGTAAAGAATGGCGAAGGGAAAGATAGGCATGTATGTGAAATCTTCCACCTTTAAGGGGGGCTTCAAATGGGAACAAGAAAACACAGTAAAGAATGGCGAAGGGAAAGATAGGCGAAGGGAAAGAATGGCAAAAGGAATCTTGCATCTTTATGGGAACACCATAAAACAAATACAGTAACGACTGTATGACAAAAGGAATTTGACCATCTCTGAAAGGTTTCAAAATGCACAAAAACAAATGTTGAATGGAATTTGGGCATCTTTAAGAGGCATCAAATACAAGCGACTTAACAAAATACACTAAAGAATGGCATATACAACCTGAATTTGAGCAATTCTAAAGCATTTTCTTTCGTTCTATTCCGAGTATATTTGACCCGATACTCAGGATAAAGTGAAACAAGTTTTTCATTATACTTATCCACCAGGTATTGTAAACGTGGATATTTTTGCGCTATATTAATTTGTATGCTTTCACGCTCCAAGCAACTACCGCTAAAATAAAACACACAAATGTATTTATTTTGTGTTTATGTCATGAACTTTCAAATTGCGAATTTAAAAACAAGCAAAATAGCTGAAAGTCGGCAAAGCGTGAAAATGTAAACGCGCAAAAATTACCACTTTTACAGTACAACTAATTAATTCACATTTCTCAACAAGAATTAACTGTAGCTAAAATAATGTTATTCATTACTTTACATTAAAAAAAGAGCAATTGAAAATCAAAGTCTTTTTATGCCCAACTGACCCTAGCTAGCTTCCATACCAGGGGTCCCATTCTGACGCGTCTGCGCGTCCTGGATCTTTCACTTTCTTGTAGTGACGCGTCAGGTTTCAAATTGGAAAGACTCGCGGGTCCCGATCAAAATTGAAGGGACCCCTTAAATTTGACAATGTATGGAAATGGAATCCTTAAGAAATTCTGTAAATTACATATCCATCCTTTGCTCAATTTCTTGGGGGACCCCTTAAATTTGTTTTTTGAAGTCCTACAGGTCCTGAACAATTTCATGGGACTTCTCACATTTTTGATCCAGTGCTATCCCTGTTCCATACCCCTATTCCATACCCCTATTAACAACCCTTAACTCACTGTCACTCCGTAGATAATCATTAAGTAGTTGGAAGAGTGGGAAGCTATCCCACGTATCTGGCGGTTGGATTTCCAATGCAGAATCCATATCCACAGCAAATAGCGACCAGAATATCTCGGCATGTTCCACCAGTAGATCACTGAACCACGCAAATGCCTTATATAATAGGGAAGCAATGTATTAGGGGATTAGTCCAGAGAAAAGGATGGTACCAGGTGGAAAGTTAGTACAGACTCTTTTTGATGATTGATTTGAGTTCATATAGGTATAATGTAATAATTTTCAGACGGTGTGCAAAATTTCGCCCATTGGCAGTTTTTTAAATCAAAGATGGCCGCCATTACCCTAAAAATTCATTAAAATGGTCATAAGTCTGTTATTATTTCTTATTCAGATAACATTTTGGGCTCTATACTTCGATGTTCAAGTCTGAGGAATCTACTAGAGTTAGTGATTTAATTTGATCATTCTATTACCATATAAATCCAATATGGCCACTCTATAATCAATATAGCCGCCAAAATCAGGAATTTGAGTATACATCTCTGTAAGAATCTCTGACAGGCCATAACCAGGAATTTCCTCTGGACTAGATATCATTATTGTCGAATTGAACATTATATTAGGAATATTACAAGACAGAAATTTGACCTCAATCGATTCCATGGAAGATAATTTCATTTTATTATCAACCAAAGTTAAAATGAAACTTCACAGTATATTTAATATTTATTAGGTTTTAATTTATATTTTTGCTACTGTGTGGTCACACATATTAAGATGTGTTCAACAACATATAATAATAATTACAGTCGAAATATTTTGGTCAGTAAATAACGACCCTCATAATTCACCTCTAAAATCATCGGGCAAAAACAAATGACATTAAACCTAAAGTACACTCACTCATCTACAGATTAAAGGTAATAATGGTTTGTGACTGACAAGTCAGAAATGATTTACACCCAGGGAAGAAAAGTGCATAAAAAGAATGGATTAAATTGTGCAAAGTAGCAGTTGTTTCAGTCCAAATAAATCAAACTATACCCATGGGACCCCATGAAATACCCATGTGATACCCATGGGACCCTATGAGATACATGAAATACCCATGTGATACCCATGGGACCCCATGAGATACATGAAATGCACATGGGACCCCATGAGATACATGAAATACCCATGTGATACCCATGGGACCCTATGAGATACATGAAATACCCATGGGACCCCATGAGATACATGAAATACACATGGGACCCCATGAGATACATGAAATACCCATGTGATTCCATTGGGACCCCTTGAGATACATGAAACACCCATGTGGTATCCACGATAAACACATGTGATGCCCATCTGATATCCATGATACAGGGCGAGTCAAAAAAAAGTTTACTCAACTTCAGCGATTTTTTTTTAGAAAAAAGTGTTCGTTTGTTTTCAAAACAATTTACTACGGTATAAAGACAAATCAATTAGCTTTAATATGAATTTTATCTGGTTTAGATTGGTTGAGGGAAACTTATTTTACGCTGTTTTGAATAAAAGTGACCAATTTAACGTCTGAACACGCTTTCAGATCTTGACCATTATATTTCATAAGATACGACCAAAAAAAATTACAATACCGACAGCGAAAGGATCAATTCCTTTGTTATGAAATGATTAAAGTGTGGTAATTGTGTCATAAATAGGCCTTAAAGCTGTCTATTGTTTTAATCTATTAGGAGACAATTTTGAACAAGTCTATTGTCTACTTAATTCTTTTAATAAACAAGATGTGTAATGCTTTACATCATAATCCTAGTAAACATTATTAAGCTCGTTAAGCTTGAAATTAAAAACCGTGTTTTTGGTGAAAAAACAGCTCCTGTACAGAAATAGTCATAATTACTTAACGGTATCATCAAATAGCGTGATTTTTTTTCCAGATGGTAACAAAGAAATGGCACAATCATTTAAAATTTTGTTTGCCTTGATTTTGTGGTCAGAAATATTTTTTTAGATTTTTTCAATTAGGGTAAACTTTTTTTTGACTCACCCTGTATATCGGTGAGATTCTCATTAGATATTCATGTGATGACCATGGGACCCTGTGAGATACATGAAATACACATGTGATACCCATGAGATATATGAAATATCCATCAAATATCCATGTGATACCCTTGAGACATCAAAGTGGTATCCATTACAAACCCATGTGATGCCCATGTGATATCCATGATATATCTGTGAGATACTCAGTAGATATCATGTGATGACCATGAGAAAACCCATGAGACACCCATGAAATACCAATAAGATATTCAAGCGATACTCATGAAACACCCATGTGATACCTATGAGATATCATTGGGTCTGGTCCAATTGTGCGAGGTAGCAATAGTGTCAGTCCAATGAAAGCAAGTTTAATCGCTAACACAAATAAATGGTTATAAAGTCACATATAACGTAAAGACAAAATACATAATAAAAATGTTGGTACAAAACAATAGTTTGTGCTAAGAATGGTTTCATTTTGTTGCTGAGCGAGTATTCTCTTGGTTTTATTCAAGAAATACACTAGACCTTGGGACTAATCCGTTTTCTTACTGACATATGGCTACAATTGTCAAATTATATTGAACAGTGGTGTGAGATTTCAATTTTAAAAAGAATTAAAAGTGAAAAAAGAAATAAACAGCATAAGTTGGAAGCATGTTTACCATCATACTGCAGGGATAAATTAAGATATACTAATGTTTTTATATTTGTAATATATTTTTCAAACACGGTATAAATCGTTCTGCAGTACTATTATTTTTTAATGCCCATAAATCTGCATAAAGTTACTCAAACTTAACACCTTGTGGTGTCATTTTAAAGCTCTTTTAACATGGCAGTCGTCACTATTCTGAACACTATTCTTTCAAATACAAAGAGTGTTTAAATAAATGCACTTAATGAATAAATACAAATCTTTGTGACCCTCCTGATTGAGTACTTGACCTTTGACCTTCCTCTAAATGTATATATGATAGGTGTCTGTCTATTGGATTAATCACAACAATACACAAATATATATGTATAACATGGTCATCGTTTGAAATGCAAAACAATAGGGTCCATTATTACAGTAATTGTGGGGGTGGGGGTAAAATATGGGGCAATCTTGGGCAACAAGGAGTGTTTCATTCATTTATAATACCATCATATTATTATGCGTCTAGGCAATACCTGATGCTTATTATTTGACCAGTTCGAGTTGGTTATAATATGTGTATATCATTTACTGAAATAACTAGGGCCACAATAAGAAGTAGAAATGCTGAAGCTATTTTGATTGTAAACTAAGATTATTAAAATGTGTGAAAGGGCAAATAGTAGCTAGGGGCGTCATAATTCAATTTCTTGCTTCAAATTTATCGTAATATTAAGAAATTTAAAAAATATCAGAAACAAAACATTTATCAATATTACGAAAAGCATTAGGAACTCCAACTATGTGGTACATAATCTAAGATATTTTATTTTTCTAGCTCCAAACACTGACCAAGAAACACCACTTCAGGTAATGACTTGAAGTGTTTTCAATATGTTTTCCTTTTGTTTTCTCTTGAATTGGGGAGGATTTGAGTATTTCTAGAATTCTTTCTCATTCTTCAAATCACAGTTTACCATACTTTAAAACATTTACTATCACCCATTTTGTTTCACTTGCTCCACAGCTGTAAACTAAAGCCAAAATAAATAATGGTGTTTAAAAAGCATAGCTTAGGTGCAGCAATGACAAGCATAAATATGTAAAAGCAAAATATACTACAAAAGTTTGGAACTGACATAAACACTGCACAAAAAGAAAGCATCCACTTTCTCCGAGGAACCCTGTGTTTAATTCTTAGGACCCTAAAGCAATTCAACAAGTTGGAAAGTACAGGCATTTCCTCCCGTACATTTTGAGACCTCATTTGTCACAATAGCACCAATATTAATAAAGCAGTGGCCATTTGAATACAAAATGGTGCAGTTTCAATTGTTGCACTTAACCCTATACCGATGAAAAGTTTCTGAAGTTTCTGTAACTGAAGTTACTCGTCGATTAGGTGTTACAAGGAAGGTTGTGCGGAAATGGAGAGACAGGTGTTGGCTTACAAACATCATGAATGATACCGGTCATTGTAAAGGATGAGTCTCACACCAGAATATGCAGGTGTTGGAAACAATTAATGATGTGAGATGTTCGGATTATGATTGTCTTTTCATGGAGAGTAAGAAGAGGTACACTTTAGATTTACTGTTTCGCTTACGCTCTTTTCATGGGTATATAGGCCTAAGTGCAACAATGGAAACTGCAACATTTGTTATTCAAAAGGCCACTGCTTCATTAATATTGGTACTATTGTGACAAATGAGGTGTCAAAATGTGCGGGAGGAAATGCCGGTTCCTTCCCAATTGTTGAATTTCTTTAGGGTCCTAAGAATTAAACACAGGGCATTTTGAAGAAAGTGGATACTTTGTTTTTGTGCAGAATTTATCATTTTTACATGTAAGTATTTAATTCTAAAAATAGTAAGAATGGTAGAGTGTGCATTTAATCTGAGGTTGAACCATTCACATAATTAGTTAATATATAATAAATTTAAACTAAAGCCATGGTAGCCATGTAGAGGAAAAAACTATTAAAATGTTCTGCAACTTGTATAGGTAAACTATAACTTAGAATAATTTCCTTGAAAGGCATAACAATGTTTGTATGGTACAGCTTAAGAATATTAGTTATTAATTTATCAAAAGAATTTTCCTCAAAACATCAAGAATATGAAGAACATCAATGTATTTGTTCAGATTTGTATTTCATTATTGGGATACAATGATGCAACTAATAAATGTCACTTGTTGTTCAATTTTGGAAACCAAGTTAAAACACAAACATCAAACTATTTAAAATGTCACTTATTGTTCCATATTGGAAACCAAGTTAAACACAAACATTAAACTATTGAAATATCACTTTTTTGTTCCAGAACCCAAGTTAAAACACAACCATTAAAATGTCACTTTTTGTTCCATTTTGGAAACCAAGTTAAAACACAACCAGGTTTAAAATGCATTCCACTCGAGTTAAAATTCCAGGATCCTAAATGACAATAGTTAAATCAGTTCCAAATTGGTGAGAATTGTTCGGTTTTTATATCCCCAGGCACAAAAGCAATCCAAGCGTACGTGTGAGATTATGGGCATATGCACACGTTTTTGGCCGCACGCATGTGTCACATATAATGCAAAGTGCGCTTTGCCTTCATGAGTGCCTGTGTCCCTGTTTTCATTCCCTGCTGTAAGGAGGTTTTGCCAATTTCGAACTGAATAAACTATAAGAAAACCTATGATCAAGATCCAATGTATTTGGTAATTGACATATTAACTGCTAATTAAGCACTACATGGGTCACATCATGTATGTTTTCATGATCTTTGATACAGGTATTGTAAAAGGTGCACAATCCAAAAAGTTAGAAT
The DNA here is from genome assembly GCA_035610835.1 of Ophiura sarsii. Lineage (NCBI taxonomy): Eukaryota > Metazoa > Echinodermata > Ophiuroidea > Amphilepidida > Ophiuridae > Ophiura > Ophiura sarsii. The sequence goes on along the minus strand of CM069445.1, from coordinate 21,591,249 downwards.
GTATAGTTTTGTCATATCAAAATAGCTAGAGCAAGAAACAGGTTCAAATTCTCTTCTTATCATTGTATACAACAATTTCTACAAATTTCAACTTAATTTTTAAACACTTAAGATGTTAATTTGTCATATTTCACAACACAGTAAAATGTTAAAACAAAAAAATTAAATATTGAACATAATTGTAATCAAAATAGCAAGATAAAAGAATGAAAAAAGGCATGACAGGCAGGATAGGTAAAGCATCTTTTACAGCCACTCAACATGCATAGTAAGTCAGCTGTTAACAGGAAAATTAGTTATTACTGGATCAGAGAGGTTGTCGAAAATGTTGGCAAAGTAGTACATCTTGGGTCACAGTTTAACTAGGGTCAAAATGTTAACATATTTTCTGGTTAATTACTCTGGAGAAAAGGGTTTTAAATTCTGTTGTATGTACATGCTGGAGCATGCCTTGACCTTATAAACTGTGTCATAAGATGCACTGAAATATCAATTGATTATGGTTCATACATTGGTTGTTGGAATGTGTTGGTATGGAACTATTCACTTATTAAACCAGTACAGTAGATGAGATTACTATTACTGCAAGAATACACCATAATTCAATAGCTGCCACATAAGAAGAGAACACACAGAATAACACATGGCAGCCATTGAATTTGGGACAATCTTGTACTAAACATTACTGTTATAAAACAAGGGGCTGATGACAGTAATAAAGAATGGTGATACTTCATTTGCAAATACCAACTATGAACCTGCAAATATGGTTATGTTACATGTCCTGATAAAAAATCTTAACTTCGATCGAGACTTGCGGTCAGCTAATACCATTTACATAATGACCCAGCAACCAATGTATTTACCACAAATAAAAAGATGGACAACGGGATGGGTATAAGTAAAAGTTGATGCAAAAGAACACCAAAATAACAAGAAAATACCTTATTTTTCTTTGTATCTGAATCATTTGGTTTGTCACTCCGCATGGGCTATATGACCAACCAATCAATCAATCACCAATCAATCAATCACCCCCATGTGATGCGGCCAAGGAATATGGAGCAATGAAAAGAGATCATCGGGGTTTCATATATGATGATGATGATGATAATGATAACAAAGCCAGGGAGAGGGGTGGATGGAGGATGGGAGTGATATATGGATAAGCTCAAGTATGGAGCTATGATTGTAAGGCAAAATGGACAATGGTACCGGCATATTTATCTTAACCTTAGTGCCTTAAATAATGAAAATTAAAGCTTCCAATCCAATTTGCTTATACTTTGCCACTTACAACTTGGGACTTTTTAATGCCAGGCGTAAATGTATTTGTTTGGTGTAAAAAATGTATCAATGATCATTATTCGTTTAATGTATTTCATTTTACTAAATACCTTTTAATTTTCACATTTTTAACTGTATACAATTAAAATTAAACTAATGTCAAATACAGAAAAACTTAGGTTTGTCAATCATTTCTATTATAAAGATTCTTGAAATTACTAACTGGGTCATTTTTTCTAGGGACAGTCAGTAACACCAAACCAAGCATATTTTTATATGGCCATATATCCATTTGATTTCAACAGATCTAGCATAGATGTTGATTATGAAACTTAAGTAAGGATAGGGGAGAAGAACATGTGTCAGGATGGGGAAATCAGTAAATTATTACCAAGTTATTAAACAAATGTATATTGTATGAGGGCCGTTTGAGTCCCCAATGTTTGCTAAAATTACGAGAATCATATAAACATATTATAATGGATCAAATATACTTTGTGCGTATATCCTAAATAATCAATTACAACTATGTGACATTCTTTGCTGTTATACCAATTATGGATGGTTTGAATTGTAATTTCAATACAAAATGCATCTTTAATCATCAGGAGTTAAAAGTTCATGATGGAAACATGGATAGAGTTGATATTTTGAACACTATTGTCATTTATAAATCAAAGACCATGACAGATGCATTTCAATTGGAACTGATGTGAGATTATATTTATCCTATACCTAATTTGAAGCTCATAATTGGTTGAATAGAGTTTAATAGGTGCACTAATTTGAAAACTAAGAAATTCTCATTACTGTTTAATGAGTGTATCCAAATATGTAAATGAGTAAACTAAAATGTATTATTTCTAAAATGTTTGAGAATCAACCCAGGTGTAAGTATTTTAAGTATTATTTAACTATTTCAATATTTTGAAAGTCTACATACAGATGCAGAATCACTTTGTATATCAAAGTATAATATAACTATTTCATACTTCAATAGCTTACAGGTGTAAGTATTAAGTTTTATGTAACTTACTCCTCAAAAAAAGTGCGGAAACTTTTTTCAATCACCAATTTCCGGGGTTTTTTGTGATGTATTTATATTGCGTTTCCTCCCTATGTAAAGCTAATGCGTTCCTCTTTCCAACGATACCCCATTTGTAGCAATCACTTTTTTCAGTGCTCAGCAACTTGCTTGAGAACATGGGGAGGTCACACTCTTAATGTGCCGAAATTGCCACTATTTCATGCTTAAAAGAACAATTGTGTCGTCTGTCACTGAAGTGTTTGTTACATTGACAACTACATTGTAGAGTGATGCTCTATTTACTTTTGAGCACAAAATTGTGATGATTTTGGCACATTCAGATTGCGAACTCCTCATGTTCTTAAGCAAGTTGATGGGCACTGGAACAAGTGATTGCTACTGATGAGGTACCGTTGGAAAGAGGAACACATCAGCTTATCATAGAGAGGAAACACAATATGAATACATTACGAAATATCCGGAAAAATTGGTGATTGAAAAAAGTTTCCAAACTTTTTTTGAGGAGTATATTTCAATATTTCGATAGTCTACAGGTGATGCAGAATCAGCTTAATTGCAGTGTGGTGGTTGTTGCTAGGGTTTTCATCCTCTGCATGCAAGCTAGACAGCATGCATGTGTGGTTCTTGATATGTGCGGTTCTTGTCGGTTGTGCAGCTAGCAGTGGCGATCATAGCATATCAAAACAATGTGCAAATGACATATAAACTGAACAAAAACGCCTGCCTAAAATCATATATCAGCACACTGGGCTCAAATCTATGCTTTGTGAAAGGGCTTGCACCTTTGCAATTAAATTGCTGCAAACATAATGTATTGGTATTTCGGGGATAGAGGTAATCTTGTTACAGATAAGCAGTCATACTGACTTTTTACTTAAATATGTTTAACATTTTCAGAAAGGAGGTGCATGTTGTATTTGATAGCACAATTCATACCATAAAATTGGAGGTCATGTACAAACAAAAGAAAGCGTTTAACCAGCCTGAAGATAATCATGTTAGAATGACCTTGGTATTCGGTTCCACTTAAATTCATGGATATTCTCTATAGATGATGAATGGAAAAGAAGGTGTATGTGGGGAGGAATAGGGTGGATAACATGGTAATGGGGACTAACTGCGTGAGACTTGACAGTTAAAGCGGCTGATACAGGGCTCACTGCACAAGGCTTAACAGTCAGCATAGAAATAAGAATGAAGAACATGATGTCAATATAATGAAAATTATTTCTCTCTAAAACTGTTTTAAGTTCTCATTGTAAGACCTAAGAGAGCAAGCAATATGAATTGTATCGACAGTATTTGATGAATGAGAAGTTTCTTTCATAGACATATCAATACAGCGGTGTATTGACTATTGAGAAGTGCTTTGAGTGATGTAGCATCTCAGGAAGTCATGTTGATTTAAATAAAAGATTCTCTTACACAGACATATAAGTACAGCTGTGTATTGAACTAACAGATGAAAATAGAGAAGCATAATGATTGATGTGGTAGAGTTTTGGGTTGTTATCCTTATGGCAGTATCTAACACAGACAAATAAACACAGCTGTGATTGATACAGAGTTTCAACATGTCAAACTCATGATAATATGTGTCTAGCACACAGAATGCAAATGCTGATGTGTATTGTGCAAACATGAAAGTGTTAAGATTGAGTTTCAGAAAGTCATCCACATGAACATTAATGAGAAGCCATAAATATGAATGAGAAATCTCTTGCACAAATATGTAAATACGGCTATGTTTTGTACCAGAAGAGTTATGATTGATGCAGTAGCATATTAGGAGGTCATACTTATGAATGTCAATGAGAGAGGTCTCTTCCACAGACACCTAAATGCAGCTGTGTATTGTACCAGTAAAGAAGTGTTATGATTGATGCAGAAGATTATTAGGAGGTCATACTTATGAATGTCAATGAGAGAGTTATGATTGATGAAGTAGTCTTTTTTAATATAATCCTTATGAATATTGATGAAAAGACTCTTACACAGACATGTAAATGCAGCTGTGTTCTTCTACAAACAGCAAAGTGTTACGATAGGTATAGTAGAGTTTTGGGATGAGATATTCCTAACAATATGAATATGGATTCTTATGGTATTAGATAAAGTTTGATGTAGTAGTCTTTTCGAATATAATCCTTATGAATATTGATGAAAAGACTCTCACACAGACATGTAAATGCAGCTGTGTTCTTCTACAAACAGCAAAGTGTTATGATAGGTATAGTAGAGTTTTGGGATGTGATCTTCATAACAATATGAATACAGATAATTCTTATGGTACTTGGAAATTTTGATATAGACAAATTTGTCAGGATGGTTTTTAATATAAAATGGCATTGAAAATTTGCCAATATTTTGTTTTGCAAATCATTGATCAAGTCTTCTCAAAGCTTAACACTTTCCACGTGGCAGGCGTCTGCAGACGACATTCCAAAATTTCACAAAATGTTTCAAAAATGTCAAAATTATTCAATTTCATAACCATATTTGGAATCAGCATGAGAAATGCATTAAAATAAGTACAATATATACATGTAGTATTGGTTCAGTAATCCTTGCGATAGACTTTGATATTGGGAAATGTTTCTGAAAAATCAGTTCTGTTTATGGTGAAACCAATAGCTGTGTGGAAAATGTTAAGCAACTGTTGATAACCTTTAGGATTCATTTACAGATGAAGCCTTGACATCTTTCATTATCTTACATGTATGTATCCAATGGATAAAACAAGTTGATAAATATTGGGATCCTATCGTTTTATTTCAATATTCAAGTCATATATGCAGTGGAAAAAAGGCACTTGTATGAATAAAATGATTAATGTATGAAGCAGCCAAGCTGGATTATTAAATGAACGACACTTGATACATATTAGGCAATGCGCTTAGTATATCATAATGGTTTAGCTAACAGATGTCTCACAACTACACTACATTATTATCCATAGCATGATTTGTCCGCTCCCTATTCTTGCAATGTTGAGATTTTTATGTACAGCTTATTACCAAATAGTCAGGATATTAGCAAATGTGCTCTACAGAATGAACCCACCGTGAGCCTTATATCAACGTGAGCATTGAACTCAGATCTTGAACAAACGTTTTGTTCTACACAGTTCAACAAAAATAAGTTCCCATTTAGATTATGCCTGATATTTTTAAAATGAGTTACTCCATCGAAACGATTTTTGGCACACATAATGTCGTGTTCACAGCAACACTAGAACGGGCTATAACTACGCAGATGTTGAAATGCTTGAATGAACACATATTGAATGGAGGAATACCTCAATTCAAAAGTTGCTTAAAGATGTATTGAAGGAGGATGGTTAAGCAGCTTGAACCAGGATCTTTGCTTGAACACTGCACACGAGATATTGACCTTTTAGCAACTTTTGAAATGAGGTATCCTCCATTCAATATGTGCTCATTCAAGCATTACAACACCCCTGTAGTTATAGCCCCACGTACATTATGTGTGCCAAAAATCATTTCGATGGAGTAACTAATTTTAAAAATATCAGGCATAATCTAAAGGGGAACTTATTTATTTTGACCTGTGTAGTAGGGTCTAAACATGATCTAGAATCAGGTAGCATCTTAAACCAAGGTCTTGTGTCAGGATATCGTACAGAGTGTTTATTCCAGGTAATTCAATCACAGTCTTGAACAAAGTCTTGAACTCTTAAAATACCAAAAGAACCTTTGTTTTTAATACTATACAGTCAACACAAAAGTAACTGATCAGGTAATACATGTGCTGATAACTCCTACATAAACATATTAGATTATAAAGTTGTTGAAAAATTTCTCCTCTTTAATTTGAGATATTGCGCGCTAGGAATGGTTGATTATTTACAATCCCAAATGTTAGGTCAAGTCTGATTTTCATTTTCACATTTTTCTTTTCAATATGGGGAGAGTATGACAGGTAAAGCGTGTGTGTTGTGTTGGTTGATCAACCGTAACAATGCCACCGGCCGACTATCCAACTATCTGGGCATCAACCGGTGAATTAGCACTACCACTACCGGCATTCAATAAATTGCCCGTCTGAGTCTGCGTGTAGAAAAGCAAAATGCAAAAATGAAAATCGTACTTGACATTACATTTGGGATTGTAACTTCCTCAATTATCAACCATTCATAGCGTGCAATATCCCAAATTAAAGATGAGACATTTCTCAACAACTGTATTATTTATTATGTTGATGTAGTAGTTATACTTTTAGAGTTATCAGCACATTTATTACGTGATCAGTTACTTTTTGTGTTGACTGTAGTTCAGAAAGAAAAATACCCATGGCAAGATATTACTTCCCTTCCTTGTGGTAAGGATTTAATAAGGCAACTAGGACAAAAACCTGTTCTACTACCCCCCCCCCCCCCCAACCCATTTATTTATTTATTTTAATTACCAACAAAAAATGTGTTTTTTTTGTAAATTTTTTGTTGTTGTTGTTATTGTTGAAATTTTGAGAATTTTCTGTTTTAATTTGAAGATTTCTAGACATTTTTTTAGAAATTGAAAATTGTTGAAAATGTTACAAAATCTTTGGAAAAAACACACAAAAACAGGCCATCTGTAGAACTCGCTATCAAATCATGTATTTGTGTTATCAGAGAAATGTGGAAGCTTAACCATATATGATAATACAAAATTGCAAATAGAATGTATGATCATGCCCGCATACATACATGCATGCTCAGCAACTAATATACCAACGCCTGCCTGTACTATATTCCACTGACCATCATCTGTACAGTTGACATCAGAATTTATTCCAATGACCATCGACTATGAATTCTTGCATAACTGTAATGTGCTGGCCTGTGCGATTTTGATAAAGACAAACACAGGCACAAAATGTGGGTTGTATCATTGGAATATGTAATGACTACACTGTACAGAGTAAGGCGAATGGATTATAGCTCATGTGGAACGTTGGAAAGTAAATGAATACACCCAATGGCTGCACCAAACCATGTGGATGTTCAAAAGAAATAGGTAAAAATTAGCAAAAAAATAAACAATAATAAATGATAATATTGATTATTAAAATGATGTGTGATATGACCGGATGCTTTAAAGATGGTGATCTGAAAAATAAGTAAGTAGTCTTACAATTTTCTTTAGGATAGTGTGCAAAATTTAAGAAACAGAATCCAAAAATATGATTGTTTTTATGCTGGCAGTACACACCAGATTCTATAAATGTATGAGGTGATCAAAGAGAAAAGTGGGAATTATAGATTTAAGATTTGGTGTAATATTCCGCTGAAAAAAGAATATATACAGTTATAAAATGACAGTGCATTCAAGGCTTACACCTACGACAACATTTTCCTAAACAACTATATACCTGTTGCTATCTGTTGTTTATTATCTATAACAACCTGATCTAGTGGGGTTTCGTTTATGGTGATAGTTTAACAAATTTTGCTGAGTGATCTTAATGATAAAACCCGGTACTGATCTGAGAAAATTAACAACACCAACATATGCTTACTTTTGTCTATCCATCAAATTCTTAAGATTCTAAATTCTGAAACATCATATCATATCTGCATTTTGGTAAACCAAGTTTCTTTATTTGTCTTACAATTTTATTCAACAATTATTTGAGAGGATGAGTTTTTTATTTTTAAAACATAAAGTAAATGGCAAATTGCTTAGCTTTAAATAGCTTCATTTGCAGTAGAAAGTAACAATATTTTAGTAACTTTTTAATGAACGCTATGAAACTAATTAATCAACCCTTAGCAACCATTGACCTTATGACCTATGCATGACTCCTCACCTCTGCATGATGTTCTTCATTTTGTTGTAAGACATCAATACAAAGCTCTGCAAGGTGGATGACATCTTCCAAACGCTTCTCCGGAGGTAGTTCCTCACTGTTCAAAGATTCTAATGTTAAAGAGCAAATCAATAAAAACATTAAATAACATTGCTGTACACTTGATAACCCAGATCCCTTTATTGTGGTATACCGGCATCAGATACAAGGCTGCTAAGCCAGGTCTCTTTATTGTGTTGTATTGGCATCAGACAACACTGCTAAGACAGGTCCCTTTATTAAGGTATACTGGCATCAGAGACTAGGCTGCTGAGCCAGGTCCCTTTATTGTGGTGTATTGGCATTAGAGACAAGGCTGCTAACCCAGGTCCCTTCATTGTGGTGTACTGGCATCTGAGACAAGTCTGCTAAGCCAGGTCTCTTTATTGTGGTGTACTGGCATCAAATACAAGACTGCTAACCCAGGTCCCTTTATAATCATATTGTATCCTAATGTTATCATGGCAACCTTCTTGTAGTATCGTAATCACAAAATTACATTAAAAATCTACTTACCAATCCTAGCAAAACTACGATTTAGTAAACCAAAACAACATTTTGAACTTTAAGGTATATTCTAGCAATAGCGCTCTTTTCACCAATGTCTTCAAAACCATTATGGATTTTTTTCTTCATATCTAATATGAATATTTGTATTATCCTTATATCTATGAATTGGTTTTCCCATTCTTATTTAGTAACAACATAAATGTTAGCCAAAAACACATTTCTTGTAAAGCAATACACACATACATAACTACAGGGATAGGCAACAGGGGTTTACATAGGGAATATTGTAAGATTTACATATTATGCCCTTAAGATTACCCAGTTAATAGTCAGACGGGAAAAAGTATATATTCAAAATTTGGATGGAAAAGGAAGTGGGTGAGGAATACTATTCAATTAGTTATAAAAGAGGTTCACTACTCATATTGAAAAATATTCTTTAATGGTTACAACCAAAACACAGAAGGAAAGTTGTCATAATTGTCAAATACTGATCTATTATGCCAGAGAACCTTTTTGATATCCTGAAGCTTTGGAACACAACAATTAATTACTAACACTTGATTTTTTTATACCTAAGACCAAGTAAAAGACCATGTTTCTCATCCTTTCTAGCTTTCTGATTTGGAAACATATTAATCCTTAATCGGTTTGCATATCGAATTACTGAAGACATCTTGAGTTACAATTAATTCAGGTCATGGCTTAGAGAATAATTACTGCGTAACAACTGTTTTCGTGAATTTGTTTTAAAATCAGAGGTTTTTCTTCTGGTCTGAGGAATTGTCCCAAGGGGCGCAGCCCCCGAGGTACAATTCCGAATGACCAGAACAAAACCCGAGGATTTCAAAACAAATTCACGAAAACAGTTGTTAAGCAGTCATTATTCTCATTCATTACTGAAAAAGATGCATATTTTATCCAAATCGTTGATTTGTACCGATATAATCTTGCAAATAATTAATTAGTTTTCTGTTTATTTTGTCCGCCCCTTCTTAGTTATTGAAACAGTCCAAGTCGGGTCATCCCCTCATTAACATTTGTATAATTCAACCAATCAGAAATAAGCTTTAATCGTGTTTCCTCATAACTCATTGAATATTCAGTTTAGGGGCGTGAGGCGTTAATTTGATTGGTCGGTCAGTGAGCAAAACAATGGAACACTTTGGCGCAGTACTTTCGGTCAATTATTAGTAACCCGCGCTCGGCGTGCGCGTTCTCATCTAACAATTAATTTGATTGGAACGCACTTGGTACGCAGCTATCGCGATTATTCATGAAGTAATGAATGTTGAACTTAAGCTTATTCTTTATATTTGAAGGGAATTTTTCCTGCATAACATATGGATATAGTGGATGTATTTGACTTTAACCCTAACATCCCTAATAGCTACAAAATACTACACTAATAGGGGCTGGTAGTGCACGATTCCAATGTGTATCTTATGATGCCATCAATCAGACGGGCTATCAGATAATATGCTGCCTGATTTGCAAAGCTGACTCCATTGGTGCCAACAGGTATCCAAACAGGCCACCTGGGTTCAATTCTCGGGTGTTCCCCCTAATTTAACCCATGTTTCTCCCCTGATAGTGCCGGGGGTGGTTAGGGTCAATCTCATTCTTAAAATGATAGAATGATTTATTTTTTGAAGATTCTTAGATTACATTTGAATGATAAAATGATAAAATAACATGAACATATTTAAATATATAACTCTCTCACTAAACAATTTAACTGATAATTTACACCCTTTCAGTGAAATAATTGTAAATATCACAATATCACATAAAAGCATCCTGTTTCCTTTAATTAAAACGGCTGGACAAGAAACATATCATTTTATTAACTTGGCCTATAAGTACAAATTTAAAGCGCATGCTTGGGGGTGCCAATATATAAGCCAATACAACAAGTAGATAATGTCCTATAATACTTGGCATTGGTTGTTAGATAATCATTCTTACTACATATACAGGGTGTCACAAAGGTTTTGATACCAGAGACATAATGCTACATAAAGGTACCTTCACTTTTGGGACACCCTGTATAAGATACTGTGTGTGACATAACCACTGATCGGGACATATATCTAGACCACTAGGTTATACACAAATTACTAATGGGGAGACTGGGAAAAGGGTAACACTAATGACAGTTTGAATGATATTCATACGCGTTTAGTGGTCTCCATCCAATCAGAAGAAAGCAGGAAACCAAATTACATGGAGTGCACATACAAATGTTTAATTGCAGTCCTCCCCCACATGTCTTGCTTCATTGTTCCATACATACTGACTTTTGATATGGGAATCATAAAACGCTATTAAGTGTTTTTTTCATTTAAAACAATATCAAAAGTATTTACAGTATGGAAACATGTGAATTGGAATATTAAGCATTGACTTGTATGAATTACAAATTGAGATGGAAAAGAAACAAATCGAACGTTTACAAAGTTGATATGCTCATGATGGAATAACCCTCTAGGGGTCATGACATTGTTGGCAATCAATCTCATAGGCTCTGATATTTGTCTCTTGAAACTAGACATTTTATTCAAGTTGATAATAAAAATGAGACTATTATCACCACAAGTTTTGATTTTGCAATATGGTACATACTGGATTATCAACATTTTGGTTTCGGGGACATACCTGCAGTTAATCCCAGATTTGGTTGAACTATATGGTAGACATACTAGATTATCAAACATTTTGGTTTGACTGTATGGTGGACACACTAGTTAATAAATGATTTAGTTGAACCATCCGGTAGGCATACTAGATTATCAAACATTTTGGTTCGACTGTATGGGGGACACACTAGTTAATAACAGATTTGGTTGAACCATATGGTAGACATACTAGATTATCAAACATTTGGATTGACTGTATGGTAGACACACCAGTTAATAAAAGATTGATTTGGTTGAACCATATGGTAGACATAATTGGATAATGAAACATTTTTTTCACTGTATGGTAGACACCAGTTAATAAATGATTTGGTTGAACCATATGGTAGACATACTGGATTATCAAACATTTTGGTTTGACTGTATGGGGGACACACCAGTTCATAAACGATTTGGCTGAACCATCTGGTAGACATACTGGATCATCAAACATTTTGGTTTGACTGTATGGTGTACACACCAGTTCATAAATGATTTGGTTGAATCATATGGTAGATATACTGGATTATCAAACATTTTGGTTCGACTGTATGAGGGACACACCAGTTCATAAAATATTTGGTTGAACCATATGGTAGACATAATTGGATCATGAAACATTCTTTTGACTGTATGGGGGACACACCAGTTAATAAAAGATTTGGTTGAGCCATATGGTAGACATACTGGATTATCAAACATTTTGGTTTGACTGTATGGTGGACACACTAGTTCATCAAATATTTGGTTGAACCATATGGTAGACATAATTGGATCATGAAACATTCTTTTGACTGTATGGGGGACACACCAGTTAATAAAAGATTTGGTTGAGCCATATGGTAGACATACTGGATTATCAAACATTTTGGGTTGACTGTATGGGGGACACATCATGGTAGACACATCAGTTAATAACAGATTTGGTTGAACCATATGGTAGACAAACTGGATCATATAGCTAACATACTGGATTTCAAAGAGTTTGATTGGATCGAATTGTATGGTGGACACAGTTGGTAAAAAGGTTTTGGTAGGTGTGTATGATGGCAATACTGGGTTATAAGGTGAGCCATATGATGGACATACGAGGTTAAGGTAGTAGTTTGACCATTCACTGTTATTAAAGGTTTTGATTGGACCTAACAGAGGGCATACTAGGTTGTCAAAGGTTTAGGTTGGACTGTATGGTGAGTATGCGGGGTTTATTAAAGGTTTTACTCGGATTGTATACAATTCATAGGTTTCTGGCAATATAAAATTATTTCATATTGTATATTTTGTGTTTGAATACCTATATATGACTTCTTTGTGATACTTTAACATGTGCTATGTGATCTATACCTTACATAACAAAGTCAGTAATGACCCCCCTCCCCCCCCCCCCCCCCCCCCCTCCCCCCGTCACCCTAGTTTACCATGTGAGGCAAGAGGATAGCAAATCATGTGAAGCACTTATCTAGCAACTGTTCACTTCGTGTGGTCAATCGTGATTGCAACAGACAATTTGGTGACTTTCCCACATTAGGAAGTTGATGATACTCTCCAAGTGCTATTAAAGCTGCATAGTAGTAGCATAGTTATCTAATGCAATGTAGATGAACATTTTGTAAATTTGATGTAAATGTTTGGTTATATCTGACTTGTTTTAACAGTAAAAGACAGAATGGGTAGTGTGGAAAACAAATGTCTCCCTTAAATCAAGCAGCAAGATATAGATATAAATACTCAAGGTTAAATGGGTACATTGGAGGGGTAAAACAGACTTGCCATGTGAGAATTGTGGTGACCACCCCCCCCCCCCCCCCAACCCCATAGCGGTATTGCAATGAAAAGTTAAGCCTCTTCTGTAGTGAGCTTCGTGCCAGACAACAATTCCCTTTTTATATCATATGAACAGGATATTCAAACACGAAGATACAAAATGTTCAAAACTGGTTATTTAACAAGTGACACTGCAGCGAGACGAATCTTGGCGAGTTCACAGATTTAATCAATTTGCGTAGATTCACACGCTTTACTCCGTAAACTACTTCCGGTTGTAAACTTGCCAAGATTCAGCTTCCTGCAGTGACACTGAGACATATTCAGGATAAATTAATTAGTGATTAATATCACCTTTCCTCATCTCGCCATTATCTCCAGCTGTTTTTCAAATTACAATAGATCATGAAAACCAAAGAAAACATAGTCAGAACATCATGCATTCAGAATTAGTAGTAATACAGCACTTTGTCAGCAAAATTATAGAATTTCAACAATGTTCAATTTACACCACAGTAAAACACAATCATACTGTAGGTATATTGAATATGAAATACATCCTTTTGCAGGCAAAATATCTGCATAGAAGTATAGTTTTCTCGTACTCAAGAATAGCGCAACATGCGATGTACATCACACAGAGCGAAACACAATTTTATTTTGTCAAACTCAAATTTTGCAAAATGAGAAAGCAAAGTAAGCACCATTTGGTAAACATTTGTGAGGGAAATAACTCACGTAATCACATAAGAAACACTATTCTATTTTGAAACAAGTTACGAAAGGTTCATTTCAGTGAAGTATCAAGGCACAATTATTGTATCCTTATATTGCTATTATTTAAGCATCTAAAGAACCCAAAGAAGGTTGACTGATATGATACGGTTGACTGCTGCTCAAAACCTCCAGCACATTGTCAAGGGATCATTACTTCTCAATACAACCAATATTTACTAACTGAAAATGTTGTTCACATTCTTTGAAAGGTATAAGCATTTTATGGTTATTGATAATATTATTTATTTTGATGAATTATAGATTAGAAATAATACCATTTGGATACTCAGTTTGTACTTGGTATTATTCATCTAATAATTCTAATAATAAATCTACATCAGAATCATGAAAATCTATGACAATTTCAAAATGTTTCATATTCTGTACCTTCCAAGGCCAAAACAAACAAAGAGAAAATATATCATGATCCCGATGCCAAAATTATAGGAATTATAAGTGTTTCAAGATATTTCAAAGTTACGGGATGTGGGCTATTTAATATACAAAATAACCCACAAAGCAAAGTATTCAAATGTTACCAGAAGTGGTGCTACTTTACTGACAGACAGACGACAGCTACAGTAATATTCACTTTTGTTCAAATAGTGGCCATTTTTGTCTGCTGGCACTTAAAGGTATATTATGTGATCTTTCCAGGGAACGCCCTCAACATCAAAAAAAAAATTGAAAGCAGATTTTCTTGCAGATTTACATTTCTGATCATAAATCGTACATACGTTCCAAGTTACAGGGCGATACGATTCTTAATTACTTCAAAATCATGGTTTTAGAGTGAAAATAAACTGTCGGGATAACACGACAGTTTATATTTTCACTCTAAATTCACTCTAAATTCACTCTAAATTCACTCTAAATTCACTCTAAAACCTTGATTTTGAGGTAATTAGGAATCGTATCGCTCTGTAACTTGGAATGTATGTACGATTTATGATCAGAAATGTAAATCTACAAGAAAATCTACTATCTAAAAAAAAATCATGAATAGAGGGCGCTCTCTGGAAAAGATCACATAATATGCCTTTAAACAAGATCAAGCGGAATGAGTCGGATGTCGGGAATATTGTTTTTTGAGTTATAGGTTTTGTTTTACTTTGTTTTCACAGTTGGTAAAATGTTTGTAACTTAAAAACTAGAAATTCAATTTTAGTGGGGTTTGGACCATACTGTAGCATTTTTCACCTGCTTTTAAATGATGGACAACAATCAAAATTGCCGACATGTGACTCATTTCGCTTGATCACGTCACATATTCACTTTAGTCAAATAGTGGCCATTATTGTCTGCTAGCACTTAAACATTTTTATGTTACCATGGTTACAAACCTTTTGATTCAGTTGCTTCCATACCTGACAAAATGTGATACAGTCATACAATTATTAAGTGAGGATGTTCTCTACTTGCTAGTAGCATAGACAGATCAAGGAGCTTGCAAATTGGGACCTTTTCTTGAAAGTCTACCAAACCAATGTTTTGTATCACATGTGCGTCGTACAGATACACCATGTATAACACAGGACACGAAAAGGAATAAAATAAGAAATCCAAAACAAGTATTCAAATCCGGGGGGGGGGGGGGCACTCAACTTTTTTTGGGGTAGGGGTGTGCCGCCCAGGGTCTCAAAAAGGGGGGCTAAAGAACTGAACTGAGTGGATTTTATGACGAAAAATAGGGTCTTAAGGAACTGATTTTTTTCCAAAAAATAGGTCTTGAGAACTGGCCTATAGTTCAATTTTCGATTTATTTTGGTTTAAGAACGCAAAATTTTCGAAAAATTGGGGCTTTGGAACACAAAATTGGTGCTTTGGAACGCAAAATTTCGCGATTTTTGAATTTTCAATAAAATTGGGGTCTTAAGAACTGATGCAGGCTCAAAAGGGGGGTCATAAGAACTAGCAGCAGAGGGTGAAAAAGAGGGTCTTCAGCGCGACACATACCTATACCCTTTTCAAATGTCAGTGCCCCCCCCCCCCCCCCCGGATTCAAATAGCAAGTCATTTCATGAGACTGGCATTTGGATTTATGATTTTGCGCCTTTGGTTTTCATAATATTTACTTGTATGTTTCCAGGTTTTTGCTGGTTTATGGCTAATGCTTCATAAGACTTTAAATCCAAAACTCTGTTTTAGCTATGCTCTGTTGCTATGCTACTAGCAGTGGTACATTCTTAAATTGATGAATGTTAAAACATGCAGATATGAGTTATGTTGGGTATCTGAATTGTAGCAATGAGGTGAAATGATTGTTAATTTGCTAGTCCTGGAATGCTAATCATCTCATAAGTAAAATTGATCACCTATTAAGGCCAAACAAAGAAGATAGTCTGTCTCAGAAGCCCGCCCGCATTGGTATGTGAAATGAGCTACGGCACGTTGGTCTATGCGCTGAGGCCTAAAAAAACTTTTTAAAAAAAAAAATGTTGATCTTTTTTTGTTGATTTTTTGGGGGGTTTTTTTCTTTCTTTTTTCTTTTTTTTTGTTTGTTTTTTCTTTTTAGAAAAAAAGTTTTAAAAAAGTTCTCTGAAGCTTGGATTAGCCACAAAAAAAACATTGCATACCTCATAGCCTATTTTCTAACAAAAATAAAAAATTGCACAGCACTTAGCCTTTTTGCAAAATGTTTCTGAGACACTATCTTCTTTGTTTGGCCTAACATCTGATACACATGTTTGTTCAGATCCCTTCACCTAACGCTCAATTGAAATAGGTAACGTGATTATTCGTTGTCTTGTAAAAGACACAATTCTAGTGAGTGGTTTCCAACAGGAATATTCTTGGTTAGGATGTAAATGGGATCAATTTATATATCAAAATATAAAAATAAAACAAATTATGTGTGGATGTGGCTTATATCAAAACTGTGTATGAAACTAAATAGCGTTGATGTGTATTGCTTCCTGAATTAAGATTTAATAACAATATTGATTGGTGTGTACTGCTTCCTGAATTAAGATTTAATAACAATATTGATTGATAGTAGGGCTGTTGTCAATACTGTTTGTTTTCTGTTCTTGACAAAGGCTGTAATGCCAATTGGTGATACAAATAAACTAATTTTCACAAACCATTTAAAAAAAGTAAATACATACTGGCCCGTATTCTCGTACGTATTTAAACATGATAAGCTAAACAGGTTTTTAATGTTGACTTTAAACACATCATTTAACTAAACGCAATTCTCACAAATTTGTTAAAATTAAACATGTGTCTAACTCACGGAAAAGTGTCTAACTTTAAACATGGCTATGGGGGTGGTTAAATGTGTGTTACACTAAACTTATACACCAACTGTATGCCTTGAATGATCACTCATCCGTGCCCGGTGCAAGCTGACGAACAGATCGTGTAGTCTTAGAAATACATGTGCATTTGAGGAATTTCGTCAATATCTATCGTAACCCATTTGGGCCACAATAAATTGAATACCTGTGCACAGTGAACGCACGCACAACCACTCTGAGGACGAGATTCACAGAGTTTAAAATCAGGTTTTGTTAAACACATCGTTTAAAAGATAAAATCAAGTTTAATTTATACACAAGTTTAGTAAGTCACGTTTTTAAGCTGAAACTTTGATGAGTGCGAGAATACGGCCCACTCTCTTTAATAACAATGACCATCAGCATGATCAGGAAGGTTGGTGTATTACCCAGAATTGTGATGTGAATCTTAACACTTTCCACACGGCTATAAGGTTTACCATACAAAACAGAATTTTCAGAAACCTTTTCCAACTTTCAGGGTCTATCTCAAGGAGAACTTGTCCAATACCAGGCATGTTTGTACTATTTCAATGCATTGTTCATGGTGGTTTAAAATATGGTAATGAAATTCAACAATTTTGACATTTTTGAAACATTTTGTGAAATTTTGGAATGTCGTCTGCAGCTGCCTGCCGTGTGGAAAGTATTAAGCAAAGAAGAATTTTAATATAATCCTACTCCATATCTCTATTGGGGATCAGCAAAGTGTTACCTATGGTCAATTTATTGACCAACCTTGTTATTTGTCAACATGTGCTGGTGTTAAAAATTTAGCTTTCAAAAACATTGACAACAAAACTATCCACAACAACAGCCCTAGCTATATATTATTATAGTGCATGGATCCATTATTACCAACAGAACGTGTTCGCTCACTTTGATCAATCTTATATAGTTTGCTGATGATCGTGCACAATTTAGGATTTCTCATATGTGGTGATATTAGAGCTATCAGAAACTAAAAATGCAGTAGGCGACAAAAAAACACCACCCTGTCCTATGGGCAAATTAGGTAGGGTCGGTCGGTCAGGCATTTTTGTGTTTTTTTCGGGGGAGGGGTCAATTTTCAAAAATGTTTTCAAAAAATTCAGCAATTCTTTTTTAATAAAAAAATGTGCTAACAAAATGCAAATATTTTCCAAAATTCCACCCCATCCCCATTTTTTTTTTTTTTTTACAAAATTTGTCGATCTGGCTCTTAGAACAGGGGTGTGGTTTTTTTTGTCGCCTTAAGTCTGTGTGATAAAGTGGCACTACAATGTAATCATAACAAAAATGGTGAACACAGATACCTTTACACATAAACGAGAAAGTTTGAATTAGATTCCTGCATTCAGTTTTCAAAATTAACAAATGTTGATTTCAATTACTGTCCAAAAATAACCGGATATATTCCACTATTTGATACAAATTCTTAAACAAATATGTTACTGTTTTTTTTGTTGTTGGTTGTTTTCTCTTTTCTTTCTTTTGCTACATGGCAGTTGTTAGGTGTTCCACCAAACCCAGGTCAAAATTCCAGTTGATCCCAGTTGAACTGTTCCAGTTGAAACCAGTTGAAACCCAGTTCAACACAGTTGAAAATCCAGTTAAACCAGTTGGTTCCATGATGGAAAATGGCCAACTTTCAACTAGGTTTTTGAACTGAGTTTAAAACCTAGTTGAACTCAGTTAAGACCCAGTTGAACACAGTTCAAACCAGTTGTTCCGTCATGGAAAATGGCCCACTGTTCAACTGGGATCAACTGGAATTTTGGCCTGGGAAACCATAAAAAGATATGATCAATCAATCATTGTCACAAATGCTGTCTATGAGGCAATGATTGATTGCTGTGACAGGCATGAGAATGAATTGGCATGAAAAAATCTGAAAACCAGAAAAAAACCGGAAAGGTGCTGAAGAAAAACTTTCTAAAAATAAAAGGCAGTGTGGAATTTGGAGAATAGAATAACCTGGATACAGGAAAAAGCCTGCAAATTCTAATTCCTGATGTTTACTTTATACTAATATAGGCTTTAACATGGATGGTATGAAATGAAAGTTGATCATGAGTTGCCTGAGGAATTGACACTAATTCATTTTATTTTTTCACACACAAATGATTACCAACCTTAAATGATTGGCTACAAAGAAAACAATTTTTTTAATCAAAATAAATCAAACAGGATCAATTTTATTAATGAAAACGTACAAACTTAATAAATGATGATTTTTATCATATTTTTTTTGGATGGAATCAGAAAAAAGAAAACACAGGCCACACACAAATCATCTTTCATTGTCCTAATCTATGTTTAAGATTATTGATCTATTATTTTGTACCTTCTTTCAGGAAGACATATATTTGATATAGTTGTTATCACAACAATGTGTGTATACTAACCCTCTATCCTTGCATAGGTCGACACTCTCTCATAGTTGACCAATGCAGCCTTTTCTAGACAAGCTTTGATAGTGTTACGAACTTCCTCCTGCGGCACCGGCGTCACTATATCTTTCATTAAAACCTGTCAAGTGTCATGAAGGAAACCAAAGTCAGCAAATTATGCACGGAGGGGAAATGGGTAAGACAATTGTTGACGAATTACATCAAAGAAATGTTGAGGTCTTGATTATTTATACGACAGATTGGAGACAACATGTATAATTTCACAATTTCACTGTGAAACATTATAGTCGGCGTCAGAGAAGTTCAGCCTTTTTTCTGTGACAACTGCGTACAAGCGTTAACATGGAAGTGCGTTGTAGAACAACGTCACAACAGGGTTATCTGAGCAGTTAGACGCGTCGTGATATTTGTAATCCGATTGGCCGATTGTATATATGGGTCATGAATGTCCCCGCCAACACACGCTCATTAACTAGATCACGAGCATTGGCTATTTTAAAAAGTCCTGAAGTCCTGAAGTTCTCTGCCGACGACTTTAACAATAACTTGACAAACACACTCTTTTCCCACAGTCTTGATATTCTGTACTCTTCTATTGTTATCCTGGTTTGTCTAGGTGATCTTTGTCAAAGTCTGTAGGATTTACTCGGGGTAATATCAATTAATTTGACACTTATGAAAGAATACCATCAACTATCTGGCAGCATCAGGTAGGCTTCAATAAAGCGATTAATGAAAGTCTCCATGTCAGAATATATGCACACATGAGATTCTGACCCTTTTATATGGTCCAGAATTCCAAATTGGATATCCTACTAGCTTTATGCTATTTACGGATTAAAAGCGCAATCGATGTTTGACACAGATTTATTCCGTTTATGGTCCTGGACCATCATTTCGGTCCAAAATCTCACTTATGCTGTCAGAATATTCCAATTTTTGACAAAGATGTATTGTTAAGAACCCATCATGATCTTCCATTTTCAGGATGAAACAAATTAGTAGTACAGTGATAATATTTTGACAGACATTTCTATAAAATGATACAAAAAGCATATTAAAGATGCTGTAAAGTGTTTTTGCAGGATTCTCATAGAGTTGGTGAATAGACACATGGAGGTGCATAATATGAATTGGAAACAAAAAAAATCAAAATACAAAAACACAAGGATTGAATGTCAAACAATTGACACATGTTTCTAGACTGCTGATAGTCAAACTCAATTAATCAACAGAGTGTGTTTCCTCTACATGAAATGATAGGAAATAACAAAGTGATAAAACATATGGTCAGAAATAACACTCATGCATGCATACTACAATTGTAACCAACTCCAATAACATAGAACATGGCCTTTTTCATCATTTTGCGATCAGGTTTTTTAAATGCAAGTTTATATTCATTATAGGAGTAATTTACTAATTGATACAATAGGCCGTATTCATAAATATAAGTAATTGCTTTTACTTAAGTAACAACCCCCTTTTACTAACCTTTTACTTACATGTTTATTCATAGAAAAAAGCAATGACTTTGAAGTAAAAGCTGCAATTTTAATCATTATTAATTGCTTTTTACTTATAAGTAAATGCCAGAGAAATTAGCACCTACTTCAATTTGTATTCATAAAAATGACATTTGACTAGCATTTACTAGTGATTGTACAAGCACCTCATTTGTGGCTTGCTGTTTAGCCAGTACAGACATATCACATCTTCTGCCATGTTTTTACCTCGAAGACCACAACCTAAGGTGTATAACATCAGGCTTAATCGTGATGAAGTCAACCCTACTACTAACAGAACTTTATTTAGGTTTGACAAACAAAATGTGGAATGGCTTGCAGACACCTTCATACCACCAAATACCGAGACTCGTGGTGGACGTTTGACACCAGTGGCACAAATGGAGACGACTTTGGCATATTTGTCAGATCCAGGGTACCAAACGTCCATTGGCGAAATAAGAGATACTAATGAGTAACTCATATTAGCTAGGGATGAGCAAGACTACAAAATGTCTCTAATAGTGAACCATTTTGCCACCCCCCCCCCCCCCCCCCCCCCTTTTGTGAATGGTACTGTAGTACGATAGCAACTACTTTGAGAACTTACTAGCTGTGGCAAGTAACACCTGTAATCATTTAGCAAATGGTTATGAATAACATTTATAGCAATTGCTTAGACTAGACCTTTTACTTACCTAGCTGTTGCTTTTACCTATAGCATTTACTAGTTAGTAATTACTTATTTTTATGAATACGGCCTAATGTCTTGGTACTACTTATTCAGAGGTCATAGTGGATTGCACTTTACTTCATGTGATAGCATTCAGCAGCATGTAGCAAAGTAATGGAACATACAGCATTACTGCAATGCATCACAAATTGCTGCAAAGTTGGTTGAATATTTCTGACTTTGATTGCGATAAATCACTGCAATGCATAGTAAATACAATCTAGTATAAAGAAGGCATTATTCTATCCCATTGCAACACTATACAGAATGTATCACATGGGTATAACATCGATATCACATGGGATTCTCATTGTAATCACATGGGATTCTCATGGGTATCACATGGGATTCTCAAGGGTATCACATGATGTTCTTGTGAGAATCACATGGGATTCTCATTCTTATGGGTATCTCATGTAAGATTCTACCTTCTTGAGATCAGGCAGATCCCATTCAACTGCAAGAATATAACTACCTTTAAATAATCTTATAAAAAGTCATACAATTTTAATGAATTGGTTTGTAAAGAAAAACCATTAAAACAATTGGGTTGCACATAATTATTGACATTTGAAATGGTAGGGAATATTTGCTTACAAAGAGATAGGGCAAATGTGCAGAATCTTATTTGTTGGTTTTTACCCATTTTGTTCTTATTATTGTTGGAGTAAGTTATAATTCACCACTATACTACACCAATCAATCTACAAAAGACCTAACTAACATGCACATAATACCCCCATATTTAAAACATAGCTATGTCTAAGTAAAATAGTTTGTCTCAGCCAAAGCTGGATCGAGGTAGGGGTGGGAGTTCTCAGAAGATAAACAAATTAAATCCATTTGCATCAGGAACTGAGATGTTTATTTTACAACCTGCGTGTGCCCCCACCATAGTAAGTGATGTGATCAAGCAAAATGAGTCCGTAGTCATAACTATCAAATTGTAAACTTCTACTTGGTTGTATTTGCCATTTGTAATGCAACTTTTTGCAGAAAACCAAAGCAATTACAAAGATATGACCAAATGAAGGGTTTTCAAAACAACAGAAACAAAAGAAATTCTAGCCATTGTTTAGTTATATCTCACAATCAATATTGGCGACTGCCGACTCGTTTTGCTTGATCACATCACACATAGTCTCATCCTATATTTCACCATGCTACACCTACAGTTGTATATGGTAAAACAAACTCTGATACTGCAAAAAGACCTTGTTAAATTGTTCTCGATCTAAGAGAAATGTTGATTTTGTCTTTAATCCTGGACACCTATACAAATTTTCACACTGCACTTATTGCAGGAGTGATTTAAGGTACACACAGGGAGAGTGTTTAATGGGAGAGGAAATTCAAATCGCAAAACAAGAGCCTCCCATATATGGGCATGAGTATGTGCTATGTGACTTGTAAAATGAGGGCGCTATCTTGACAACACCTGTGATTGACAGCACGCAAGGCCTTATAAGGGACATTGAGACGTGTGTTGTGACTCACAAAATGAGGGCGCTAGCACACTAGAGGCTTCAATCTCGGCAATGGCAAGTCGCGTACAGTGGCACCGGCCTGGTACACATAACATATCATAGGAAGCAAAGTTCCATTTATAACAACTAAGTATATTGATGATGAAGTACACATGCAAAACAAGGTAGTGATGAATATGCTACAAAAATAGTGATGTGGTTCATGTACAGGTAAAACATACAAAAACTATTTCAATATGTAATGATGAAAACAAGTACTTAAAAACAAATTGTATCAAAATGTTCGCAATATGCATCAAACTGTTATGGTAAATGGATAAAATGTCATCATAATTAGCCGTAATAAGAACTGGTATCATCTTTCAAATTAAACCTAACACTGTTATTAATTGAGATATGCTTGGATCGACTCATAAATATTTAGAGAATAAAATATAGTTTGTAGCAGTTTTGCTTAGTTTATTGGTTATTTTTATCATTTATTATGAAAATAATTGTTTTTGTTAAATTTATTTTAATCAAACAACAACAAATTTTCCCTTTATAAAAATTGGTGAATCCAGCTATCTGCTTACCAACTTCCTGCTTCGAATAAATGCATTCTTGAGCTCACGCACACATGGCAATGCTGCGTTATACGCACAACGCATACGCCGGCAACTTTGTGTATGGCACGCTTCAACATCTTAACGCAATGACCATCGGCTGAAAATCAGCCAAAAACCAATCAAATTACCTGTTTACATCCAAAATCACACCCACTTTCATTATAAGAATGGTGGGTGTACAACAAGGAATGCTTACAATTGTGATAGCATTGCTGATCAACCTTTATGTTATTTAGCTTTGGGTAACACTAGGCTGGCAGTATTTCGGTTACTATGCAAATTTATTATTTTAATGAGCATTTGGCTACTTGGCAATAAGTATTTTGGCTTATCAACTTCATTAGTCTTACTATCTGGGAGTATCTAGCCAGAAGCATGATCTTTGGGTACCTATGTAAATCTCATATTATACAATCATCAAAACAGTAACTGACCAGGTAATACATGTGCTGATAACTCTAAAAGTATAACTCCTACATAACATATTAAATTATAATGTTGTTGAGAAATTTCTCTTTTTTATTATTGCACGCTAAGAATGATTGATTATTGAGGAAGTTACACTCCCAAATGTAAGGTCAAGTATGACTTTCATGTTCAAATTTTTGTTTTCAACACGGGGAGAGTATGACAGGTAAAGTGTGTGTGCCGTGCTGATCCACCAGAACAATGCGGCCGGACGACTATCCAACAACCTGGGCATCCACCAGTGAATTAGCACTACCACTACCAGTAATCAATAATTTGCCCGTAATTGAGTCCGCGCGTAGAAAAGCAAAATGCAAAAATGAAAATCGTACTTGACCCGACACTGGGGATTGTAACTCTTTTAATAATCAACCATTTTTAGCACGCAATATCTAGAATTAAAGAGGAGACGTTTCTCAACAACTTTATAATTTAATGTAGGAGTTATACTTTAAGAGTTATCAACACCTTTATAACCTGCTCAGTTACTTATTTTGATGACTGTGTTTAGCCTTGGTTAACTTAATTGAGTACCGCATGGGTTTGAAAGCTTTACAGTCAATTACAGCGTCGCAGTTGTTATAAATAGCACACTGAGATTACATTGGGGTTGTATCTGGAGTATTACTGTCAGCGTCATAATGCTATGGACATAATTCCAACAACGCGTGCATACGTGCGTAAACCCAGAAGTGCGTACCAGAGCTTTCAAAAAATGAACGTGCGTCCTTATTGGTTGGTCAATTGTGATATCGTCACGCGCATGCATGCATAGTTATTAGCGCATTTCATGCATGAGGATGGAGCTCCGCGAACAACAACAAAACATGCACACATGAAATAGCTTGAATTTCGTACATAGCATTATGACAGTGACTATATAGTATAGAAGCTACTAGCATGCATATTCATGTTTCCTGAAGTCAGTAGGATGCACCTTGCTATAGAGAAAATAATTGATACACATATACTACAAACAAAGTTGATGTAAGACTACCAACACCGAGAGAAACATTTGGCAAAGTAAAATAAAACATACATATTTCTTGTCCTTCTTTTTTTTTTTTAACATAACAGAAATAAAATATTTTTATTTGTATATCCTTTTAATATTCACATAAAATATTTATATTCAATTTGTTAAATATCATGATCTAGTAATCCCTCTTGTATTTCTAGTAAGTGTACAACATTATGTTTTCGAATGTTTTTGCCCTTGTTTTTTCTTTTAAGTATGCACTGGGGGAAATGAGTCAAATTGGCAAAAATTCTATTTCTCATTGAATATTTAAAGATAAAAAAATAACTAAGAGCTTTTTTTGTCTTCTTACAACAGACAAGAAACATGTTTTTTATTTTACTTTGCCATAAATGTAAAAAACATCCATGTTTACCCTTTCCAGAAGAGAGAGAGTAGCTTTAAGAGCTCCTTCTGGTCTACCAAATGGGAAGCAATACCTAGGAAAGACCAAGGGGTATTAGAACGATGCCAGTCATTAGAAACACAACGGTCATAAAAACGACAACAGTCATTAGAAAGCCAATGGCCATCAGAATGACAATGTTTATTAGACGTACAACGACCATTGGGACAACAATCTTTATTAGACGTACAACGACCATTGGGACAACAATGTTTATTAGACGTACAGCGACCATTGGGACAAAGGTCATTATTAAAAGGACAACTGTATAGTCATTTGAAGGACAAAGGTCTTTCGAAGGTCAACGGTCATTCGAAGGACAACGGTCATTCGAAGGACAACGGTCATTCGAAGGACAACGGTCATTCGAAGGACAACGGTCACTCGAAGGACAACGGTCATTCAAAGGACAACGGTCATTCGAAGGACAACGGTCATTCGAAGGACAACGGTCATTCGAAGGACAACGGTCATTCGAAGGACAACGGTCATTCGAAGGACAACGGTCATTTGAAGGACAACGGTCATTAGAAGTACAACAGTCAATCGGAGGACAACAGTATTTTATATGTTTCAATGCTCTTGATGTTTTCAAATTCCAACAATGTTAACATTTTGTTTTTCTCTTGAAGAAAGGTTCCACTGAAAATTAGAGGCTGGTAAATTAGCTAAATGGGGAAAACGATGAACTTTTTACAACAACTGCCCAGAGGAATCGATGCCAAATTTTGGTAGAAATGGTTTGCGATTGTACTTTCAATTAGGTCTATACTCAAAATTGTACCATTTTTTATCAATCAGTAATATTTCAAGTCCATTTTTAACAGATCTTTGGAAATGTTTTGTTATATATAGTTGAAACTAATGCTTCACACAGGATTATTATAAAGCATGCTGCATCATGCATTATTATTTCTGAAAATATAACTATAGTTGCTTCAAGAATCTTTTGCCAAAGTATGTGCATGTATTTATGTAAAGTAAGTGGGCGGTCTGTCAATTGCACATATTATCACCAATTATCCACTTTGACACAGCTGTCATGCACTATTGTGGTCAGTGCTCAGCACCTAACAGACGCTGAAATTACACTCAAAACTGACAAAGCATTCTGATAACGACTATGGTTGGTTGATTATTTTTGCTAATTAATAAAAAAAAAAGCACAACAAAAGAAACCAATATACTTTCAGAATGTATGACATTTGTCATTGAATAACATTATATGTGATGTGATCTGCGAAAACCCGTCGGATGTCGCCAGATGTGATTATGGGTAAACAAAATGTTAAAACTTTTTTTTATATATTTATTTGTTAGAAAACATCTTTCATGAAATTTTACCTTCAAAAACTATTCTTATTATCTTTATAATGTTAACTATGTTTCTTTTTTGGCCCGTTTTCATGATTTCTTGTTTTGTAGCTTTTTATGACATCCCAATCATCATTCACTCATAACTTTTTTTTGTAGAGATCGTAGAAAAATGATCGAAACAGTTCTGTAATCATGCAGCACAGTTTTAGTTTTCTTATGATATAAATATCTCCAATATAAGAAAAATCCCACCATGTGGCAGGTTTTTACAGATCGCATCACATATGATTATGGGTCCGTAACTACACATCATAGGTCAATAATAAGCCATGACGACTTACCTGAAATGTGTGATTTGGTATTCTAGCAAACATCGAAGTCTTTCCTTGATATCAAGAAACTTATCGTTCTCATCCATCGTCACGGTGCCTATCCCATCCGGTCTGTGGATTAATTCATATTGAATAACATGCATCACAATTCATCCATGTTAGTAGTAAAATACAGGGTGAGTCAAAAAGAAGTTGTATGGTTTTGAATATTTTTTCCTGAGAAAGAAAAAGACAATTAACCTAAAACTCAAGCAATATTTTGACAAGAATATTCTTCCGATCATCTCAAAAAAAAAGAAGACTGAAATCGATCATTCCTATCCAGAGTTATAGCTATTTTACTAAAACAACCCATTTTTATGCTGTCCACCGATACGTAAAACAGAACAAGGTAAAGAAAATTTTGAAAACTCATCATTATCATATCAGGAAGTAATTGTTTTATTCCTCATAATGCAAAATCATAGAATCCGTCAAAAATAGAAGGTTAAAGTCTTATTGTAGTCACTGATTATTTATTTTAGGCACACCATTCCCACCTGTGTTTGAAACTCCCGGGCTTTAATCTTATTTGAATATGAATGACCGTGTGTACAATTTGCTGCCCACTTAGAGTGGGTAGATATCAAGAGAATTAAGCGTTCCGTGGACAGCTAACAAAAGGGGTTCTTTGATTAAAACAGGCATAGCTCCTGATATAATTGATCGATTTCAATGATTTCTTTTGTCATATGAGCGGAATAAGTTGCTCTTTGAATCCGTGACTCATTGGTTTGTCAAATTTGTTTGGTCTATTTTTAAACAAATATTCATTCCCGTACAACTTCTTTTTGACTCACATTGTATGTGTTGGCTATCACTTCTATAACATTTTTATCTAAAAACCTCAGTTTATCAACCTCTATTTGCCTCTATGCAGCATATTTGCCCGAGGTTCTTAATTACTTCAACTTGAAGGCCATGGAGTGCCAAATGGCTATGGAGTGCCAAATATTCAAAATGGCACATTCAAGGGCTACTCATTATTGGTTGAAGGGCCGGATTTGGCCTGTGGGCCACCTATTGAAAACCCCTGACAAATGCCATTAGTCACAGATGATAAACTTTCCTCTCTTCCGTAAAATGCATTTATAGTTTGATCAATTCCAAATTGGTGAAGCCTTCTTATACAGCAGCGAATTAATACAGAAGGACGCGGGCGCGGTGAAGGCAACAAGCCCACTGTGCATCATATGCTTGACTCGTACGGCCAAAATCACTTGTGTGTGGCCATAATTGCAAGCGTTGGCCATTATCGTGTGCATACATTTGGATAACCTTTGTGCACGGATAGATCAAATCCGAATACTTCTCGCCAATTTTGACCTGATTAAACTATAGTGTTTACATTGAGAGTGTCTGCATCTGTTGCCTGTGGGGTGACTCAAATCATGTTTTGTTTTTTGATGGGGGGGGGGGGGGGTGTGCTGCTGGATGTTTAAAATTATCCTGACCCATATTTAGGAATTTGTCAACCTAAAATATCAGTTGATTTGATAGGGTTTTTATCACTATTATTTGCGGTTTGGGACCCTATTCTGGGTTTTGTACCACAAAGATGGCTGAATTGAATTTGTTTTGGATTTTTCCTTGTTGACATAAATACTTCCCACCCTCTGGGTCTGTGGATGTGCCTGCTCAGCTGAACATTTGATTCTAATGCCCTGGCATATGTATTCACCGTCATAAAAGACCAATCTCAACTTTCCTGTCAAAATGCTTTGCTAATCACTAGAATACACAGTAACATCACCACACAGATGTCCATTGGAGGGTATAGTATACAACTATTTACTGTTCATGAGGGAAATGGTGCAAAGTGACTGGAGACAGGGCCTTCTATTTTCCCGAGACAGTAGATATTTGTTTTATATAACACATAAAAATATTTCTGTAATTTGAAATACTTGATCAACAAAAGATAATAGACCTTGGACTACTCAATGTATCAAGTCAAGGTCACGTACCGCGATCGCGAGCAGGGAAAAAAAGTTCCACAAAAAGGTACTATTTCCCTCGCAGCTCATCACAGGGAAATGGTACTCTTTTATGGGAACTTTTCCCTCCAGTGAACTAGTGGGGCAATAGTCCAAATATTTCATGTCACATGAAGCAGTGTCCAGTAGTAATAACTAATCATTTTGTTGGCTGTTGCTGAAGCCTTCTTTGGAATATTAATGACTCAAACTGAAGGGAAGGATGTCAACCATTTGGGATGAGGTTTCAAAATTGGGCCATGCATTCCCAAATTGGCATTCTATTGCACCCTGTAACCTAAAGACCAAACTAAGGCGATGAAGAAAAAAATACCGGTTGTACAGGCAAATGAACCTCTCAGGTAGGATCGGTCGGTCGGGTGGTGTGTTTTTCTTGGGGGGGGCGGTTAATTTCTGGAATGTTTGGTAAATTGTAAAAAAAAATCCAAAAAAAAATCAAAAGATTTCTAAAAATAGTTAAAAAAATTCGAACATTTTTAAAAAAAGTCAATTTTTTTTTAATCACAGGTTTTCAACAACAAAAAATAAAAATTTGAAAGTAATGGGTCGGCCGGGCCCGTACAACAGGGTGGGTTGGGTTTTTTCTTCGCCTTAAGTACAATTAGTATTTCCATACAAAGTACATGTGACTGCACCTACCTGTTTCCATGTACATGTGACGCACAGAAAGCAAAGCTGTAGTGTATCAACGTTGGATCTATCATGGTGCCCTTCTCTGCCCTGTCTAGGAGGTTATTGAGATAACATAAATGGCGATGACATCCACGCACACCATACCTTGCACAGTATTCATCCAAAACAAATATCTGACCGGGGCTGAACCATCCCTGTAACACACAAATCAAATTATAATTACTGTATATGTTTTAAAGCCCCTTTGTGAACTACCTGCCGATTGGTGAGAAAGATGGATCCCGGGGTGCTCAGTAGTCATTACAAGAGGGGTATCATGCGTGTCCAAGAAATCACGTAATTAGGGGTAGTTTTTCAAGCTGGGGCACGTTACGTACGTAACGTGAATAGGGTATCAAAACAAGCAAAGGGTATACTTTTTACATCATTGGCTTTCGTATTAGATTAGGGTCCTTATTTGCTCCATGAGGATTATAAATAGCCATGATACATGGGCGAGATATATTTCTCAAATGGTATGCTTCGCAAGTGATCTGATAGATAAGCTTGACATTTGTTTCATAATACTTTTAACTTATTTATTAGGCAAGGAAAAAAGGGTTAGAAATGTTTCATACGCGGTAAGAGGTTTATACTATACAAATTACTTGCTTAGGATATCAAAATATTTTGAGTATGGTACTTGTTTGGGTATTAAAATATTTTGAGTGCTTGTTTAGGGTATTGGAAATACTGATATTACGTACCTGCTTACGGTATGTCAAATACTGTGCCATACTTGTTTAGGGTGGCTTTTTCACATTAACACAATTACGTATTTAGTGTACTTTTTGAAAGTCCTTGGACGCGCATGATACCCCCTTGTAATGACCACTGAGCACCCTGGGAGATGGATACATCCTTTGTTGCACCAATCAGAGATATTGTTAGAATTGTATCCCTGATGAAGATAGGAGTGAAATATTTTGGAAGCAGCATTTGAATTGGTTATTCAAATGAGTATATCTTGTAATTAACCAATCATGAACACTGTTGGAGAGGCAGGTAGGCTGCAAGAAATCTCCACTAACAGAAGAAGGGGCAAAACATCACTAACATTACATAGAGATAAATGTGTTTCCACCCAAATATTTGATGCTTTCCTACGTATAGCCACCCAAAACAAAAAGGAAACAGCCCAAATGTTTGCAAATAGATGACTTTGTTAATAAAAACCTAGCCAGACTTTCACTATTGCATAATACATGCAAACTTCCAAATTGTTTCTAGATCATTTTTCAGCAGATGCATCATTTGATATCTGGCCCAATTGATAAAATACATTTCATGCAAGCACAAGAGATAAGGTTAAACGATCTTTAAAGATTTTTGTGTAATATTTCGATTTTCGAGAATATTTTTAACTTTGTCAAATTAAGGTGTTTCTCCCCTCCCTTACTACAACTCATGGATTGAAAATATCACAGATTAAAAATATGAAAATATCACAGATTAAAAATATGAAAATATCACAGATTAAAAATAACTTAGATTATTTATTTTGTTTTAAAGGACATTTTAAACCAAATTTAGAAAAGAATAGTGGCTTCCATATCACTGACTGTAGGGTGCACTACACTAAATGGGGTATCCCCTACCCTTAGGCCAAAAAAAAGAAATTGTTTTCACTTTGCTTGCTGTTATATACTCACTTTTAAAAGTTGGGTAGGTCGGTCGGGAAAAGTGGGTTTTTTTGTTGTGTTTTTTTTCTTCTCACTTGCCCCTTTTTCAGGTACCAAAAGTAAATTGAGATGTACTTGTTGTTGTAACTAAAACGGGGAACTAAATCTTTAATATTTTGATGAGTATTTTTATTTTCTCAACACTTAAAAAAGAAAAATGAAAAATGAAAATTTTGATTTTCGACTAATATTTGCAAAAAAAATGAAATTTTCAACAACAAAATTGAAATTAAAAAAAAAAAAGAAGAATGTTTGAGTCGGAATGATTAAGAGGGTCGGGCGGACGAGGACAATCAAACAATTTTTTTTTTTGCCTTAAGGATGGTGTTTAAAACTAGAATCGGAAAGTATGCATCACAAAATCCTCAATTAAAAAGACTTGACATTAATACCATTGCGTACATGCCTATGATTTTTTATTAATTATGATAAATGGGACATCACCTACATGCACCCTGACTATAAACTGTGAATATCATCTAGGTAAATTTTGAGAGATCTTTCAAATTTGTGCATTTGTGCATTTTACTGGAAACATTGGCGATTACGGCGACATTTCCAAGCTCGTCAAAAAGGTAGTCAACTCCATCCATGGGCATATTTTGAAAAATCGAGCAGGCTCACCTACCTATTTTTTTCTCTTTTTGGTGGGGAAATGTGATCATCTTTAAGAAAAAATCAGGCTACGGGGTCCAACTTCGCAATTTAGTGGTCTAAAACAGAGTTTTATATCAGTGTTTTTGTACATATCCCTATGGAGCTCCATTTAGTGGTGTGATCCCTGTACCTTTAATATGAGCCACATACAAAACAATCCTATTTATTATAAGCTTCTAGAGCTAGAGCTATTGGGAGCCTCCTTTATTAATGACGTCTCCATGGGTTTCACTCAATACATGATTATCTAGACAACACTTGTGTTTCTAATCTGTTAGTGATAACTGCGTAATTTGATTGTCAAGCCTAGACTGTTTCCACTCACCTACTTGGCCAATTATAGTAGTACCGTACTGACTCGTGTATAGTCCCACCCTTTTTTTACCCCAAAATATATGCAAATTGGGGGGTGGGACTTAAATCGGGTGCCCATGTGTGCATGAAAATTAAAATCTAGATTTTACAATTTGAACTAACAGATTTTAGTAACAAAACACAAGGAAATACAGGCATTATTTCCTCAACACCTCGCATACTGCTGCTGTTGAGAAGAAAGCTGCCATGTGTAACTGGGTCAAATCTTCAAATGTGTTGTCGAGATCCTACGCCAGTTAAATCGAACGCTATACGTGGTTTTATGCACTCTACAGGTTATAGCGGGGATGATGTGTACTCCCAGACCCTCACGGAGTGCGGGATGATACGGGACCCGTTTAATACGCACTTATAGAATGATCCGTGTCACGTAAGAGAAATTGCACAGGGATAACTCATGCTTACTTTTAATAAAGTTCAATAATGTTTGTGTCCGACTGAGTTACTGAAAGTAATTTTTCTAAGACTTGTACCCTACTTTTTACCCCTGGGACTTAAGACGGGTGCCCATCCTAGTCTGAGATATAAGCTCAATTAGGGGGTGGGACTTAAATCGAGTATGGGACTATACACGCATCAGTACGGTATGTAAGTGGGTTACTTAAACATATGACCTCCAGATATTATTGTTTTCTTTCATTTATATTTTGATTATTGTTCTCCATATGTTTAGGCTTTTGTCTTATTCTTACGTCACTTTCAATTGCATTTTTGTCCCCTTCCCATTTGTGTTTCTTGTATTATATATATTTTCTGCGTTGCAGTGAACCAATTGATTGGCCTTTCAGAGCTCTTTGTAGCGAGTTACCAGTTTGATTTGTAATCCTTAAATGTTAATGTCGGTTGGGTTATTACATTTAACAACAAAATAGTTTTACAGATTGATAGGCAATTTCTGATGAATTCTTAATGCCACACTTGTTAATTTTGCAATATCTAATTGAAAAATTTGCAAGCATGAAACTCTTCATAAAAAGTGATTCTGTATAGTGACCATTACTCAAGGACAATTTCGGTGATCCATGATTTTTTTTCAGGTTTTCTATGAAAAAACCTGATATACCAAAAAACATCTATATCTGTAGCAAAGAAAATATGTTATCAGTGATTGGTGATACTCAAAGTTGAAAATGAAATGAATTGAAAGTGCAATGCCTTTATAGATGATAAATGGCATGCTTTCCCAACCATCACATACTTCAAACATCATGTACTTTCATTGTATTATAATCAGTGCTGACAATTGAAATTTCTCT
The DNA here is from genome assembly GCA_035610835.1 of Ophiura sarsii. Lineage (NCBI taxonomy): Eukaryota > Metazoa > Echinodermata > Ophiuroidea > Amphilepidida > Ophiuridae > Ophiura > Ophiura sarsii. Next base: position 21,557,112 of record CM069445.1, on the reverse strand, counting down.
TGCAGCAACACACACAAAGTAGCCCAAATGTGTTGTAATCCCATACAAATACATCAGAAGCCTAACTTTAGGCAGAGATTATCAAAAGAAGGGATTATCGTCTATATTGTAATTTTGTAGAAAACATATGTTATCTTTGTCTCGCTAGCACCTGTAGGACTCGCAGGTTTGAAAAGCCCGGCATTCAACAGGGGTACTAGTATAGTATTCTGTTGCGACAACAAATTGTCTCTCATACTTTATGTTATGATAATTCAGAAAAAAACATGTTGGTGGAAATTCAAATCCTTCAGACATTTTGAACAACTAAAATTATTGCATGATCACTGACACGATTTACGTAACAATATTTAATAAGTATTTTACAACAACGAGGTACAACAACCACTTGAAGTCGTTCAGACTAGAGAAGTACAGAAAGGAAACAGAGTTATCTAAATATGTGTGGTATCTGAGGGATAAGGGGAGGGATTATGCTATCCAATGGGGCATATTATGTAAATCCAACACTTTCAAGAGGAGATCAGGTCTATGTAATCTGTGTTTAGAGAAAAAGTTTGCTATACTGTATGAGAAGAAGATCAATGATAAGGGCTTGCTTAACAAGAGAAGTGAGCTTATAAGTAAGTGTAGGCATGGCAACAGACCACCAAGCAGTGCCAAGAAAAAATAATTTATGTGTGTTCGGTGTTGGGCCTCAGTCACCTGATGATTGCAAGGCGCATGAAACACAGTGTTGTGACCAGTGCTTAAAAATATATTATATGTATAATAAATCCAATGTTAATAGTTTATCATAACACCTCAAAGTGCTCGATACTTAAAAAGTAGAGCTATCATAAATAAATAAATAGATTTATACACACATGGTATATTTTTGCTCCACAACTCTAAGTTTCACGACTTGTGTCGATCATCAGGTGGTTAAAACTGATCACAACTTAATATACCCAGCAGGTTTATTTTCTCTTTCCACGGTCTGGATATAGGAGGCATAGCATTATATATGTATAATAAGTATTTTATATATGAAGAGGTATTTTGCAAAAGGGCTATGGTGCATTTTTTCAAAAAATGAGTTTGATATAGAAATGTATAGGGAAAAATCATATGTTTCAAGGGAACAAAGTCATTTTTTTCAAAAAGACCTACATCTCATTGTAAACAGCCATTGAAATTGTTGTTTTGTTGCAAAAGGGCCTGTATCCAGAATTATATCGGGATACAGGCCCTTTTGCAACAAAACAACAACTTCAATGGTTGTTTACAATGAGATGTAGGTATTTTTGAAAAAAATGACTTTATTTCCTTGAAACATATGATTGTGACCTATACATTTCAATATCAAACTTATTTATTTTCAATGATTAAAATAAATGATTTTTTGTGTGTGGTATTTTTTCTTTATGTACAAACAGATGGAGTTTTGTTGCAAAAGGGCCTACATCCAAATTTTCAAAAAATGTAAACATGATTTTAAAAAAAATTAAAACTAGCACATTTAAAATTTATATCAATTTCAATTAGTATGTAGTGTACCTCTTTCATAATCCATTCAGTTTTTCAATTGCTCAACTTGAATATTTAGAAACAGTTTTTTGACTTTTTCTCAATAAGAGCCAAAGTGGATGTAGGCCCTTTTGCAAAATACCTCTTCATATACAACTGTTTCACTCTGTGTTTTATTACACCTAAACTCAAATTCACAAGCACTTGGAAAATTAGTGCATCTTTTCAGATCGACGATAGTCTCTAAATTGAGATTGTCAGGTTATTTATTACTGTTGAGGGGTTATTTGATGACAGGGCTAGAGGCTATGTGTGGCTTTTATGTTGTTAATTCCTTATGACGATTTGAATGCAAGACACACATAGCTTCAACAGAATATAACGGTTTATAGCCGCACCTTGTATTTGAAAGTAACTGCTTTAGGCAAAGCCCAGCACTCATTAGGCAAAAAAAAAAGAGTTGACTTGCCCTTTCCGACCGACCCGAATTTTCGGAAATCTAGGGTCGCTATTTTTGTAATTTTTTTTTTTTCCAAAAAAAAGAAGAAAAGATTGACAAAAAAAAATGGAAAGAAGCACATAACAATAAAGAAAGATGAAAACGTGATTTTGAGTAGTATCTGCTTGTTTAAAAATCAAAAATCAAAACAAACAAAAAATCAAAACAAAATCTTTAAAACGTGTTTTTGTGCAGTAAATTTTCAAAAATGTTTAAAAAAATATAAAACAATTGACCCTTCAGACCCTGACTTTGGCCCTGAAAGGGCAAGTCAACTTTTTTGTTGGCCTTATTGGCAACCTTGCACATGTACGTTAAAAGCAGCCCAATTCAGCTACTTAACCCAAGTGTTGTCAACACTGATCATACTGTGTACACATGTCAATTTTCATAGTATTTGCTAATCCATTTGAGTAAAGCATTAACAGGTCATTAAGGCTTCGCTTTTATGAAATAATCAATTACATTACACTACCTAGGGCATAATCAATCAATTCTTATACATATCACATTTAAATGCTTGCTGTTATATACACACAAAATATGCATAAAGAGCCTAAGGTTATGCATACGCATAAGGACAAAAAGGGAAGGTCTGTCTCACATACATTTGGGAAAATGGTTATGCGATATGCGGGTTTTTTCCCTTTTCTTTTAGAAGAAAAAATAGCTATGCGATATGTGGGTTTTTCCCCATTTTTTTTAAAAGAAAAAATAGCTACGCTAAATGCGGAAAATCTTTTTTTATTGTGTTTTTGGCCCACTTTTTTTTTCCCCTTTCAGGGTCATTTTGTTTCAATATTTTCAGACAACTAAAAAAAAAGCCCAAAATTGGGTTCATAGTGTAACGTTATGCGGCTAAAGTGACTCCACATACCTATGCGCGTAGGGTATGTGAGACAGATTTTTGTCCTTTTCTTGGCCTAATAGTGACCTTTACATATAATGTCACATCCATATTTATTGTGGTGTTTTTCTTCATTGTTTTTAGACCTGTTAACGGGCCAGTCGTTATTGCTTGAAAGGCCAAAGTCTGCCTAATGAGTGCCCCTGCAAAAACACTGTTGTATTTTTGTTTGGCCTAAAATTTAATCTAAATTGCCATACATAGCATTACACATTTTCCTTCTCATCTATTGAATTAGTTCTAGATCCCATGGTGTCTAAGAATTGCAACTTTAAGGCATAAAAATGAAACTACATAATCAAAACAAATAATTGTCAATCACAGCGTCATGATATGAGGGCCCGTGGTCCAAAGGTTGAACGCGGTCTTGCAATTCACTGCATTCGAACACCAGCCAACGCGATACGCACCAGGCGCAATGGGACCCTGATACAATCATGACGCTATGATCGACAATTATTTGTTTTGATTATAGCAACTTACCAGACATGAATAGGAATCGTTAAGTCGGTGGTCAAGTGTAAGTGCTTGTTGTAATTCTAGGAGGGCAGCATGGTCAAAATCACATGGATTGCTGTGTATGAATTCATCCATACCATGCTTGCGGGCTCGATCAGCATCTGAGATTGAATTGAATTGAATTGAATTTATTTGGTACTCAAACATACATTGCACATATATACATTATAATACAGCATAAGATACACAAAGAAAATGACATACAAAATATTGCACTTTTGAAACATCAATAAGGACATACAAATAACATTATGGGACAAGAGTACCAAGGATAGCCCAAGAAAGCCATAGAAATATATAGCTTATTTCCATTGGGGTCCTCAACATAAAAATAGAGACTGAAGGGAAATAGGGAAGAAAACAAAAAGTACAATGACTAATGGAAACAATAAACAATCAAATGTGAGAGTGGCTAGCAAGATGCTTCCTGACTAATTGTTTAAATGTATTGGAATTTGAAGTGGCTTTGATGTTGTTTGGAAGAGAATTCCAGTGATGGATGGCCGTGTTGCAAAAGGTGAAACTGGAATGGGTTTTGGAGTGAGGAACAATAAAGTTGAATGGGCTACCCCTGGTACTGTAATTATGAAATGAGGATACTCGTGTAAAATTTGACTTAAAATACTCAGGTGACGTATTGTTAAAAATTTTAAAAACATGGTTAAGTTTTAATTGGGCAACTCTGTCCTGGATGTTGAGCATTCTGACTTTATTAAGCTCATCTTGCCCAATGTGAGTGCGTGGGCCAACACCTAAGATAAAACGGACAGTTTTGTTCTGGATAACCTGTAATTGTTTTTTGAATTTTTGAGAAAGTCCAGAGTACCAAGAAGAGCAGGCATAATCAAAATAACACATAATTAAAGCTGAGGACAGTGTCTTGCGGGCTTTCATATTCAAACAGTCCTGATGTCGATACAAGAATTTAAGTCTCCCATTGGCTTTTTTAACTATGTTTGAAGCAATGGAGTCACCGGAAAGACAACTGTCGAGTGTTACACCTAGGTATTTGACCGAAGAGGAACATGTTATGGTATTTCCATTGCAGGTGACCAAAAATTCATTGGCACATTTGAGTTTCCTTTTGGTGCCAAAAAGGATGGCCTCGGTTTTACCCAGATGTAACGAAAGCTTATTATCCGTCATCCATTGTTGACAAGACTCAAGCTCTCGACTAAGTTTATTTGCAATAATGGTAGGATCTTTGCCGGAGAACATCAGGGCACTGTCATCAGCATATAAAAGTAATTTACAGTCAACACTGATGGGCATGTCATTCACATAACATAGAAATAAGAGTGGTCCAAGGATGCTGCCTTGTGGGACACCACAAGAAATGTTATTAGGGGGAGAGTCAACCTGGTTAACATTGACAATTTGTGTTCTGCCTCCCAAATAAGATCGGAACCAATCAACAGAGGACACACCAAGGGCTTCCAATTTTTCTAGGAGAATGACATGGTCAACAGTGTCGAAAGCCTTTTGCAGGTCAATTAAAATCATACCAGTAAAATTTCCAGAAGATGTTTGATTATGTACATAGTCGGTGAGATGAGTTAAACATGTATCTGTTGAAAAGGATCCTCTAAAGCCGGACTGAAATGCATATAAAAGCTTATTGTCTTCTAAGTATTTTACAAGTTGGGTGTAGACAGCCCTTTCAAGGATCTTGGATGCAACACTCAGAATACTCACAGGTCTATAGTTACCAGCTTCAGAACGGTCATTTTTCTTATACAATGGTTTTACACGGGCAAACTTAAAATCTGTTGGAACATAGCTATAATGAATAGACATATTAATGATATGAGTCAAATGATCCTTCAGAACTATTGCACCATCCCTTAAAAATCTGGCTGGGATCCCATCAAGACCAGTGCTTTTTGTAGGGTTCAAAGCACAAAGCTCTTTGAACACAAAATCAGGTGTGATGGGAGAAAGGTGGAATTTGTTTGATTTAGCACCTTTACTTTGGTAGTAATTTTTAAAAACATCGGAATTGGTTGTAAAAAGTCCCTGAGATGGCGGAAGATTGCGCTCTAGGTTGCCAGCAATATTGGTATAAAAATCATTAAAATGAGTGGCCACCTTCCTGGTATTGAAACACTTACGACCATTAATTGTGAGTACTATCTGAGAATGGTCCTTGCACTTATTAGAGTAGCCAAGAGATTTAAACTGTTTCCACAGGGCTTTTGGATTGTTTTTGTTCTCCTCGATTTTGTTGGAAAAATATGTTGCTTTAGCCTTTTTAATGTTCCTTTGGATTTCATTTCTTAGTTTACAGAATGTAGTGTAAAGCTCAGGTGTGTTATCTTTTTTAAACTGATATAATACCTCATCTCTCATCTGGATGCTGTCTAAAATTTCCTTGCTCATCCATGGTTCAGTTCTAGATTTTAAACGAACAATTTTGATAGGGGCCAGTTTGTCCATAATAGTGATCACGTTTGTTTTTAAAACCTTCCAAGCAGCATCTACATCGCTACAATATATATGGGACCAGTCAGCTGCGGTCAGTGCATGAGGAGTAAGCAAAAAAGATTTTAGAGAAATACTTTTGAAAACTACAGAGATATTATGTAATCCCAGCATGCAGTATAAACGCACTGTGCAAAGGGATAATTGGGCCAATTCAACCCTTGTTTTGCATTGAAACATACAGAAAAGAATTGGTTCATTAGAAGAACTAATCAGTGAGACTTTTCAAATTTGTATAAATCTATGAATTTGGATTCTATTTCTCAATACAATGATACCAACAAAAGTGAAAAGTCTCGCTGATTAGTTCCTCTAATGAACCATTTCTTTTCTGTACATTTCAATGTAAAACACGGATTGAATTGGCCCCATTAACCCAACGCACAGTGCGTTTCTACTGCATGCTGGGATTACAATGAAGCAACCTCTGCTGGTGTCTATTCTTCTGACAAACCCACAAATTTTCCCCAACCCTTTTGGGCTCTGACCAAATCCTTCCCTAATTTTGTCCACAGCTTAAATCTCACAAAAATAATACACGATCCAGCAAAATGAGGCTGAAGTCGATCATATCACAATTTTCTACTTGATTGTATTTATCATTCGCAAAACTACATTTTGTAGAAAATCCCATTCAAATTGGACAATGAATTCCTGAGATATTAGCTATGGAAAGAACTCTCTCCTTTTTTCAGCTCAATCTCAAAATAATATTCCGACTCATTTGCTTGATCGCATCACAATGTCATATAGAATTTGAAAAAAGAAATAATAGTATGAAGTTGTAACTTACATCTCAAATTATGATAGTACCATTTCATCACAGAATTATTTATCTGATTGTGCAAATTTGAACCCATAACCCTACAATGATTCCACAAAGGTGTAAGATTTTTCTCAAAGAGTAATTTTGTTCTTACCCAGCGTTCAAAATAGCGGTAATCCGCGCACCCGAAATGACCAAATTTTCTAAAGATAACCAGATTTTTCTTGCTGATTGTCCAACCGATAACCAAGATTTTGACACCAAAACAACTGAAACAATTGTAGATAACAACCAATGGATAACCAAAATCTTCTGCTGTATTATCCGCTGGATAACCAGTTCATTTTTCTTATTTCTAACGCTGTTCTTCAGTGGCGTAGCCAGGGTCACTTGTCAGGGGGTACAAAGGGTATTTTTCCCCAGTGAACACCAGTTCCGACCCCGTGGCGTAGCCCCCGTGGCGTAGCCAGGTTTTTCACGTAACTTTTTGACAAGCAGGGGGGTTAGAGGCGTTGCGTCTCCATACCGGCGTGAAAAACTGCAATTGGTGGGGAGATTAGAGGCACGTCCCCATACGAGCGTGAAAAACTGCCATTTTCCAACTAATTTGCCTTTCTTCATTTCTCCTTTCTGTCCCTTTCCTTTCCCTCCTTACCTTTTGGTCTCCTCTTCTCCCTTTCTTTCCCTTCCTGATTTTGCAATCTGCCCCCCCCCCCCCCCCCTTACATCCCCTGGATACACTACTGCTGCTCTTACCTCCTTGTAGCCTTGATATAATAGCATTTGCCCCCTTTCCACCGGCAATCTGTGTTGGGGGTACCGGTTTATGCGTCTGTCCTGTTGCTCTATAAATAGCTTGAACCCAAAGTTGTCTGTCAACTTCCTCATCACACGCTAAAACAATATCGTCTCCCTCTTTGAGTGCTTTGAAAAAGAATCGCCCACCTTCTCTTTCCAAATCTGAAACAAAAATTTAGTAACATATAGTACTTTGAAAAAGAATCACCCACTTTCTCTTTCCAAATCTGAAACAAAAATTAACATATTGTGCTTTGAAAAAAAATCGCCCACTTTCTCTTTCCAAATCTGAAACAAAAATTAACATATAGTGCTTTGAAAAAGAATCGCCCACCTTCTCTTTCCAAATCTGAAACAAAATAAAATATCATCGGGAACATACATTAGATTCATCCTAGTGGCTCACACTTGTTTAGTTAACAAGTACAATATTGTTTGAGGGAAAGTAATAGAAACTAATAGTCCTGAGGTGTTTGATGATTAGCCCCTGTGATTGTGTTGAATTTCCCCATTTCTTCTTTATGTCAAGAGTTAAATGAAATCTTGCTGAAAATACAATTCCTTTCTTCAATGGGGATACTCAACTATTCTATAGCCATTGCTTGGTGTTTTATATATATTTGTATATCCTCAGCTCAATCAATCAATCGCTTGATCAATCAATCAATCGCTTGATCAATCAATCAATCGCTTAACCAACCAACCAACCAACCAACCAACCAACCAACCAACCAACCAACCAACCAACCAACCAACCAACCAACCAACCAACCAACCAACCAACCAACCAACCAACCAACCAACCAACCAACCAACCAACCAACCAACCAACCAACCAACCAACCAACCAACCAACCAACCAACCAACCAACCAACCAACCAACCAACCAACCAACCAACCAACCAACCAACCAACCAACCAACCAACCAACCAACCAACCAACCAACCAACCAACCAACCAACCAACCAACCAACCAACCAACCAACCAACCAACCAACCAACCAACCAACCAACCAACCAACCAACCAACCAATCAATCAATCAAAAAATTGGTTCAGACATCAATATCACTACGTTACTTGGGTACCTTTAAAACTAAAAACGCCTATGTTCCTTTGCCAAATATGCAAAAAAATAGATTGAAAACTAGTTCAGTGTATGACATTTCATACTCAGTACATTATGAGAGTAATCCAGCACCTGTAGTCATATTTCTTTGCCATTAGATATATCCTGATTGTCTGGTCAGATAGCAATACAAAACCACATTTATCCTTGGGGGAGACTATGATTAAGACACAAGTGTCTAGTTCAGCTATGTCTTTTGGCTTCAAGTAGAGCTGTTATGAATATTTCTTCCTCACTGATAATATGTCCACATAATTTCACTTATATACCAACTCTTTGATAATTGACAAGTAATCCGAGAGTAATTATAATTGTTAGATTCATATGTCGTAATCAGTATTATATGAGCGGTTTTTTTCTTCAAAATCCATTCAATGGATTACGGGGAAATCAGTGATTTCTTATTGCACCTTTCTTGTTTTTAGAATGGATTTGATTTCCTTTTTGTTGTAAAATAAAGCTTTTGTGATGAATACAAAATCTGGGTGTTTACATCAATGCTATTATAAAAAAAAGGCTTCATGACGAATACAAAAAATAATCATTCAATCAACGCCATCCATGGTGATGAATTGTCCTTTCCCTACCATTCTCAAATTGTAGAGAAAACCTAATACTTGACTCTGCAATCAGTTTCAATTCAACTCAGCTCAACTTGCAAACTGCTGCAGCTATTTTCACTCAAGATTGCATGGTACAGTATGCACACCAATCAAACCATGTGAAGAAAGCTAACCAGCATAAAACGACATGCATCAATCAAATTTGACTTCATACTGTTTATCATATTCCATACACGTGATAGCACAATCTACAGACACCCACCACTGTCACATCAGAGAGACAAAAGCTTCCTCAAGAGGACTTCAACCTGCATGGATTATTCCAATGGATGAAAAGCACAATCAAATGGGGTTTTCTCAAGAAATTACGAAAATTGCCAAGATGAATCTGCTTGTGATATGAATCATTCCTAAAACAAGGGATATTTTTGTATTCTCCGATATATTAACCTGATATTTGCATAATAACAAAAAGGGCTTCATGACAATGCCCAGATTGTCACATTGGAATGATTTGATACACAATTTGGTCGAAAGTTACAGAGACCAATTTTATTGAAACACCTTGTAAATGACAATGTCGACATACCTGGTTCTGGATCTGTATATGTGACTGTGTATCCATCCAATTGCATCATCTCATGAAAGAAACACAGCCCTATTTTATTGAAACACCTTGTAAATGACAAAGTCTATATACCTGGTTCTGGGTTGTGACTATGTATCCATCCAATTGCATCATCTCATGAAAGAAACACGGCCCTATTTTATTGAAACACCTTGTAAATGACAAAGTCTATATACCTGGTTCTGGGTTGTGACTGTGTATCCATCCAATTGCATCATCTCATGAAAGAAACACAGCCCTATTTTATTGAAACACCTTGTAAATAAAAAAGTTGACATACCTGGTTCTGGATCTTTATATGCGACTGTGTATCCATCCAATTGCATCATCTCATGAAAGAAACACAGCCCTATTTTATTGAAACACCTTGTAAATGACAAAGTCTATATACCTGGTTCTGGGTTGTGACTGTGTATCCATCCAATTGCATCATCTCATGAAAGAAACACAGCCCTATTTTATTGAAACACCTTGTAAATAAAAAAAGTTATCATACCTGGTTCTGGATCTGTATATGTGACTGTGTATCCATCTTATTGCATCATCTCATGAAAAAAAAACAGCCCTATTTTATTGAAACACCTTGTAAGTCTACATACCTGGTTCTGGATCTGTATATGTGACTGTGTATCCATCCAATTGCATCATCTCATGAATGAAACACAGCCCTATTTTATTGAAACACCTTGTAAATGACAAAGTCTATATACCTGGTTCTAGGTTGTGACTGTGTATCCATCCAATTGCATCATCTCATGAAAGAAACACAGCCCTATTTTATTGAAACACCTTGTAAATAAAAAGTCGACATACCTGGTTCTGGATCTGTATATGCGACTGTGTATCTATCTAATTGCATCATCTCATGAAAGAAACACAGCCCTATTTTATTGAAACACCTTGTAAATAAAAAAGTCGGCATACCTGGTTCTGGATCTGTATATGAAGAGCTTTGTTGAAAAAGGGCTATGGTGCAATTTTTTCAAAAATGAGTTTGATATAGAAATGTATAGGGAAAAATCATATGTTTCAAGGAAACAAAGTCTTTTTTTCTTCTCAAAAAGACCTATATCTCATTGTAAACAGCCATTGAAATTGTTGTTTTGTTGCAAGAGGGCCTGTATCCAGAATTAAATCGGGATACAGGCCCTTTTGCAACAAAACAACAACTTCAATGGCTGTTTACAATGAGATGTAGGTCTTTTTGAAGAAAAAAATGACTTTATTCCTTGAAACATATGATTGTGACCTATACATTTCTATATCAAACTTTATTTTTTTTAAATGATTAAAATAAATGATTTTTTGGTGTGGTATTTTTTCTCTATGTACAAACAGATGGAGTTTTGTTGCAAAAGGGCCTACATCCAAATTTTCAAAAAATGTAAACATGATTTTTATAAAAAATTAAAAACTAGCACATTTGAAATTTATTTCAATTTAAATTAGTATGTAGTGTACCTCTTTCATAATCCATTCAGTTTTTCAATTGCTCAACTTCAATATTTAGAAACAGTTTTTTGACTTTTTCTCAATAAGAGCCAAAGTGGATGCAGGCCCTTTTGCAAAAAACCTCTTCATATGCGACTGTGTATCTATCTAATTGCATCATCTCATGAAAGAAACACAGCCCTATTTTATTGAAAAACACCTTGTAAATGACAAAGTCTACATACCTGGTTCTGGGTCCGTATATGTGACTGTGTATCCGTCCAATTGCATCATCTCATGAGGATCAGCTTTCTTCTCTCTATAGCTACACAGAGCAAATGTGTACTGGCTCACCTGAAAACATAACAAGTAACAGTATCAGGAGGAGGTGGTACAGGGTATTTATCCTTGATTTGGGCAAATCACATTGTTCATCAAAGTGGTTATGGTAATGGTATAGGAGATCTGCTAAAATGACATTAAAATATTGATACAACGGGGTGTTTGATTGGCAAGACGGGCCAGACCGACCCTTTCTTTCTCAAATTTTTAAATTTTGTTCTTGAATATTTTGGATTTGTTTTTAATACAATGTATGACAATGTGAGAAAATTGTTGTTCAAACAACTGCATTTGCTGAATGTCAAGACAGGTTGCTTGGTCTCACACTACCTAAATTGTGGCAGAATCGAACCTGTGACCTTTCAAACACCAGTCAAATGCTCTAACCACTGAGCTAACCGGCCGTCTCCGATAAACAGAGTACAGACCAGATAGTAGTGATATATAGAGCAGTCATGGATTCTAATTGATAAACAATACAACAGCACACGGTATAAGAGATCATTAAAGATGCTTATTAGCAACCCTAACATTATAAATACATACAAACACCACATCCGAAGATGAGACTTAGGGTTACGCATCACATACCAATATATGGAGGATCGCATAGGCGATTCAATAGGGGACTAAATATCCTAAATAGTTTGTTATGAGGGATAGTATTGTAAACTCTTATGATAAACCTACCTGGACCAGTACATAGAATCTCTTCTTCCATTTCTTCCACACTGTCTTGCCTCTGCAATACATCCACCTGCAAGAAGGTTAATAAGACATCAATTATGGATGGCTTCAAAATACAACCATATGGACAGGCAATTCTATGACTCCACTATAAGGCCTAAAAAAATGGTTTTATTGCCCTATCATGACAAAAACAAATAGGATAGGTACGTCAGGGTTGTGGTTTTTTTGGGTTTTTTAAATCACATGCTTTGGGGACTTGAAATAGCTGAAAATGAAAGCAAGTCAGAAACTGTAATACATTGTTCAATTTGTGTATTTTTTTTATTTTTTTATTTGTATTTTTTTAACTCCCTCAAAATAATAAAAAATATTCAGGTTCGGCGATGTACTTAGGGTCGGTCAGGTTAGGCCAATCAAACTTCTTTTTTAGGCCTAATCAACCTGTGTTGGTAATTGAGGATGATTACTTGTTATAGGAAGAAAGAAGCCTGTCATTGGACGAGAGTGCATGGAATGAAATTATTCTTATAATAGATTTGGTTTATTGTAATCTTTGGTATTGTTTGTTATTACAAGTTCCACCAGCACAACCAGCAAAGTGTGACACTCCAAAAACCTGGTGGAACATCAACATTTATAAAGTGCATGATGGGAGAATTTACTTACCCACAATGCTTCATGTTTTGTGGTTTATCCATCTTGATTACTAGTTTGATTTTGATGTGCTCAGGGCCTTGTTTAGCCAATGTCACAGTGCATGATGGGAGTTTGGAAATATTTACTTACCCACAATGCTTCATGTTTTGTGGTTTATCCATCTTGATTGCTAGTTTGATTTTGATGTGCTCAGGGCCTTGCGTAGCCAATGTCACAGTGCATGATGGGAGTTTGGAAATATTTACTTACCCACAATGCTTCATGTTTTGTGGTTTATCCATCTTGATTTTGATGTGCTCAAGGCCTTGTTTAGCCAATGTCACAGTGCATGATGGGAGTTTAGAAATATTTACTTACCCACAATGCTTCATGTTTTGTGGTTTATCCATCTTGATTGCTAGTTTGATTTTGATGTGCTCAGTCAGAACCTTGCTTAGCCAATGTCACAGTGCATGATGGGAGTCTGGGATATTTTACTTACCCACAATGCTTCATGTTTTGTGGTTTATCCATCTTGATTGCTAGCTTGATTTTGATGTGCTCAGGGCCTTGCTTAGCCAATGTCATCTTGTGCCACTCCGGTGTCTTTGGACTATTAGGTGTCGGCTTAAGCACAATCTACAAATAAAACACAAAGCAATTGTCAACAAACAATCGATTGATATCCCGTAATCAGTACAATTATTTGTACACGTGTTTCACTTTTGAGGTGGCAGTCATCTGTGATTAGGCAAAACAAAAAAAAATGTTTGGTTGCCCTCCGCGACCGACCGAAAAAACAATGACAAAAATTTTGTAGGGGGGGGGGGGGGGGGGGGTAAATATTTTTTTAACCCAGAGAATGTCATAAATTTGTCCCAAAGATGTAGAAATAAATTCTATGAAATGTCCAATTTATCAAATGGAAGTCAAAAATATTGCGTTTATACATTCCATGTATAAATTGCACTTTTTGTTGAAGCCCGACCGACCCACAATTTTTTTTTCTCTGAGGGCAACCAAAATTTATTTTTTTGGCCTTATCAGAATATCTATAGTGCTTTTTGTGTTTTTCAATATGAATGTTTATTTGACCTCAAATTGTCTGCCTGGTACCCTGCTTATTTACCGTATGGGGTAAACATTCTGGGATATCTAGTTGTACAAATGATGCAAATTTCTAAGCTGTCAAATAATATAATAAATAATGGTAATTGGTCAAACCGTGGGCACTCAGTATAAACAAAGTATAACAAAATTATAATCAATCACACAATGTCAATGATTATCGAGGCGCACTTTACCACACTAAGAATTTAGGAACTCAACGAGAAATTCAAAAAAAAAAGGATTTTTATAAAGCAACACGAAGTTGGAAAACTAAAAGGATTTGAATAAAGTATGCAATGAATCCAGACTGTGTGCATGAGATTGTAGGACATATACATACCATAATCTAGATGGTGTCCTGCATGACACATTACTAAATAAACTGCATCATTCTTCTATATTGGCTTTTCAGAAATTTCTTCTTTGCTCTTTGTGAGTGACATTTATATAGTCACTGTCATAATGATATGGACCAAATCCAAGCAATTTCGCTCGAGCGTGATTTTTTGTTGGTCCCAAAGTATGCACAACTACGCATGAACAACTATGCATGACTGCGCGTGGCGACTTTCATTTTCACCAATTCGAACGCACAGTTATTTATTAAAACATTTCAGAACGCACTTAGGAGTTTACGCATGTACGCACACATTGGTGGAGAATTTTGTCCATAGCATTAAGATGCTGATTCTTTAAATATTCAGTATAATTATATCCAAAAAAAATCAAAATTGTATCAAAATTGTGGCTACCATTTGCGTACATATGAACCTTTTAATTGTGACTCGTGTGATTTGTCAACGTATCACAGTAATACTTATCTTAGGTCTGCAGCTTACCTATATCAAGATAACCTTACCTTGCCTAGCAATGTATCATCTATACTAAGTACGCCGGTATTTTCGGTGTACAGCTTGATTTTGACTACAGGTAGTGGATGAGTGGTGGTAAAATCCCCCTGGGTGTCCCACCTGAACGTAGTAACGGAAAATAAAAAAACAAACATAACAGGGTGAAAGAGGATGGAGGGTTCTGACTACTACCAGGGGTGGTTGGACATCAGTCTCTTACACATACCTTCCCCAACATAGTGCCCTCCTCTAATGCAAACACTCCCTTGTTCTCCGTGTACAGCTTGACTTTTACAGTCGGTAAGGGCTGAGAAGTGGAGAACTCCCCCTGCGTGTGCCATCTGAACGCAAAACAAACAACATGTCAAAGGTCATCATCCATATATGGCGACCTGCAGGTCAAAGGTCAATGAACCCATGCATGTTGTTGAGAAGCTCATTCCCTATCACTACTGGTCTAAAACGTTCAAAAAGTAACTGTCATGCAGAAATTTGTAGAAATTTGAATATAATTGACAAAATGGGGCAGGCACACAGACAAGGGGACTTATCAAGAAGGGAACAATGCTGGCTCTATGCATCATGGATACGTAAATTGATGTACACCTCTGCCACAACTCAAGTGGATCATTATCTCCACTTATGCACAAACAGAATGATCAAATAGTGTTTGTGTAAGAGATGAATGTATCCCAATGTGGACTGCTTGTACCTACATTGTTGGATATATCACAATGGGTATTGAGGATGCACAGAACCAGCATATTGAAGGTACATGCCATAAATGGTTGTATAAAACAAAATCAAATCATGGTATCCTCTTGTCCAACTTTCAAATCTTGTAGAGAGCTGATATTTTGAAAATGTACCTGATGATACCAATTGCAAACTGATAGACTCCATGGTAAATAATATTCCATTTAAATGGCAAATTGCTGCTATATCAAGTTTGTTATGCTCACCCGCATAACAAAAAAGACTAAGAACCTCAGCAACGCATCATTAGTTGCCATTCAAATGGTTCATAAATCACAATCACGTGTGAAGCAAGCTACTAAAACAAATGACAATATGGCAGTGTGTATCTCATGTACATCACACATACATCACATGCACATGGCATGTACATCACATATATATAATATGTACGTCACATGTACGTCGCATGTACATTGCATGTACACCACATGTATATAATATGTACATCACATGTACTGTACGTCACATTTGACATGTACCTGTGCAGCAGGCTTCTATAAAAAAATTAACAAAGGGCAGTGTATTATAATACATAAAGAACACTGCCAAAATAGAAGTAATACAATAGGGTAAATAAATTGCTTGTAAAACTTTGAAACAACAAAATATTAGGAAGAAAAAATAAATCTGACAAGGGGACCACCAGTACTGGAGATGCATTGTAAAATATAATTGTACTTAACATACCTTTGGAAACTCAAGTAAGACTAATATCAATCAAATGTTTGACACAGTAATACAAAACACTTAAGAGCACATTTTAAATTTTCTTCCAAAAAAGGATCAACACTATAATTAAATTGTTAACATGCATGGACTGAATTGATTTTTTTTTACTTTACACAGATAAAAATAAAATGAGGGCTGATATCACGTAAAGTAAGATCAATAAAAACAATAAATGGATACCAACATATCTACAACATGAGAATTTGTTATAAAAGATAAATAATTGATCATATCTATAACATGTAAATATTTATTTTAAAAAAGCATAAAGAAAGTATCTTCATGATAAAACTTGTACACCTTAGATTAGAAACAAATGACACAGATAGATTATGTTCCACATTTTTGATATTTTCTCCACTTCAAGAAAGTAGCATAAAAAAGTGCAGAATTCAATTTACTATGTGTGAAGGTTTTGTGACATCCAAAAAATTAAAATTGAGTAAGAGCAACACATTTTTAAATGTGCTCGTTATCGAAAACTCCTGCTAAAAAACCCCCACCTAATTGCAGTATCTTTAACAAAAGCATCATCAAATGTATTGGTCTTTTCTGTTATCATATGATATTGATTATACACTTCTCTTCACAGAACTACATGTAGGACATGTCTTATTTAACCTCCTGAGAACTACCGGCCGATTGGTTACAAAGATGGATACATCATTTATTGCACCAATGAGAGACATTGTTAGAATAATTGTATCCCTGATAAAGATGGGAGTGAAACATTTTACAAGCTGCATCTGAATTGGCTATTCATATGAGTACATCTTGTAATAAACCAATTAGAACCACTGTAAGATAGACAGGTAGACCTTAGGGGGTTAACTAAAAACAAAGTTTGTCCGAGTCTATATATTATTTATTCATTTCAATTACTCGGCTGGTATCATTTGCTTGATCCTCGCGTTTATTTAATTAAGTTTCACTCGTCATAGATTCTGCTAGAATCATGATTATAGGCCATCATCACTTGTTATTATTTACTCATGTATTTCGGCTGCTAGAGGCTTTCAACAAAAGACTTTGTATACATAATAGCTCGTTCGTCTGGTATCCATGTAAGCACAGTCCCTGTAGCCTAGTGGAGTAACCAATCGCCGTGATAGCGAGAGGGACCGGGTTCGAGGCTGTGTATTTTTAAGGTCTTTGTTAATTTAATTCTCGCCAGTTTGTCCGAGTCTATATATTATTTAAAAACAAAGATATTGACACATCTGTATTATATCCTTGTGATAAGGCGACGAAAAAAAAACCCTGTTTAACGGGCTGACGGACCTGTTAAGTAGGGTCGGTTGGTCGGGGTGTTATTATTGGTTTTTTCACGTAAATGTCACTGTGAAGTGAGATCACTCTACTTAATATTCACAACATTTAAGTTTGATAAGTTTAATAAGTTTAATTTTGAATAAAGGCAATTTGATTCCTTTTCCTTTTGAAGTAATTTGTTTGGATGGGACTCAATTTCTATATCAGTTACATTCTAAGAAAGATCGGGAATTTTTTGACAAATGTGTGAACAAAATTTGTCGCCAGATTTTCGGCCAATAACGGCTGATTTTACATGATCTGAGGGGGGGAAATCTAAAAAATTATATTAAAAAAATCTTGAATCTTCAAAAAGTGGGTCGGTTGGGCCCATAAAACAGGGTTGTTTTTGTTCCTCGACTAAGAGCTATTTGTTTAATAGGACCAAAGTCAACACCAGGTAAGTGAGATGGTTAAAGGATCTTTATTATTATATGGGACAAAAATAAGATCAATTGAAGGATTGAATGATAAAATAGTAAAAGTGACAGTTATGACAATCTATGGATCTGTATTTAAAGGACAATTGTGGTTGAAATTGGCTTGGCAAGAGAAATGTGGATCTGATAAAACACACGGCAGTACATCCTGTTTTCAAAGACCTATGCCCAATACACCAATATTTCATATGTTATCTAAAGGTTTATGATAAATGCAACGTACAAGTATTTTGAATGCACTTAGGAAGATTCTCAATTGTGGACTAACTGTGAAGTTTGTCAACCTCACTCACATGGTCATTCAAAAAATTCATCCTCAACTGCCTTAACTCTGCTCACTGGCCATACACCTTGGTATCACTGTTGGAAATTTCTTAACACTTTCCACGCGGCAGGCGTCTGCAGACAACATGTCAACATTTCTCAAAATGTTTCAAAAATGTCAGAATTGTTCAATTTCGTCACCATATTTGGAATCACCATATGAAATGCATTGAAAATAAGTACAAACATGCCTAGTATCGGTTCAGTAATCCTTGAGTGAAAGTTATGAAATGTTTCTAAAACATATTTTGTATATGGTAAAACTAAAAGCCGCATGGAAAGTGCTAAGGCTGACATTTGTGAGCAGAGTTTTTGAGAGTAGAGGCATAACATTTCGAACGCCCTCATATTGCGCAGGTGTTTATTTTAATCTTGACAATCATTATAGTTTTGAATCAAGAGTCTCATATCAATCAGTTTGTTTTTATTGTAACTTGATCTTCGTGTATATGGCTACTATATCAACAATCAATTAAGGGCACCTCCTCCTGGCATAAGGAGGCTGTTAAGATGGGATATATCAAGGAGGTTATTCAATGGAAGATATTCACGGTCACTCAAAAAATTAATATTTTGATGTCACTGTATGAAGTGAGATCACTCTACTTAATATTCACAAAATTTGAAACAAGTAACTTTAATTTTAGGATAAAGGCAATTTGATTCCTTTTCCTTTTGAAGTGAATAGTTTGGATTGGACTCAATTTCCTGGGATTTGCTCCCACTTCTATTATTATAGCTATCAGAGATTGTGTAAAATAGGATGGTAGTTGAACTAAAAGATCTATTTTGATTGGCTACCCAAGTAACCAATGAGAGACACTGTAAGAAATCAAGTAGCCAATCATGGACACTGATCAAATCAAGGAGCCAATTAGAAACACCGTAAGCAATCATAGAGCCAATCAGGGTCACTGTAAGAAATCAAATAAGCCAATCAGGGGCTATGTAAATGCTATGGGAATATATATATGACCTACGTTGGTTTACTGGCTTCGGCTTGGTCTGTTTGTAGTTTCTCTCCTCCGTCTACTTCCATAGTACAATACACAATGCGGTTAGGAGCCAAAAACTTGAGACCCTGTACTTCCATAACTAGAACCTGAAATCATATACACACAAAATATAGTCATTTTTGGTTAAAATATAATAGAACCTGATGTCTAGAGCTGTAGAATGATCACAACATGAAGTGCTAGTACTTAATTTTATATTTTTCATGCAAGTATAAGCAGTAATGAAAACAGGTGATCTCCCCCCCCCCCCCCCCCCCCCCAATGCTTGCTACTCTCAACAAATCTCAATTTCATTTTGAATTTTTGCAAACATAGGTAAAACATATGATATTTCCACCAAATAAAGGAAGCTTCAAAATTGTTGATCAAACTGCCATTTTAGAAAACAATGTGTAACCATTTTGCATGCTATATATTCCTTATTATATCATGATAGGCCTGATTTCAACCATGTGATAGTTTTACTAACATTAAGGCTGGAAAAGAATGATGTGATATCATGATATAAAACAAATATTGAATACCTTTTGTTTGTGTAATAGTAAAATAATATCATATGGATTATTCCATTACACTCGGCTTCGCCTCGTGCTGGAAAAAAAAAATTGAAATTTGACCTTGTGATATAGAACACTATCATGCAAGGCATTCAATATTTGTATACTAGCAACAAGTTCAGTCCCCATCACAAATAATCCTGATCTAAGAAAGTGCTAATAATTGGTATCAAATTTCTATATACAGATACAAAATATAGGTAATTTAAAATTTAATCCTAAACCCGTATTCCCTATAGTATAATGTAAGTATTCATGGCCATTGTTAAGCTCACAATATCTCTATATTTCTACCCTTTTTTAGCCAATTTCCCTATCAGCACTAAACAATTGGCATGTGAACTCAATAAAATATCAGTTACATTCTAAGAAATCTAAATCTTCAAACTTTTTAATAAATCTTGGCTGACAGTGGTGCCTGGATACAATACAATTCAAGTGGTTATATTTGCTGTGCTTTTATTTTTGCAGACTCGTCTAATAATTTCCCTATCAGCACTAAACAATTGGCAAGTGAACTCAAATAAATATCAGTTACATTCTAAGAAATCTAAATCTTCATACTTTTAAATAAATCTTGGCCGACAGTGGTGCCTGGATACCAAGGCTCAAGATAAGCGGGCGCTGGGCGATTTTTACCCCTCGGTCCTTCTGCCATAGCGCCCGGTAATGCTGAAAAATAAACAACCGAGCGCTGATATGTTGTCCAAACCAGCGCCCGTTGACGATTGGGTAGCTTTCCCCAAGACATCGAATTTTGAGTTGACAATGCTGCCACGCTGGATTTAATAAAAAAGTTAGCTCCCGGTAGACTAAAAGTAGCTCCCGGTTCTCAATAAGTCCCATGATCCGGGCGCTACTTTTGAAAAAAAGTAGCTCCTGGTAAAAAACCTGTTATCTTGAGCCTTGCTGGATACAACATATAACTCAAGTGGTTATATTTGCTGTGCTTTTATTTTTGCAAACCCATCTAATAAGTGCTGTACCTAAGAAGATTTAACAAAAGATGGACCCTCAACTCCCACTTCACACTGCTTTTAAGGAGATATCCTAAAACCCATGCCATTCTTTTTAACCCATTGTCACCTTGCTCCAGGAGTTCTAAAAACAAGCATGTGGGTGGAACATTTTTAGTAAAAATGGAAGGATCTTAACGCTTTCCATGCGGCAGGCGGCTGCAGACGACATTCCAAATTTTGACAAAATGTTTCAAAAATTTCAAAACTATTGAATTTCGTTACCATATTTGGAATCACCATGAGAAATGCATTGAAATAAGTACAAACATGCCTAGTATTGGTTCAGTAATTCTTGAGATAGACTTTAAAAATTGGGAAAGGTTTCTAAAAAATCTGTTTTGTATATGAATAAAACTATTAGCCGCGTGGAAAGTGTTAAGATGGCGAGGTAGCGCAGCGTTTAAGAGCGCTTGTACAATCACTGCTGCATAGTAGTTCAATTGGTAGATCATTTAATCATGGGCTCAAGCCAAGTGTGTTTCTCAAAATTATAATACTGTTCACAATTGGTAAAACCGCAATTCTTGTGTTTGTTGATTTCAATTGATATCAAAATTGCGATTATCAAATAAAAACCTCGACTCATGCCTCCTTCAGACCGTACAGATTGAATTAGGCATCTTTAGCGCATCGTGGTTTGGAGGTCACACAGAATTGGTGGTCCTGTGCATTGGAAGAGCAATACATGAGCATGTTAAAAGGTCACAGACTCATTTATAAAGAGTAGGGGATCATCCCGGGTCTGTATCTGTACACACATTGCCATAGGTTACACAGATCTTGACGCGATAACAATATTGAAATTGTTCTACCAATTAAATATGTAGATGTATCTACCTGACAGGGTTGTTACTCCCTTCATGGAAATAACAGTGTTATTTTCCTTTATGTTGAATGCCCCAACCATTCTACTCCCCTCCACTCATTATACTTTCCAGGGGTTTGGATCATGGGTTGGGGATCTTTTAACTGTCCCCTGCATCCTCCGACATGATTGATCCAGAGTCTTGTAATACTTGTATCATTCTGTCAGCACTAAGTGATGTCCCTGCATCCTTCCTTCTCCCCTGTCCTCCCATCTCCTCTCCTCCACACCTTTCCCAATGTGCTTCCTAGGAGTGGGGTTTGGGTCAAGGGTCTTTTAAGGTGTCAACCCTTTTGCATGAAATTTATCAAGCACTGTAACTTTTAAACTAATAATATAATGTACATACAAATATACAATTTTTGAAATGAAATGAGTCGGAGAATCCATTTTTGGTATCAAATTCCACAAAAAATAGTGATTTTTACATATTTGCCCCAAAATGGCGCCAATTTTTTTTAGATAACCTAACTGAAATTATTTTTTGGTTATAAAATCCTAAATTTCACCAAAATCATCTAGGGGGGCTTAACAATTTTTAGTTTTGAAAATATTGACCAAAAAGTGCAAAAATGTAAATTTTGAGATTAAAATCAATTTGTTTGCACTTTTTAGTCAATAATTTTAAATCTAAACATTTTTAAGGCAAAAAAATCAACCGATCCTAGATTATTGACTTAAGATGATTTTGGTGACATTTTGGAATTTTTTTACCAAAAACAGATTTTGTAAGATTGTCTGAAAAATGTTGGCGGCAAAAATGCAAAAATCACTATTTTTAGTGAAATTTGATACCAAAAATGGATGCTCAGACTCATTTCATTTAAACAATGTATACCTTTATGTTAATCACATTTAAAGTTTAAAAATTACAGTGCCTGATAAATTTGGCGCCAAAAAGGGTTCTCCCCTTCTTCCCCCCTCCCTTCCCAATCTGCTTCCTAGGGGTGGGGTTTGGGTCGTGGATTGGGGTTTTTCTAACCACCTGTTTGATCAAGAAGATCACATTGACTTTTGACATGGTCGACCCAGTGTCTTGTAATACTTATATCATTCAAACAGTAATATGTGCTGTCCCTTCTCCCTCTCCACCCCTGGTGGAGTTGGGGTCGGGATTTGGGAGTTGAGGGCTTACTTACCTCCAGTGTGAACGAGAGAACCACATCTGACTTTGATGCTGTCCCCTACACCCTTCCCTCCCCTCTATTCTCAGGGGTGGAGTAGGTTGGAGTTTGGAAGTTTACCTACATCCATTGTGAAAGAGAGGACCACATCTGACTTTGATGCTGTCCCTTGCACCCTCCCCATCCCTCCCTTCCCAGGGGTGGGGTAGGTTGGAGTTTGGGAGTTGAGGACTTACTTACCTCCAGTGTGAACGAGAGGACCACATCTGACTTTGATGCTGTCCCTTGCACCCTCCCCATCCCTCCCTTCCCAGGGGTGGGGTAGGTTGGAGTTTGGGAGTTGAGGGCTTACTTACCTCCAGTGTGAACGAGAGGACCACATCTGACTTTGACAGGGTCGGCTCAGAGTCTTCTGGTACTTCCATCATGGAAACAGCAGTATTCTGGGCTCTGTGTCGAACAACAAAATATCAAATATAACTGACCTCATAATATTCTTATCTCTTTAAAACATATTCATATGTGCCTCATACTGTGCTGGAGTTTGAAGAAAGCTTTAAAAAAGAAAGGGTCATACTTTTCAGAATCAACATCAGACAAATCAGGGCAAACAAAACTTTATTTTTTTATTGGCCACTGCACACATGTCTATAGGAACATGAAGAGTCTCTAAATCAGCTGTAAGTTGGTTTTTTTTTAGAATTATAAAGGATGTACTCTAGACACACAGCAAAAATCTTAATTCCCCGTTTTATGAGCGCAAACAATTTGTCTAATATTTAGTTATATACACACAGAGAGAACAAGTAACTTTTGCATGCAAAATTATTTGCACTTGGCTAAATTAAAACTATTTTATGTGATAAAATTGCGATTTTATGTGCTGCAACTTCACCCCAAATAACATTACACACGGGAGACACATTGACATATTTTTGTTTGTTTTCAATGGTTTAGGGAAAATGTAATATAAATGTAGGAACAATTTGCTTATTTACATACCTCTTGAGTTTTTGAAGTGAATATTTGGACTCAGTGTTGCCCTTGGAAACGGGAAGACTCTCCAGATTGGCCATAAGTAGGTTGACAGCTGACCGCAACTCTTCCACGTACATACTCTCCATCTCCTTAACTATGAACTTAGGCCCTCTCTTATTCTGTAAACAGGGTAGAGGTGGATTATTAATTTGGTCACTTAAGGTCAAGTCTAGTTGTGATAGTGACAAGGACTAATTTAACGTTAGCAGTATTAATTAAGCTGGCAATGTTGCAAGGGCCCACAGTCTGTATACATGTATGCAAATTACTGTACTGAAACTGCCATTCATGAATGTCTCATAATTTTCCAAATTTAGATTTTATTCTCCAAGATTGTCTAAAACAACGATTTATTTGCAAATGTTGAAAAATGCTCGCTTTTTTCTCATTGAAGTGTATTTAATTATTCTCACCCAATCGACCACAAATGCCTGTTTGCCTGTACTACAAGTTATTGATTATTTTGTTGTTTTGGTGTTTGTTTTATTTGTTTGTTGTTTGGGGGGCTGCGTCATCTAGCTGGAGTCTCTTTCCTAGTGGTCGATCCAATCATATACCCACAGGGGATATAATGTGTTCAGATATTAAAGCACCAATATCTCACCCTGCTAATAAGGAACCTTCCTTCATTAGCACACATCAAGGCAGGGATAGCTTGAGAGAGAGCATAACCCTTAGGGAAATTCCAGGTCACCAACTATTTCTTTAGATTTCTAACCATTCCCGATAAAACACTTAATGAAAGCCACAAACCTCATTCAAAGCACTTATTTTAAGACTTTGTGTTTATAATACAAACAAAAGTAGCACTACTCCACTATTTACTATAATACTGGGCATCCAGCAAAAGGTGAAGGGTATTATATATTTTCCTTGTTTAAAAATTGGCAAATAAACTTTTTTTCTACATATTATATTTTGATTGAAATTTTGAAGAAGAAAAAGTCATCTTCATGAATCTCCAGGAATTGAGAAAGAGAGAGGAAGTGTATCTCAAATCCAGTGTTTAATGTGACACATGCCATTTGTTTTTTACATGGCAAATCAGAGGACACTCCATATAAGCATACACAATGTGTACAGCCGCAGCAAAAGGGTGCAATTGTGTCTCAAAGTGTAGATCTTAATACCAACAAAAGGAGCATTTATTTTGAGTGCTTCAAAATGATGCCTTTGTGGTTAAGATTGCATACTTGCTTTCTGATTGTATTGTCTTTGTTCATCCCACGCCTAATTCCATCAATATCTCAAAACATGCATTTTACGTGACAACTGCACCCCTTTGCCGCAACAGTACACAATGTGGTGTTACAGAGAGTATATTCTAGCCTGCTTCGATAATTGCCTTACTCACTTTTTAGCAAAATATGCACATGCGGTAATAATGCCTAAGTCATTGACAAATCAAAAGTGTTGATAAATGCACAATTTAAATTCTGCCTAAGTCAGCCTTGTGAGTTCGGCCGATTGTAATAATTATGTCAACTGTTTAAAATGGGTCATATTAACTTGTATTAGGCCTATAACAAGCCACATTTCACTTAAAGGTATATCCTCAACCTAATTCTATCCAACAGTTACTGCTCCTGTTGGAATTCACCAGCACTCTTCATGGTGCTATTCAACATATCGTCAGCCTGCTCTGATAATTGCCTAACTCACTTTTCATATTTTTGTTGTTTTCTAAAAACTCGAAAAATTAGTTAGGCAATTATCGAAGCAGGCTGACGATATGCAATTACTTAAATTTGGGACCATGAAACTTCCCAGTATGACAGAAAGCCATGTCATGAAAGTTGTGCAACATTACATGGTTTCTTAATCGAACTTGCACAGGCTTCACACAAAAAAACCATTTCAATAACAGATCTATGATTATTTTAATCTAATATGGAATACTGCAATCGTCATACATGAAACACACATGTTGGGTTTCATTTAGGCCAAGAAAAAAAGGTTCTATCTCACAAGTATGTGTAATCACTTTTGCCGCATAAGCCTACGCGATGAGCCCAATTTTTGGTGGTTTTTTTGTGTGTTTTAGTTGTCCGAAAAAGAGCACAAAAAAAAAAAATGTGGGCCAAAAGAGCACAAAAAGAAAAGAAAATGTGGGCCAAAAACTAAAAATAAATGAATAAAATAATTCGGCATTTTGCATAGCTATTTTTTCTTTATGAGGGCCCCATCATGTTCCCCTTCCTTTGTTAATCTTCTTTTTCTGTATCTTCACCCATTTTGGGCTTAGTTCTTTACTAATTTGAGTGCCCACTCCCTTTACAGCAATTTCCCTTGGTTCATTTCTCGTGGGTGAAAACCAAAATGATGGCCAGAACTTGTGCTAGTGCAGTGTTTTGGGCAGTAAAACAATGACATTTTCAACATTTTTCACTCTTGAGAAAAATTTTAAAGGTGAAAATAAAAAAAAGTGAAGGGTATTTCACCCTTTGTGTTGGGGGAGTAAAAACACTGCTTTACCTATTTCCAAGGTCTATACTCTTATGTCTTAGCCTTCACACAAACCCTTACATTATCTTCACCAATTTTGACCATCCCCATCAAGCTTGTGCCCCCCCCCCCTCCCCCTCATCCCCACCCCCACTTACAGCCCATGGTTTATTACTCTTTACACCTACCCTTGCTATCTCTTCAGCCATCTTGAGCCTCCCATCAAGTTCTCTCCTAATCTGAGCTGCTTGTTCATCAGCATTGTCCAGCTAAAAGGCACAAGTAAAGAGACACACAAAACATTCAATTAATTATAAATCATAACACAAATATCGAACAAACAAATAAATTATGAATTGGTTGTGTTAATGATGTACTATTCGCTATTCCATTTGAAATCTATACACCCTCTATGGAAGACATGACCTTCCACACAGTGAGTGCATATTTCAAATAGAGTCACCAATGCAGGTAACCCCATTTGAAGTTCACACTCCCTGTTGGGCAGATTAAGGTAATGTCTTCAATTAGGGGTGTATGCATTTCACATGGAATAGTCCAATTAATGTATCTGTGCCACTCGTCAATCAAATAACAATTCTTGGAATCAACCTAATGACCCCACAGGAATGACTGATTAAAATAAATCACATGTGAATTGCTAGTGATGTATTGCTAGCCATGTGCTTCATTATTACATGCTGTGATTTCTTATTTTAAGGGTGTCTAATATTGGAGGGTGACATAGGTTTGTGATGATCTAAAGACCCCTGGTCTTCCAGATCATAAGACCTCTTTTTAAGCCTGCTTTGGTTCTTACCATGCCAATTTATTTTATATCTCAAATATTATAAGATTTTCTCCAAATTATGGGACTCTACTCTATTATCTCTCACTTTTATGAACCACGATGATACATCCATTAAGGCTGTGAATGCACGGGTAATTTCGTACCCGGCTACCCGAAAATAGACACTAATTTTTTTTTTTTTTAATTAAAGGGTTTTTTCTTCTTTCCAAGTACAAATTTGTCCCCAAAATGACACATAATGGGGTAAATATAGGTCCCTAAAAATTATTATTATTATTATTTTTTTTTTTTACATTTCGGGTATTCGAGTACCCAATTTGGTACCCGGAATAGCGAGCGGGTACCCGGGTAAAGTCACAGCCTTAACATCCATACCCCGACATCTAAACTTCTTCACAGGCTAGCTCCCTCTTTTACAGGCCAGGCTAGATACAATGTGATGCAGCACATCAAAAGGGGGACTTTGCAGCTGTGTATGTATGAAGATATAGATAAAAGAGGGCAAAAAACAACTACAAAATGGATAAAGTTGGTGTCATTTTAAAGCTTAGAAAATGCTATGAGAGCAATCGTAATAAACTCAAAAATTATTTCACCTGCTAAGTCCCCCCCCCCCCTTTTTTTTGTTGTTGATGTGCTGCATCTGAAATGATAAAATTAACAAAACTCTATTGTAAGAAATCTGGTATTTGGAACATCTTGTCCCCACATGCATCCTTGGTCTCACAGTTAACGATCAATATGATGAAAATAATCCTCGTGTCTACAAGTGAATAATCATACAGTTTTGTTGACTATCACTTTCACCTATTACTAGCGTATGTATTTGACGGTATGACATGACAGTATGACACCATCACACCACCTGGTATTGTGATTCATCAGATAATATTGCAGTGTAATACACAAGATGACTGTGTGTCAAAGTGTGGATAATGTACAGTTTTTGTACACACAGTTGTCTGTCAGCAGACGACAGCGCTCAGGATTTTTCTTTCTGGCGTCTGATGTGAAATCCTATCCGACAACATGCATACGAGCCCAATTTGTGTTGGAAAATACATGCATGATCAGCAAAAAATAAATTCATGCTTTAAAATATTAACCCTAACCTAATTGAGTACTACAAAATGCTACGCCTAAGCCTATCTTCACTGCGCGAACGAGTAGCTGAGAGCCATGGCTTGCCTATGGGGGCAGGTTCAGAGGGTCCCTGGTTCGATCCGCTGTCGGGGCACGACGATTTATTTGTCAATTTCTCTTCCAAAATTGTGATCCTGTTTAAAAACCTGATTCGGGGGTTAGGGGTTAAACAGTTGAAAATAGTTTTCATTTGATAGTTACAAAAACATTTTAAAAGATATTAATCTTAAGAAAAGCCGAGACATTTTCCCACTGTTACTAAATCAACAGCTGTGGTGGCCAGGGGTGGGAAGGGGAAAATGACCCCATGTCAGTCACAATCATTGCCGTCCAATTGCCCCTCTTCACAGTCAGCTCAGGCCCTATCTCAATTTCTCCTGAAAACAATCAAACATTTTGACTTTAAATGTCAATATTCCCTAAAATTACCTTAAAAAATTGGTCTAAAAAGTTGAGTTTCAAACCAAATTATGCTAACTTTCCCACAATAATTTCTCTTTCTGGTGCTGGCGCTACTCAACAGTAAACACAAATCCAAAATCTACTCCTAAAATCAAGTTAATCATACATGTCCAATAAGGAAAGTTAATTTAGCAATGAACACCGTTCACGTTCACCTAAGCTCATTATATGCTTCAATAGCCAGATCCGTCTTTGAATGTTACCGATAAGGCTATATTGAAAAAATCTTTGGTCTCAAAGCTCTTCAGTTTTTCAAAACCTAATGCGGAATGCGATTTTTTTAAAGGTTTTTTTTTTTTATAAATATAAAATATTGAAATCCTAGTAAAAGTGAACTTTTGTATTTAAAATGATGTGATCAATGAAAATCTGAAAAATCTGTGAAATTTTTGGATTTTTTTTTTTGTATTTGGACAATGAAAATCTGAAAAATCTTTTTGGATTTTTTTTTCCTTTTTTTTTTCTTCATAATTTGTTTTCTTCTAACGCGCACCAATTAACTAACGCGCGCAGGAGCTTTGAGACAAATGATTTTTTTAATATAGCCTAATGTCAACAGAATTTAATCGCTGGGTAAGATTGGCCGAATCATTTCTATTATTAATTGCACTTCATTCATTCATCGTACCATGGGCTATATTATCTTATCTGTACTAGCCTCTTTGAAGGCATGCCTTTTCTTCATTCTATTAAAGTTGTTAATCAAATTGTTTATATTGGAGAAAAACTATGTATGTGCTAATCCCATACAGCTTTATGTACAGGCAGAGGTAACAATGCTATCTACTAAAGATAGCGTAAATGTTATCTACTAAAGATAGCGCAAATGTTATCTACTTAAGATAATGCAAATTATATCTACTAAAGATGGCAGGAATGTTATCTACTAAAGATGGCGCAAATGTTATCTACGAAAAATGGTTCATGTGCTATCTACTAAAGATATCGCGAATTCTTTCAACTAAAGATGGCACGAATGTTATCTACTATTAAGATGGCACAAATGTTATCTACTAAAAATGGCGCAAATGTTATATTCTAAAGATGGCGCAATCGTTAACTTTTAAAGATGACGCGAATGTTATCTACGAAAGATGGCCCAAATGCCATCTAAACTGGGCTCAAAAAGAAACTTATAATTTTTCACATGGTCATATCTTGAAATTCTGTCCATCAAAATGAACCAAAATGACACACAGGATTACTTCAATACTCTACTCTTAATGACATGTCAATATCCAAATGGTTACCTTGTTGACAGAACTGAACAATGCACTGGCATGGAACCGCTTGCTGTATCACATGTCGAGAAAAAAAACAATATTCTCAGAAACATTGGCAATTTTCAAAATCCTATACAATTTTGTTTGTGTAACACCCCCACACAATTAGACGTTTTAAGAAATTGAAACTTTTCTGAAAAGAAAAATGCTTAGCTATCCGTACACAGTTTTCCCTTTTCAAAACCATGTTTACTTCTCCCAAAAAAGTCAAATATCCCCAAAATTATGTTTCCGTTAAGATGAAATTTGCCAAAATCCAATACAAGTGCCACTTTTTCTGAAAACACCATTTTGAGGAAATGTGACTGTTTTGGGAGAAGTAAATATGGTATCGAAAGCAGAATTTCATGAAGGTAACCAAGGGTTTCACTTTTTCATAACTGTTTAAATTTCCCAAAACGGCTCATCTTATCTGGAGTTATGCAAATAAACATTCTCGAATATAAGGGGGGGGGACTTACTTTTTTTGTAACCCTTTATAACACTGCAATTTACTGAGGATAACTGCTAAATTGTTATATCTACTGAAGATAGCAAAACAATGCTATCTGATGAAGATTGCACAACATTGCTATCTACTGAAGATAGCATGTTATCTACTTGAGATAACATAATAATGCTTTCTAGTAAAATAGTATAACAATTGTCTCTACTAAATAAAACCTCAACAATATGTAGATAGTTCTGAAACTACAGCTATACTTGACATGACATAACAGTAGTAATTTCTTCTTTTCATGACAATATTAATAAGCCTGCTGAACTCATATGTTGTACAACATCAAACTAACCCTGCAAAAACCTGTACCGTAACAAAACACCATGTCGCAAAACAAGCCCTCAAGAAAAATGATCACAATCAAACCCCATAAACTAATTCATCCTACTTAGCATTTTAAAAAAAGGGAAGAACCGAACAACGCCTGCAGGAGAATCCTGTTTTTTACTGACTCGCTTAAAAGTCACGAAATAACATCATTTAGATTAACGCCATATTTATTGTAGATCATGAGGGTAAACAAATAACGGAGTCCAAGTGCCAGCGAATTGAAAACCAAATCTAGTTTAACGCTTTCCATGCGGCACGCGGCTCCAGACGACATTCCAAAATTTCACAAAATGTTTCAAAAATGTCAAAATTATTGAATTTCATTACCATATTTGGAATCACCATGAGAAATGCATTGACATAAGTACAAACATGCCCAGTATTGGTTCAGTAATCCATGAGATAGACTTTGAAAATTGGGAAAGGTTTCTGAAAAATCTGTTTTATATGGTAAAACTAATAGCCGCGTGGAAAGTGTTAGCTTTACAAGTAGATATAGCTGGCCTGGTTGACCAAATCTTCACCTGCTGACCTATACCGTACGAGTTGGTTATCTTCACGATAACAAATGTTTGCATCCTCTGTTTCCCATACATAAACAACGTCATGTTTTGTTACGTTTACAATTTTGTGATCATTTCATTGACCTTTACCTACTTGAAAAACATATTTTCATTTCTTTTTTTCTTCTTTTTTATCACTGTTATAGTGTATAGTCTCAGCGAAAATGTATGTACCGCACAAAATTCAATTTTTCTACACATCAGACTGCAGTTAACCAATTTTTTTTTATGGCAGACATTTTTAATGGTATTTTTACAGCAGAAATCATGATGCAAATGTTCAAGTGCCATCCATATTTTCAAACATGTTCTAGTCTTCATGCAGATCTTATTGGCACATTTAGCAAAATTAAATTGATGTAAAAATATTAAAAAGCTGATTAAGTACATATCATAAGCCATGCATGCTTGCATTTAATTCAGCATTCAACTATATGGCTCATTCCATGAAGTTGGGGCATATTATGTGACATCCAAGTGAAATTTTCAAAATGGATATTTTCCAACTCTTTCTTCTTTTTTAGGTTCTACATTTACCTAAGTCCAATGTAGAACTTTTTATTTTAATGTAACATTTGGTGTAAAATAACCGCACATGTTCAACAGTTGGATGACATTTCCAAAAATCCTGATGCTACATGGACACCATTTCTCATTTCCATATCATTTTCTAATAAAATAGCTTAAGATGTGGGCCAAGTTTCTATACCTCAATTAACTACTTGGAACCACAAATACATGAAAAGAAACCAGATTTGTCTAGGTTGAACATAACTTAACGAACAAGACATCGTAGATTAACTGTTTTATGTAAAAATTCATTGAAAAGTGACTCTTTATTTTGCAATTTGTATAATGAATTTAAATAAAGTACATATCAATATTTGTTTGATGTAAAGTACTCTATAAACCATGCACATTGATTACATTATAGTCATAAAGTAAGTATATGAAGTATTATTTACCTGTATAATGTTATAAAATGCACTACCGATGCTACATGGACACCGCGTCTTGTAACATTGTTAATAATAAGACTATTCATACTGTTACAATTATTTGAGTGTGAATGGTTTGTCTACTTGTTCATCATATCAAGTAGATACACAGAGTGAATTGCTTGAAATTTATCTAAACACTGTTCATGTAAAATTTACCTTTTCTGTGTACTTAAGTATTACGATGCTACATGGACACCGTGCCCTAAAATATTTGGAACAGCTTGAACAGGTGCATCTTTTTCAGATCAATAGAGAGGATGTACTATGATGTTAACTTTTTATGTTATAAGCACACGATAAAATTAATAACATGGATTGTAAAACTACAAATTACACAAAAAGATAACCTGCCATGAAGCATAAAACATAATTACCTATGATACACATACACCATTTCTTACAATTACACAATAACAATACACCATTGATCAAAGAAACTTAAGATGTCCACTGAAACAAACTTCATGCAGTGTTGTTCTTAAAGTACCCTTTGTGATCTTAGTCTCTTTGCTTGTTTCTGATTGAATCATCCTCTATTATTGATAAAGATGATTGAAAAGTTTGATCACTTAAAAAGTCAGTTTGCAAAAAAAATAATTAATTGCCATGATGGATTTCTTTGGAAAGGTACTAGTTTTTGAAAATGATGGGTTCCCTTCATCTCCATTAATTCCAGGACGATAGAACTGTCTTCTGAATTAATGTCAAGAACCTGCAAAGCAAAACAAAATAAACCCTATGGCTTAGTATCTTCATGGAACATTGTGTATTGATATTGGAGTAGATTATTTATTCATGTTGCACTTTTTGTGTTGCAGGAAAATATTTATATTAAAATCATGCTGGAGTATTTTATTTATTATTCATTTAACATGAAAAAGAATAGCAAAGGATAGAGAACTTAAATGATTTACAATTATTTGTTTTATTTATAGTAAATAAAACTAAAATAAGGGAATGTTTATTGTGAATTCAGTGAAATGCTAATGGAAATGGTGTCCATGTAGCATTGTGTATTAATATATTTCATTAGATATACATCTCTCATAATATGCCTTTTTTTCTGTAAAGTGTAGTAAAATGTAGGCAATGTTTTGAATGTTTTGGGTGATGGATAATTTCGAATGGGGTAATTGTTTTAGTCTAATTAGGCACATTTTATGAAATGCTACATGGACATGGTGTCCATGTAGCATCGTATTGGTAAGCTATATTATTAGCATTAAAAGAGCAAAAACTAATTTATTATTAACTTCAAAGTTTATTAATGATGTGATTCTACAAAAAAAAAACTATTTCAACGAACTATAACGATACCCAATGCAAAATATTGCCCATGCTATGCCCGATGCTACATGGACGCCAAATTATTATGGCGTCCGTGACTCAAAATTAATATCATAACATGAAAAGAAATTCTGATTCAGTGTTTCCCTTTCAATAAAAATGCATTAATAAATACAGACATACAAGCAACATTAAGAAATAATTACAATCGCACTTACCATTCACAAAACTATCCAATGTTTACATTTTGATGCTACATAAAAGTCCCGATGCTACAACGGGACACCAGCGACTGAAACCTTGATAAAACTAGCCCATGTGTGGCAAATTCCAAACAAACCT
Organism: Ophiura sarsii; assembly: GCA_035610835.1. NCBI lineage: Eukaryota > Metazoa > Echinodermata > Ophiuroidea > Amphilepidida > Ophiuridae > Ophiura > Ophiura sarsii. Next base: position 21,522,904 of record CM069445.1, on the reverse strand, counting down.
GATAGCTATTGACCTCTATCCTTACAAAAAGAAATATGGAATGTTTTATTTATCTCCAGGGGGGATTCCCACAAATTGCATAGGATGTTTATCACGATGCTACATTTTATGGTTAGGACACCATGCACACGGCACGGTATACTTTTTCATGAATATATGGAATGGTCTTCATGAAATTTATTCTCATTTGCAATAGTTTTCAATTGATAAATGCTCTTAATTTTGGAAAATAATTAAAAAATGTATGATAGAGAACTACCCCCATTCAGCAATGAAAACTCCCGATGCTACACGTGTATATTTTGTGGACACCGTGCGTAGCATCGGAAAGGCAATTTTCATGTTGCTTGGGTGAAAAATCAGTCCAGCGTGACGAGGTGTTTTGGTCAGTAAACTATGAATACATGTATCTTTTATTAATCAAATCGATTTCCAAGCAATTCTATGATAGTTTTGCTTACATAAAACTCATATTAATTGTTGTGTTTTCCATGTCACGTTTTTTAGCAAAAATGGTCTTGGACACCACCTAATTTTTTATTTTTTTCTTCTTCAAGGAAGGGTCAATTTTTTTATTTTTTTTCATGGCTCAATACTATAACCTAGTACTGTTTTTGGTCACTAAAAAAAATTGATATACACATAGAGTAAAACAGTTTATAAGCTGCCTAAAGTACCAAATTCTGCTATTTTAACAAATGCCCCAACTTCATGGAATGAGCCATATACCTTAGGCCAAACAAAGAAGGTCCGTCTCAGAAGCCCACCCGCATAGGTATGTGAAATGAGCTACGGCGAGAAGGTCTTTGCGCTGGGGGCTAAAAAACTTCTTTCTTTTTTTTGATTTTGATTTTTGATTTATTTATTTTTTGATTTTTAAAAAAAAAAGTTTAAAAAAGTTCTCCGTAAGCTTGGATAAGCAACAAAAAAAAATTGCAAAAAAAATAAAATTGCATACCTCGTAGCCTATTTTCTAAAAATAAAAAAAAATTAAAAAAATCGCACGGCACTTAGCTTTTTTGCACAATGTTTCTGAGACAGACCTTCTTCTTTGTTTGGCCTTACTAGTGTTCTTTACATTTGTGGTCTGTGAAATTTACACCATTTTGAGCTGATAAATTCAAGAATCATGTGTTCCTTCACATAGATCTGAGACCACTTTACCAAAAGTATATTATTAGTCTCAGCATAGATTTACATACCATAGGAAACATTTGTGTTTTCTGTATTTGCTTAGGACAAACATTTAGATAGCACAGAATTTGCTGCACTAATTAGTCTGTCATTGCTCCTAGCCTATACATGTACATACTGTAAAACAAGTTAATTTTGCGGCAACTTTTTTTCGCGAATTGCTAATCATCACTACTTTCGCTGTAACTTAGTTTTGCGAATTTAAAATTTCTACCACTACTGTCATCTTCACACACATCAATTCGCGGCAATATAATTTCGCGAATTTGAGCCAAATTAAATTGCTCGCGAAATTAGCTTGTTTTACAGTATTTATTTCTAGGACACAGATCAAATGGACACCGTTTTCAGAACAAATGGCTTATTCAATATTGCATTAAGAAGTTACATGTATCTAGAAAGAGTGTATTTTCACTCTGTTGGGAGCGAAAGAGTGTATTTTCACTTTGTTGGAGAAACCTTCACTTTTTATAAAGGGTGGTTTAGTAAGTGAAAACGCACGATTCACTCTTTTTGGAGTGGTTTACAACAGTTTCACTCTTTTTGAGTGTTAGGTTTTCACACATTGAGAGAGTATTCAGAACAAATGCTTTATTCAATATGGCATTATTTGTGATGTGAACTGTGAAAACCCGTCGGATGTAGCCAGATGTGAATTAGGGATTATGAAAAAGATGAAAAATAGATAATTAATTTCCAATACTTTGTGTCAAACTCATCATCTTTCATGAAAATCACCTTCAAATCTGTTCTAATAAACTTTATAACGACTTTATAACGTTATTCTATTGAAATATGTATCTTTTTTTGCCTGTTTTCGTGTTTTATTGTTTTTTAGCTTTTTATGAGATCACAATCATCATTCACTCATAACCTTTTTTTGTAGTGACCGTAGAAAAATGATAGAAACAGTTCTGTAATCAGCGCAGTTTCAGCTATCTTAAGATATAAATATCTCACATATGAAAATATTCCACCATGTGGCGGGTTTTCACGGATCGCATCACATTAAGTTATCTATTATTATAGTCTTTTTAAGTTTTACATTTGGATTTAAGACTTATATTGATTCTAACTCGGCAGTGACTGGACCTTCTCTTTGGGTTTCAATTTTCTTATATAATATTAACCTCCTCACTAAAAAGATATGCCTTACTCTTCAGGTATATTTTCATGATTTATTTTTGATAGAGACATACTCATATAAAGTGTAAGAACTACCTCCACTCCCCTGCGTAACATATTATTCTAGGGGTGAAACGGGACTAAATGTCACTGTTTGAAAGGACCCAAGAAAGGGTTTACAGGCTAATGTGCTTAATCCTTTAACCTTATCAGAGGCCACAGCAAATAGCTGTTGTAAAGCATGCTCCCCAGTTCATGGCACGATTTGGCGAGCTGTAAAATGGTCTCGAAAAAGTTAACCTTTTCGAGCTCCCCCGCTAGCGCAACCAGTAGGCGGCAATTATTTTCCCCAAAAGATTTGACCTTTTTTTCTCCCCTGATATTTTAATTGTCAAAAACACACTTTTATTGAGCTAGGGTTAAATACTGGACTCTTCCCCTTAAATCTGCCTATAATGCACTGCTATCTTCATAAGGGGTGTCATTTTAAAGTAGCCACTACATGTATTCATTATGCATGTGGTGCTGTATTGAAACATTGAGTTTCCATAATTCAATGGGTAGGTTTTGTAACTGGATAAGGATAGTCAGCAGAAGAACTATCATTGTAAATTAATGACACCAGTTTAACCCCATGACAACTACCTGATTATTGGTCAGAAAGATGGACACATCATTTATTGCACCAGTCAGAAACGACGTTAGAAGTTGGAGTAAAATATTTTAGAAGCTTTGTCTTTTGATTGGTGATTCAAATGAGTGTATCTTGAAATTAATCAATCATAAACGTTGTTAAATAGGCAAGTACAATGTAGTGCTTAGGGGTTAATATTCCAGTTTAGACAACCTAGCTAGCAAAGAAGCAAGTTACCGTACCGGTACCAATACTGCCTTAAATCTGTATCAAAACAACATGCCATTTATCAACTGTCTTGCATAACAGAAATAAGTTAGTCTCCTTGCTGATTGTGTAATTCAATTATTTGAGTAATACCTACATTGTGCATAAGTAATTGTGCAGGAGTAGTTCAACTGGATCCCTGTTGTATCAGTAAATAATCATGTTAAATGCACTGGTAGCAACATAGACACCACCTTACATGGGAAAGTGGCAAGGGAAATGTAATGTTGGAGAGAGACTTGAAAACGATTTGTGTAGGAGTCTAGTGTCTTGGACTATGCATCAGTGTCAATTCTTTGAAAATCAGCTTCTTTATGTGGCCATATTTGGTTTGAAGTTTTTACAAAAATGAAGACATTTGTGTGTGGCGGTGGGATGGGGGTGGGGTGCGGGGGTGAGGGTATGTGTGTGGTTGGGGTCTTCCAATGTTGGAATCTGAACACAATTTTGGGTATGTACTAACTCCTAACTAAGTGACCCCACATGACCTTTCCAATGAGGAACCTGTGCTATGACTGTGTGAAAGGTCTCACAGAATATTTTGTTGAATTACAGAGATTAGCTTTCAGTGAATCTTCTATAACATTTGAATCAAACCTTAAGATTTATAACTGGAGAAGTGATTTACCCAAGTGGAAATTCTGACCAAGTTAGGCCAAAAATGTCCACAGTTACCCAACTATACAACAACAAAAAGAAACCGCAGCAATACAAGACCTTAATACCTTCTAAACTACAGAAAAGTAGAATCAGAGGCAACATCTATATTTAAAAAAATAGGAGAGAGAGAAGATAAACAAGTATAACACATCATACATTCTCTTTGGGCCACAGATAAATCCTTTCTTAGAATGTTTGCCTCTCTTGGGAAACCATACTTTGAGTTTAAATTTTCAAATTACAATTAATGACAGATATTGCACAAGTCACCGAGGTGATGAGCTGTAATATTGTTTTTATTTTATGTACATATGTATACATGTAGGCAGAAACCGGGGGGGGGGGGCACTCAACTTTTTTGGGGATAGGGGTGTGCCGCACAGGGTCTCAAATAGGGGGGCTAGAGAACTGAACAGGGTGGATTTTATGACGAAAAATAGGGTCTTAGGAACTGACTTTTCAAAAAAGTAGGTCTTGAGAACTGGCCCATAGTTCTTTGATTAGCAAGAACGCAAATTTCGATTTTGTTGTTGTTTTAGAACGCAAAATTTTCGAAGAATTGGGGCTTTGGAAAGCAAAATTTCGTGATTTTTGAATTTTCAATAAAATTGGGGTCTTAAGAACTGATGCAGGCTTAAAAGGGGGGTCATAAGAGCTAGCAGCAGAGGGTGAAAAAGAGGGGTCTACAGCGCGGCACATACCTATACCCTTATCCAATGTCAGTGCCCCCCCCCCCGGGCAGAAACCTATTGGAGAGTAGAGTTAGTACACTAAATTTAGACTTCAGGTGAACTGAGATGTTTATAAACATGCCAATACTGATGTATTGCAGACTTGTAATGTCTATATACCTGTTACATGTGTTTGATGGGTTTGGGTGGTCACAATTAAATTTATTTTAAAACTGTCACTTCATAAGGTGATTTCATGTTCTGGTCATCGTAAAATAGAGCTTGATGTTTTCATTTTGTCATCATCACATCGTTAATATTGTCTAGACGCAATTTTTCTGGAGGTTCTCTACTCACCAATTGTTAATTGAGCAATGGTGCTCAGAGACAAATGAAGGGTAGAATATTACAACATAAAATTATACCACTAAAGTATAATAAATAATATTATCCATCATTTCCTGTTATTTCCGCTATAGATCATACTATAGGTTTATCTATTAATCACCATTGAAGTCAAAACTATATCTGCCAAAACTTTCTTAAAGTTGTTAATATACTCCGCAACCTTTTTGCATTAAAATGCAAAGGGTCGCGTAGTATATTAATAAGTCGCACTGATTTAATATGGTATATATATTGTTTAGTTAGCAAAAATAATTTACGGATATCATATTGAAGATGCAGTCAGTAAGCCGGCTTTCTTGATGCAGACTACGTAACTGATATGGTAAATCCCTGGGGACACACCAGTTTATCGTAAATTGGAATATTTTTTGTGATGCATAATGTTCACTTGGTATTATGATAAAAGAATATGCTCATTTGTGTTTCTATGGCATAGATACCTCTATACTGGCTGGTGCACAGAGATACAAATTGCCAAGGTGCATTAAGTCACACAATCTACCACAAGGCGATATAAAGTGAATCTGTTCCACGGGAAAATGGACCTCTCAGGTTGGGTCAAGTGTTTTTGTTTATTGCTTGAAGACATTGGTGAATTTTCAAAAAAAATGCAAAAAAATCAATTTTTTTTTAATTTAAAAAAAAAATATTTCCAACATTTTCAAAATATTTGAAATTTAAATAAACGGATCGGTCGAGCCCTTAGAGCAACAGATTCTTCAATTTACAAAACTGCAAACAAATAAATGCATGAAAATAGCCCGTTTCAAATATAGAACATAGTGATTACTTCCGGCTTATATCTCATGCCTTATAATACGGAGTAAACAAATCTGGAACATGTACGTATGCTGCTGCTGCTGATGTATAGCTAGGACACTAAAATGTTATTTGGTTGTCATAATGCTCCTCTTTTTTTTAACTGGGACAAAGACTTTATTTTACTTTTCACTGTGAAAAATCAGGCATGATAATAAAAAAAACACCTGAACAGCCTGAAAAAGTGTGTGAAATCAGCCTATAAAACCAAAAACAGGCTGTAAATAAAGAAAGTGCAGAAATTTGGCAACACAAAATAGCCTGAATTCAGGCCATATTCTTCATTAACTTGTATTCTTCCCATTTTCATTTAGAAATTTATAAAAAAGACATATTCAAATTTTAGGGACAGGAAGGCCTGCAAACAAAATAGTTTAAAGTGAAAGAAATTGCTTTAAGGGGGCTTTGACCCTCTAACAACATACTGATGTATTGTAACTATGCTACATTGTATTAATATTGGTTGAGCAACAAAGACCAAATGAATCTCTGTGCTTAATATACTGGCACGATGGCCTATTCCTACAACAAGATATATATTGGTAACCAAGATACGCTAAGTATTTATAACAGTAATTACACACGTATCCGCCGTTGCATAACAGCTGTGTGGTTGCTCTTGCTGTCATGACTGATACAACCCGGTGGGGGGGGGGGGCTAATACGGTATACGGGGATGTGCCGCTCTAATGGGATGCTTTTTTTTGCAAAAAAATCCCTAAACATGGGGTATGATTTGTGCTGGAAAATCCCTAAATAACAGGGTCACTTTTTACAAATGGGTCTATTTTCCCGATAATTTGTGAAAATTGGGTCTATAATGAAGCAAAATCCTTAGAAATGGGTACCGTATTTTTCCAAAATATCACCCTTTGTAATGTGTAGGGGTTTTGAATCTCGAGCCACACAACCCCGACCAAACCAAATCTGAGTACCCTCCCCCCCCCCCCCCCCCCCCCCCCCCCCGGGATACAACAGATTAGTCTATTGATGTCATGGCTCAATGTTTCTCTGATCAATGTATAGGATTCATCTCTGTCCATGTCTCATGCAGAGATTTATTTTGTTGATGTCAACGGTGAATATTCCATGTTATCAATGGATAGGACTGCTCATTGTAGATATTATGGATTGACTTCTGGGGCCCTGTAACCCCTTACTGTTGGGGCCCTGTAACCCCTTCGGTACATTTGTAGACGATGAAATTATAAATGATCACCTGTTTTGTATCTAGCCTATTCCACTTCATAATACTGACAAATAAAAGGTTCTTGTACATTTGGTCATTTAATTCTTAAATTATTTTTGAACTACTGAATACTAAATTACGCACAAAGAGATCAACATGGAGTGCAAACTCATATATTGAGGTTAAGACCCAGGTGGCATGCCTAAATTGTGAGGCTAAACTGTGAACCGTAACCCCCACTGGGGTTGTTAAGAATTACCGTATATTAGGCAACAAAAAACAAACAAAAAATCTTATACCAGCCGAAGCTCAAAAGTTCAGCCAACAAGAAGTTGAAATCACACTAATAGTCGCACATATATGTTATAAACACTTTGTTTAATATTAAATGCCATTTAAAGGTAGATGTTCCGATTTTCAACTTGAAGTTTTCTATTCTACATGAAAGGTCATCCTTAAAAAAGCCGTGTTCCAAAGTTTGAGTTGCATAGCTCTAATGGTTCTTATTTTAGACGCACAAGATGCTGTGAACTGTACCCATTGAGTAGTACACAAACTATATCGGTGGTTACCACCATTCGCGGTAATTCGATGTTATTTCATAGATTTCTCCGTAATTATACCGATTTAGGCCGTCAAATTTCAGTATGATGATTAGAAAAATACGAGCTTTCATATGATATGAAAATCTCCGTATGTTTGAAATAATTCTGTGTTACGAAAATATGATCGGGTCATCTACCTTTAAACTGTTAAAATTTAAAAGAATCTGAAGAAGACAAAAAATCTGAAGACAAAAAATCTGAAAAAAGAAGAAAATCTGAAGAAGAAAAAAAGAAAATCTGAAAATAAGAAAGAAAAAAAATCAGAGCGTCCCTAAATCTGACGAGCGGGCGGTTTAGGACAACATAACAAAAAAAATGGCCTTATGGGCAAGTAATGACCACAAATAGGCTTTACTTTGACTGGGGATTCAACCCACGCCACCAACCAAGACGAGAGCCCAATATTAAAAATCAGCACAACCTATCACCATCTCAATCAGGCCAACAACAAAATGTTTGTTTGTCAATAGAGGGTCCTCAAATGGTAGGGACGGATTTTTTGTTGCTGTTGTTACGAGTGGTTGTTCTGGCCCAGTCCTAGCGAGCACAATGAATTCTGAACCGTGTCAGATCATTTGGATGACCCAAAATAACCCACATAATACTACATGGTATGGGGTCACGTGAGGTCAAATGGGGGTCAATTAAGGTCATATAAGTGACTTTGAAAAAATTGTAAAAAAAGAAAGAAAAAGTTACACAGTCAGGACTGTAGTACACGGTCGGTCGGATGTGGACAAACAAACAAACAAATATGGGGCGGGGGGGGGGGGGGGGGGGGGAGGGGGCCTCATACCTAAATTTTGTGCAATGACATAGTGTGGGACATTGTGCAAGGAATGAATCATTTCACACTTTGGGCCACCAAGAAAACAGAGACACATTTTTTTTTAAATTGGTCCTACCAAAGACACACATGTTTCATTATGGTTTACACTTTAAACTGAACATGAATAGTATTATCTCTATCTATCTGCGTACATTCATACACTTAATAATCAACCGTCATAAACATGCCTCGATAATTAAAACATAATATCTAGAGGGTAAACTGTAAACTAGATTATTTTGCCCTGTTAATTTGCATGGCAAGATACTGATTATTTTTTACTCCTTTGTCATTTTTTACTAATTTCTCTAGATCAGTTGAAGAGCAATGTTTGTGCTTCTTTTACAGTACAATTATTTAGTTAATTCATTAGTATGTTACTGTATGTAACATTTTGAAGGACTGCTGGTTTTATAAAATATAAAAGGATTTTTGGTCACTTTCAAGTTATGGAACTACATTGTACAATATGTTTAAGTTGGGGTATTATTTGTAGTAACATACCGACATAATTAGGTTATTGTTACTTGTAGAGACATATTGCTATCTTCAGTAGATAGCAATGTAGTTGTGAAGTGTAGGGACATATTGCTATCTTCAGTAGATAGCAATTTGTAGTTGGGGAGTGTAGGGACATGTTGCTATCTTCAGTAGATAAGCAATATGTAGTTGTGACGTGTAGGGACATGTTGTTATCTTCAGTAGATAGCAATTTGTAGTTGTGGAGTGTAGGGACATGTTGCTATATTCAGTAGATAGCAATATGTAGTTGTGATGTGTAGGGACATGTTGTTATCTTCAGTAGATAGCAATGTGTAGTTGTGAAGTGTAGGGACATATTGCTATCTTCAGTAGATAGCAATTTGTAGTTGGGAAGTGTAGGGACATGTTGCTATCTTCAGTAGATAGCAATATGTAGTTGTGACGTGTAGGGACATATTACTATCTTCAGTAGATAGCAATTTGTAATTGTGGAGTGTAGGGACATGTTGCTATATTCAGTAGATAGCAATATGTAGTTGTGATGTGTAGGGACATGTTGTTATCTTCAGTAGATAGCAATGTGTAGTTGTGAAGTGTAGGGACATATTGCTATCTTCAGTAGATAGCAATTTGTAGTTGGGGAGTGTAGGGACATGTTGCTATCTTCAGTAGATAGCAATATGTAGTTGTGATGTGTAGGGACATGTTTTTATCTTCAGTAGATAGCAATGTGTAGTTGTGAAGTGTAGGGACATATTGCTATCTTCAGTAGATAGCAATTTGTATTTGGGGAGTGTAGGGACATGTTGCTATCTTCAGTAAGATAGCAATTTGTAGTTGTGAAGTGTAGGGACATATTGCTATCTTCAGTAGATGGCAATTTGTAGTTGTGAAGTGTAGGGACATATTGCTATCTTCAGTAGATAGCAATTTGAAGTTGTGAAGTGTAGGGACATGTTGCTATCTTCAGTAGATAGCAATTTTTCGTCTTTCTACGCATGTGCATTTGCCAGCGCCTCGGGAGTGTGCCCGCGTTTATTAACTGTATCAGTGAAAGATGAAATGATGTCACCGTCTCGGACGTCCTCATGGAAGGGAAATATACAATATGTCATGCGGGTACTGTATTTCCATTGCTGCACATATCAGTGGCTTCGCAATGGTCAACTAAACACCTAGACATCCTGAATCTTGATAACACACAATGTATGCTACATAGAGACATTAACCTACGACACCATTAGCAATTGACATTATGTTAGAATGGTCACATTTAATATCCTACCCAGGAACAAACCAAACCACACAGTGCAAATCTTCAACAACTATCTGCCCTTTCTTTATAATCTTCTATCTTTTCTAGTTTTCAATTTGAGTACAAGAATTTTGCTGCACATTCATTTGCCCAGGCTTTGGTTAAAGGTTAACGATACAGCTAAAGAGTAGATTCTGAAGGAAGCCTGGCTACATGGTTGAATACGACTTGAAATGATAAACCACACGCTCCTATACCGTCATAGTGATGACGACTGAGCTGCCATGTGGCCTCTGGCTGACTGCAGTGTTCACAACATACATGCATGCATGCTCACTGTGGTTAGCTAGATAGCTTGATAGTACAACGGCTATGTGGAGTTAGTAAGAGTAGCATGCACTGTATGCCTATCATAGATATAAGCACTTAATCTGGATAAGGGTTTCTAATGAGGAAAAACCCAGAGCATAGTTTATGATCAGGTTTTGGTTGTGGATGTTTAAATGTGCACCAGCAGCAGACATCTTCCGTTATAACATGATTAACATCCCGCCTACTAAATCAAAATAGGAAAGGGACAATCATTCTAATTGATTTAAACGGGAAGAATGGCTGTGTTAATAAATGCAGATGCACCATAGAGTTTGTTATCTAAATCCCTGCTAATTCAGGATATAACATTTGTAAAAACAGCCTCATTGCCAGCATAAACATAATCTGGTTCATATTAGACCCACTTACAATTTAGATAAAACATTTTTGAGCATAGAAAATGAAAATATTATTTGACAGAAGCCTACATCTGATATAACATCTTCATCTTATAATAAAAGTTTTATTATTTTGAACTATTTTATTTTAATCTAAAACCTATCCTTTTTTCATTGACGCCGCGATGTAAATGTAGCCCTTAGGAAAATCAATGTTATATGCTAGAAATGAATTAGTGTCATTAATTATACATTCATTTATATACCAGCACAAAATATCAAGTGTCATTAACAAAATACTAGCAGACTTGGATTGGAGCCTACTTGAGAACCCTAGAGCAGAATGCTGGTCTCTCTATTCTACATAAAGCAATCTGGTCAACTCACTACTTTAGCCAATCCAGTTAAGGTATTATTCATATTCATATTCATATTATTACATACACATCCCAGCAATCATTTAGAAATACTGTTAAGAAATACTTCTATCTATTAGCACTGTATCTGCCTGGAACAAGCTCTCAATAACCCAAAAGACAAGACAAGTCTTCCAACATTTAATGATGCAGTTCTTGATGCACCTGAACCAGCTAAATAGCTAACTAATAGCGCTCTTCAATCTCTAATGCTTAGTACATACTAGCAAGTTGCAGATATTGGCAATTGTTAGTCGCTCCAGTAGACTATGGAATAAAAATCCCTTACAGCAAGTCAAAATCGAATGACCAGTCGCGCACAAGTTGGATTGAAGTCAATTGCAGCGATTCAGGCCGTGCGACCTGGTGCCACCTGGTGCGACCCTTGGAAAGTCGTTTGAGGTTGCCTTTGATTAAAATGGAAACGTTTGAAGATCAAATGATGTAATTTACATCATCACAAGTGACCCGGATTGCAAAGCCACTTTAGAATGTTATCATAAGGAGTGTTGGACAGTAATATTACAGAAACAGATAACCAAGCAATTAACATCAGACTTGATATACTTGTATTACAACGTTAAATGTTTAAAGAATTGCATATGTAGTCCAACTTTGCTATCTTCAGTAGATAGCATTTTGCTATCTTCAGTAGATACAACAATACATGGTCTTCACATACATGTAAACAGTAATCAATACGTTCTGTCCTTGGTACATAGGAGAATGTGGTCATGATCCACAGTGAACTATTGCTATCTTCAGTAGAAAGGATACCATATGGTCTTCATGAAAATAGCAATCAATATGTTCTGTCCTTGGTACAAGTATGCGGTCATGATCCACAGTCAGGTGTTGCTATCTTCAGTATATAGCATAATACATGGTCTTCATGAACAGCAATCAATAAGTTCTGTCTTTGATACATAAAAGTATGTGGTCATGATCCACAGTCAAATGTGACATGTCGCATTAAAACATACCTCTTGGGTCTGTTATCCAACGTCTGATTTAAACATCATCAAAACATGCAAAAATCAAGATTTAAATTGATGCCTCATTATTTAACCTTAAGAATCAGGAAATATGATGAATAGAAGCTTAGCATTACCTTTTAATTTCCTTCTATTTTTAAAGATATTTTACTTCACATCTAGAAACTAGAAAACCAACAAGAGGTAGTTTGTTTGAATAAGTTCATCAGGATTGAGATTTCAGATGAATGATTTGAAATTTCTTTTTAACAAATCCAAGATTTCCTCAATGTTTATCGACTTTTCACAACCGACTTGTCTGGTTGTTTCTTCAGGAATTATGTTTTTTAACAACTTTAGTCATGCATACGATCAGCTGATCCAGAAAACTTCTAGAAACACCGGAAGTGACCATGGATCAAAAACAGCATTTCTGAAGAAACAACCCGACAAGTTGGTTTTGAAACGTTGATAAACAGTGAGTACATCTTGGAATTTGTTAAAAAGAAATTTCAAATCATTCAACAAGAGGCAGATTCAGATGTGACATGTCACAAATGTTGCTATCTTCAGTAGATAGCATAACATATGATCAATATGTTATGTCCTTGATATCAATGTGTTCATGATCTATCTTTTGGTTTAGCTAATATGTTGCATTTGTGTATAACAATGCTTCTAGTTGTCTTTATACCTATGGACAATATTTGTCGGCTAGCTTCAGCTCAAATTATAAAGTCAACCTTTATGCAACAACAGATGGCTAATTTCCATTCAAATTTTGTGGAAATGGTTTTCAACCTGCTCACACGTCATTGCATAAATCTGAAAATACTTTCAATGTGATGCGATTAAGCATAATGAGTCTAAAGTCGAAAATATCACAATTTTAGTTTTCCATGTGATTTTATTGGGTATTTGCAATGCTACATTTTACAGAAAACCCCATTTTAAACAGATACTTGATTCCAAACAATTGAAGGGGTATTCAAAACAATAGAAATCAAAAATAATTTTTATACCCTTTGTTTGGTTTAATATTTCAAAATAAATATTGTCGATTTCTGCCTCAGTTTGCTTGATCACATTACATATTTGCCCACAAATTTCACAGATTAAAGTCAGGTATATAGCCTTTCTGATTCTTACATTCATGTAGATAGTGGTTTCATGTATCACAACTAAAGTCATCGGCTCTCCCGTTTTTGGACTCAATTTTAAAATACATGTATGCTGAAAGATCAATGTGAAACAAAAACACATAGTAAACTATTCATGACGTTTGTACCACATATTTATGGTTTTCTGATACCAACACTAAACACCTGCTGTTTACCCACATTCATTTAGTAGCTCTCACAAAACAGCTTACATGACATTGTGTTGTGTGACGGTTGCCTCTAGCAAAAATGAGGCTCTAGGTAAAACACTATGGCTATGCCAAGGAAAAGGATCCACCAATTCTTTTACCAGTCCCTGCTCAAAATTATTACCTCCATTTTTTGAATATTTAGTGTTTGATCCTATATAGATGTCTACGCCAGTGTATTAATAATAATAGGCATTTATAATAATATTAGGCATTTATATAGCGCCTTACATCAATAAGGATCACTAAAGCTAAGCCCCGGAAAAAAACGCATTTCATTTTGGTAAAAAACGCATGAACTTTTAAGCAAAAGCGAGATATACCGAGATTTCATCAGATTCACTAAAAACCTGAGAAAGACGCACCAAAATTGTTGATAGCGAGAGAATACACAATTGATACATAAAAAGATCGCCATCAAAATTCATCATTTCAATCGCAAATCCCGGGCGCAAATCCTTCTTATTTTATTCTGCAATCGTTTCATATCGCGATCGCACATGACATTGCTCACAGAACCATTTTTCGGCAGCTCAGGGAGTTTAATAGCTGTATCATTCATCGTGCACAAGTCTCAGTTCAGAACTCGACGGCCGACGCTATTACTTTACGCTGTAGAAGTAGAACTGTGCCATCGAATCCGAGGATAAATACCGCAATGCACCTTGGGATATTGTATCCCAAGGTGCATTGCGGTATATAACCGGTACATAACCGCGTGTTACGGCATGATTCACAGGTCATCGCCTCCAGTGGCGTACCCAGCTTTTGGAAACTGGGGGGGGGGGCGACCATATTTGTACCGACGAGAGGCATGATGTACCGACAATTCTTTTTACAGACTCAATTTTTTTTTGTAAAACATGCACAATTTCCCCCCCCCCCGTGAGCAGCTGAAATCTTGATAAGTTGGGGGGGGGGGGGGGGGGTAGCGATGAACTTGTCCGCATAACCAGCCAAAAACAATTACATGGTCAAAATCGCAAATTTACCGACGGAGGGTTGTTTTTACCGACGGGGTTGAACCGTGTCTCTAATTACGAGCTTCATTTAATAAATGCCAGCGTGGGAATTGAGCCAATTTCTAGGTTCATTTAATAGCCTCGTGTGAGAACTTCGCTTGCCTATTACAAATACGTATTTGGAACTGTGTTTTTGGATTTCTGGATCGTAAAATAGTCGCTACACGAGTCGATTTCATCAGTATTTCGATGTGTTCAGATGACAAAATGAATATTTCAACATTTCTTCATAAAACACGCGATTCCGAGTGAAAAGCACACGATTCACGGGCGATTTTTCTGAAAGCGAGAATTGATATAAAAAGCGAGAATCACGGCGTGAATATCAAGATTGCGTTATCTTCCGGGCCTTAACTAAAGCGCTTTACAAAATACAATAAAAGAATTAACATATATTTTATCATTGTGCACATGTTTGCGCAACTTGTTGACCATGAAGTCCTAACGTTTGGTGTAATATATTTATACACACGGAATACACACGGAATGGGAAAACACTCAGCTTTCAGATGTCATTTATTTTATCTGATTTGGATTTGTCAATCCTGAGATATAACTCATCATTTTTTGGGGTAGGGGTCTGCTGCCCAGGGTCTCAAAAAGGGGGGCTACAGAGCTGAACTGAATGGATTTTTGGACGAAAAATAGGGTCTTAGGAACTGATTTGTTTTCTTCATAAAAGTAGATCTTGATAACTGGCCTATAGTTCAATTTTTGATTTTTTTTGGTTTTAGAACACAAAATCTTCGAAAAGTTGGTGCTTTGTAACGCAAAATTTCACAATTTTTGAATTTTCAATAAAATGGGGAGTCTTAAGAACTGATGCAGGCTCGATCAAAAGGGGGTCATAAGAGCTAGCAGCAGAGGGTGAAAAAGGGGGTCTTCAGCGCGGCACATACCTATACCCTTTTCCAATGTCAGTTCCCCCCCCCCCCCCCCCCCCCCCACCCCCGGGAGATTAGTCCCATATTTGTAAGGGTTCATGGATATGAGAGAAGCTGTGTAGTAATATACCCATAACGGGGGAGCGAAGTGTTATTTATAAATTGATCAGGACTTGTTAATGTTATGCTTGTAGTTCTAGCAACTGTAGGCCCTGGGTTGGGTTTATGTCCATAGACTTCAAAAGCTCAATTCTAAAAGAGGCAGTAGAGCTGACATTATAAGGGATCCTTGAGTGTAGAAATTTAAGAAATTTCCATTAGAATTGTAGATGCTGCATTTGCAAATTGTAGGCACTTTAAAATCAATCACATCATGCTGGGTAGGCTGATCAATTGGGCTTGTAAATACAAGCAAGGCAATTAGTAGAAACACATGCATTGTAAAAATATAAGCAGTTGATCAATAATCAATAAGGAAAGTCATATTCAATAGAGAGTAGTGTCAAGTGGATTCAAGCCATGTGCTCATCTATGATGTTATGTTTGCCTCTTATAAGTGTTTTAACACTTTTAAAATTAAAATTAGACTAGGGCAAGGAAAAAACACCCTGTTTTACTGGCCCGACCAACCCACTTTTTGCGTTTTTCAAGATTTTGTGGGGTTTTTTAGATACTTTTTTTCTCAAAACATGTCAAATCAGCTGTTTTTGGCCGAAAATATGTTGACATTTTTTTCTCACACATTTTTTTTACAAATCCTGTTTTTTGAAGATTTTGGTTACATTTTATGTAAAAATTCTTTTTTTTTTAAATCGCCCGACCGACCGACTCTTCATGACAGGTTCATCCGCCCGTAAAACAGGGTATGTGTTTTTTGTCGCCTCATATCAGAATTCTTGTTTTTTTATTGCATATAAATTTGTATAATTAACATGACATATTCTAAAATAAAACTAAAATGTCATTATGTGGTCAAAGAAATTGGCACTTTCAAATGTTGCTACATGTATCACATTTTAATCTGATTTCAGAACTGATGTTTTGCTGTTCATGGGGATCTTTTTTGTGTGATATCTACTGAAGATAGCAACATTTGACTGTGGATCATGACCACATACTTTAGTCTATGTATCGAGGACAGAACATATTGATTGCATTTTTCATGAAGACCATGGTATGCTATCTACTGAAGATAGCAACATTTGACTGTGGATCATGACCACATACTATAGTCTATGTATCGAGGACAGAACATATTGATTGCTGTTTTCATAAAGACCATGGTATGCTATCTACTGAAGATAGCAACATTTGACTGTGGATCATGACCACATACTTGTATGTATAGAGGACAGAACGTATTGATTGCTGTTTTCATGAAGACCATATGGTATGCTATCTACTGAAGATAGCAACATTTGACTGTGGATCATGACCGCATACTTCTCTGTATCTAGGACAGAACGTATTGATTGCTGTTTTCATGAAGACCATATGGTATGCTATCTACTGTAGATAGCAACATTTGACTGTGGATCATGACCACATACTTCTCTGTATCGACGACAAAACGTATTGATCACTGTTTTCATGAAGACCATATGGTATGCTATCTACTGTAGATAGCAACATTTGACTGTGGATCATGACCGCATAACTTCTCTGTATCAACAACAAAACGTATTGATCACTGTTTTCATGAAGACCATATGGTATGCTATTGAATCATTGAACAAATCTAGAGTCCATTGAGCCTAATGCTGCATGTGACGGCCAAATGTGACCAATGAAAATCTTAACCCAAAGCAAAAGCCCATTTTGGCCAACATAACACTGATGCTCTGATGAATGGGGCTGTATACATTATTGATTACATTGCGTGATCTTCATCCGCCTTATTTAATTATAAAACATATCTAGCCCTTAGGCAACTCCAACACTTTGGCTAACAAAATGTGTCCAAATCACATATCCTAGCATCTGAGATGTCAATGAAACATCCAGGTTTCTTCTAGTACATGGGTCGCTAACGTTGTCCCCTTGCCATATCGAAACCAATACTGTAAAACACTATAATTTCACACGAATAAGGACATTTCACTGTTACTTTCAATGCAAAATTATCGGTATCGCTAGTTTTTAATTTCGCATCCACAACGGGTCGCGAAATTCGCAAAATCAAATCCCTTGCGAAATTGAGTGGTTTTACAATATTCTAGAAATAAATCAGATAAGGCGACAAATAAAGAAACCCTATTCTACAGCCCGACCAACCCATTTTTTTAAATAATTGTTTTGGCATGTCAAATTACAGCAAAATGTTTAGAGACTTTTTGATTTTTACGAACATTTTGAAGGGGAAAAGAGAAATAACAAAAACAAAAGGCAGACAGACTGACCCAACCTGAGAGGTCCGTTTGCCCGTAGAATAGGGTTTCTTTTTTTCTTCACCTAACCACAAAATGAGCTTATTCATTTATCAACTCATCATATAATCTGAAACCGGTTGGCCTATTTTTCTATTTCTACAGTACAGGTACCGTACTGTAAAACACACAACATATTTATTTTGTGTACACGTCTATATAATGAACTTTCAAATCATGACTTTAAAAACAAGCGAAATGGCCTAAAGTCGGCAAAGCGCGAAAAATGTAATCGCGCAAAAATGTAATCTCACGAAAATTACCACTTTTATAGTAGTCTTCATTGACCTCATATCAAAAGGTCAAACTCCTATACATTAAAATACCCGGTTATGAACATCTCCACATGTACCGTATAAGTTCAATGTACATATAGTACCACCAACCAGTTCCATCATGTGCATAAGTATAGGGTAAAATCAATACATGGTATGGATCCCACACTCTGGTAATGCTGCTATACCACAATTATATTTACAGACATGAGAACTCCACGGGCTATTTATTGAACACTCTGCCGCACTGGTTAATTAAAATCTATACAATTTTACATCATGACTTTCTATAATATTATTTAATTTGGATGGAAGACATACCCATATTGTCTGTAATGATTAGGCCACGACAATAGGTAATAATTTATCGACTGGAAAAGCTTGTGGTTAATTGTTAATTACAAATTGGTTGCGTTTCTGTTCAAGATTTGGGTACGACGACGAGCATGGATGGGTTGCTAATGTTTTGTTTATCAAATTAACATTGTCAAGCACTGTCAATACACTTAGGGCAATGGACTGACTGCATGGTGTAATGTAAGCTTTGAATAAAATCTTGCATAATAAGTGGTAGTTGGAACTTGGAAGATATACGCATTGGTAAAATTGTCTGTACGCAATTCACTCAGCAAATGTAATACACTCAGCACAAAAAGAGAGTTGCCACTACATTGTATGTAAATCTGGTTACCCTTAAAAGTTATGATAAAATCAATTTATTAATTTTGCTAGCTATTTGATACCCTGTTTGTTACCATAGACCGTAAATAAAACTGACGTAAATGAAATAAAATAACTGCATACCCAGGGTTGTCACCAGGCAAGATTTAGTGCCATGTAAATTGTGGGCAAATCGTAGCGAGCCGAGCAAGCAGAGCTCTCGCGGCTAAGTGGCCGGGATGTTTTAGGCTTTAAAAGGCACTTTGAGGGTTCCGGCCACATAATAATTTCTTGTTTTATGAGGCAGTTTAATTATTTTATCCACAAATTGTGGGTAGAAAAAATTAAAAAATTAAAAAAATTGCCCTTTTCTTTTTAGAGTGCCGGGCGGGCCAGCCCAATTCCGGGCCCAGTGCCGGACAGGCCCGCCCGGCAAAGCTACAACCCTGTAGCATACCAATATCCAATGAAGGTCCAGGATTTGATCTTTTTGACAAAAACGGTAAACCCCATGTTTAATAAAAGAGATATTATAGGCTGAAATTGTATTGTTCAATTACTGGGTTTAGCGCGAGTTACACGCTCTGTATTTGAAACAACAATAAATACTGTACTTTTGTCTGTGTGTACAATGTAAATGTATTGCATGGACAACCACAATTGTGGGTGTTATGAGGTTAGGTGACAGGAAAAACCCTTGTTCTATTGGCAAATAATTTTTTTCTCTCTTTTTTTCTCCTTCAAAATGACCACCTTTTTTAATCTGTACACATTTTGCCGTGTTTTGACAAGCAAAAACAACATTAACTGTAATCCATCCATACTTTCAAATTTGTCTGGATTGCATGATTGGAGAGGTTCTTTGAATTCAAAACACATCCAATTAGGCTAATGAAAGTCAATGCCTAAGGATGCAGTTTCCTGCCCGCATTGAAAATTCAATTTATTTTCCATTTTGTTTCATTATTTTCACTTTTTATAATTATAGACTTAGTTTTGAATTGAGAAAATGGTGTGAGCCATTGCAAATCAGGTACAGAAGGGAGGCCCAACACTCTTGTTGCCATCTCTTTAGTGTTGTTTCATTGTGTTTTCGAACCGTATGCCATTCTGATGTTGGATATGAAAATATAAAATGTTTGGCAGGAATAAAAATGTCTGGCTGACAATGTATGTTGACAAAACATTTATGCGTCATTTGAAATGTATCATGTTACTAATTACTATGTTTCATTTTACATCAAAAAGGTCGCCATTTTTGGAGGGCCAGGTTAGAGTAAGATCGTAAAGCATCAATCCCAGTACCCGTGAGGTATCCAGATGCTAAGCCCTCCTGTATTTGTATGTGTTGTTTCAAGAGAAATCAGACAAATCAATGCATGCACGGTAATGTTGATGTGTGAATAATGGCACAACCCTGCAGGGGGTGCTTTTGTGAGCATATCAACATTTGCGCAAGTGCATTGATATTTCTAATTTTTTGAGAAACAAAACATACGGTACCCATGTATTGACCTGATTCATACACGACACTATACAACTCAAAATTCACAATTTAAGTGTCAACCCTTTTTGGCTCCAAATTTATCAAGCACTGTAACTTTTTAACTATAAATGGGATATACATAAAAGTATACTTTTTTTTTTTAATGAAATTAGTCAGAGAATCAATTTTTGGTATCAAATTTCTTTAAAAATAGTGATTTTTACATTTTTGCTCAAAAAAAACTTTTTGGAGCCATAATTTTTCAGACGACCTACAAAATCTGTTTTTGGTGAACAATTCCAAAAATGTCACCAAAATCATCTTAAGTCAATTATCTAGGTAGGATCAGTTTGTTCTTTTTGGCTCAAACATTTTTAGTTTTGAAATTATTGACCAAAAAATTCCCAACATTTTGTTTTGAATCTCAAAAATCACATTTTTGGCACTTTTTGGTGAAAAATGTTTAAGCAAAAAAAAAAAATGACGACCTTAGATAATTGACTCTAGATGATTTTGGTGGAATTTTGGATTTTTTTTTACCAAAAACTGATTTTGTTAGGTTGTCGGGGGAAAAAATGGCGCCAAAAGTGATTTTAGGCCAAAAATGTAAAAATCACTATTTTTGGTGAAATTTGACAGCAAAAATGGATTCTCCAACTCATTTCATTAAATAAAATTGTACAAAACAAGGGTGCTAAGGGGGCGGCTTTAAAAGTTGCACAGCGCTTGATAAATTTCATAAAAAAGGGTTCTAAGGGGCTGTCAACCCTCACAACATGAAATTTATCAAGCGCTGTAACTTTTGAACTAATAAGGTAATGTATAAGATGTATATATAAAAGTATACATTGGAAAGGAAATGAGTCGGAGAATCCATTTTGGTATCAAATTTCACCAAAAATGCTGATTTTTAAATTTTGGAAGAAAAAGACCCATTCTTTTTTGGCTCAAAATTTGCTGCATTTGTAGCAAATTCAGTTTTTTGTAAAAAATGCTGAAATTGCACCAAATTCATCTTACCGGTAACAAAATTCTCTAGTTTTTTTGTTTTTGTTTTGAATATCTGACCTATTTTTTGAATATTGACCAAAAATGTTTGTTTAGTTTTTTTAAGGTAAAACATCACATTTTTGGCACTTTTTGGTCAATAATTCAAAAAATAATCAGATATTCAAAAAAACAAAATAAACTCCTAGAGAATTTTATTAAGATTATAATAAAATTAGAACGACAACATTTGAATAAATATATTTTTAGTTATCTTGATAAAACCTAAAATGGGTCAACTGTGTTTTTTATAATATTCTCCAAAATTGTCATTTTCATGTTCATGGTTGGATTCATTGAACTCTTTTCGTAAGGGGGGGGGGGGGTCTTCAGATGGGCATTTTCTATCGGATGGGGGGGATTAAAAATGTCAAGGTAAATAGTCACCTGCCAGTCCAGCTACCCGGATGGTCACGCACGGACCAACAATTTTTGTCCTCACTTTAACCCCCTCCCACCAATTTTTGGTCCATCACCACTGCAAGACTGTGGAAGTTTAGGGTGATGGTGTGAAATTTCTGAATTTCAAACCAAGTTACGCTACATGTATTACAGGCAATTGAGATATCAATGCCAAACTTTTTGCGCGGAACACCGCAAAGCCACCATTTATTCTTACCCCAAAACAAATTTTGATGCTGGTGCTGCCAATAGGGCAAACCTTGTGCACACATACATGTACTCATATTCTTCTTCTTGATACCATACTGCTCAATAAGGAATCATGCGAGTGTCCCAGGGCTAGAAATTCAGCAAGAATCTGTACATAATTCTCGCAAAGATTTTTCTTTCAACTCATTTGCAAGAATCAAAATGATTCTCACATTAATGCCAAACTTTTTGCGCGGAACACCGCAAAGCCACCATTTTTTCTTACCCCAAAACAATTTTGATCCTGGTGATGACAATGGGGCAAACCTTGTGCACACAGCACACATACTCTTCCTCTTAAATTACTGCTCAATAAGGAATCATCTGAACCGGGGCTAGAAATTCAGCAAGAATTTGTGCATCAATTCTCGCAGAGATTTTTACTTTCAACTCATTTGCAAGAATCAAATGATTCTCACCAAATATGTCATGAGAATCAACTTTATATCACACTACATGTAGTATGATACTCTACCTGTTTCGTAGTCCAATCGGTACCGTAGTGCAAGTGTATCTTCGATACAGGGTACCACTACCCTCCATAGACTCACGACGTCGCGAAATTCACACTGAGTGTCAGAACTGCCGTTTTTTACCTCAATATTTCCCCCAAAATGAGGATGCTTGATCAAAATTAATGAACTCAATGTATTTATTACTAAGAGTTCTAGGAACAACATGTGAGTGCATTTTGATTGATTTCAATTATATTTCATGTGAAAATCTTGATTTCAAAACATGATTTTCGTGACGTCGTGTGTCAATAGAGGGTGTTGTGGCTATAGTATAGTGAAGCATGAACGATAGTAAAGCCACCATTGGGGCTACCTGTGTCCATTGTAAAAGAAAAACTAAATCATCATCTGTCAGGAATCACTCTGGATCCTCATCCTCCTCATGAGAATTGATACTACATTTTTGTAGTTCGTTAGACTCAATTGGGAGCTCTATCTGGCATTCAGCAATCAATTTTGTAATTTGTAATTTTTCAACTGCTACTTACCTGGCAAGCATTATAGAGTAGTTGATGTTCAAACTTCTTGATCCCTAAAATATTCTGAAACATCTCATATAATTGCTCTTTACTGAGAATTAGCTCAGATGCTGCTGCAGTGGACAACCTTTGAGGTTGTTTTCTAGGGTCCTCTTCACCTCGATAAATTGCATCAAACTTGGCCATCCATGAGGAAAGTACCGTTTCTTTACTTAAACCATCAATTTCTGGTAGACTTCGCACTCTTTTTTCCACGTTATTCTTGAATACTTCTCGGAAATCTTGTGATGAACAGCCGCCGCTCATGACCATCTTCAAAACCCGATCACTCTTCAAGAATACTTCATAATAGCTCTGTACCGCGTTACAGAATGCCTCATCGGCAACTATTTGAGTTTCACCGTTTATAAAAGCTTGAAATCTATCTTTGATGGTAGACAATTGTTGTTTGGTGACTTTAGTCTGCCTCCGTGCCATATCGGTTGGTTGTTTGGCATTGAAGGGATAAGCAATACATCGCATTACAAAAACATATAGCTGGAGACGTTTCTTATGTTCTTCTTCCTCGTGTTGCATACGCTCGTTCTCCTCCCTATCCTTCTCGCTGATTGCTGAAGGACTGGGGCTTGCAGGTCGTGCAATGGAGGTCCTCTTCTGAAGGTTAACTCCACTGATGGACCCCGTAATACTGGGTTGCTGAAGACTATCATTGCTGGATGCACTGGCTCGTAAACCGAACTGATTGCTTGTTTGACCAGAAAGCGGTCCATCAGGATCATCGGTAACATATGATTCATTCTCCGATTCTTCTTCACTCGATGATGGGTCGATCATTTTCTCCCTTAATCGTTGCTATTTATTTCCAGTGAAACACATGGGATACTACATTAACGAGGGGTAAATACTGCCGATGAATATTACCCTCTCAAGCATTTTCAATGGCCGTCATCTTGAGTGAAAATTTTGACACTGTTTTCCTCACTCTACGCATGCTCAGACCATTTAGGATTGCCATACACTTGTACACGAAAAGCGCCCAATTGTAATTTCCTGCCCGAGATAAATGTAAACTCTGAAATTTTAGATTAATTTAATTTTCATAAGTTTACACAATTTATACACAATTTGGTGTAAAATTTCGTGGCTAACCACACAAATGTCCATCTGATACATTTTCAGGCTATTACTTACAAGTTTAAATTAAAAATAGGCGCAAAATGAGTGAACAGAACCAGACAGATTATCAGTGGTTGGACGTAATATTGGGCGCAAATGTAGTCGATTTAAAGGCCAAGATAACAGGTGGGAGGGGCATGTACGGTACGTTTTCTCGTCTACTGAAGATAGCAAACAAATAGCGTAGGCCAATGCAGCTTTGATAAATTACGCCAGTTCAGATTTGGGGCCCAGTTCAACATTTTAAAAGGGCATACATAATATTTAATTAAGGATTTTGAGTAGAATTGTCTATTTTACGATCGCGACTTTTTGTTTGTTTCTTGATCTGATAGCACTTTTCTATAGAGCCTATTGCCTAATATAGCTATTGTGGTGAGAGTGTTATAACACCTCCCTGGTTTATATTAGTGATGCTCATTTGAGGGCAAAATCAGTATGAAAATTAATTCTGCCATCAAATAAAGAGATCAATTCCAACTCACTACCATGAACAATTTAACAACTGTAATAATGATGCTTTCAATAGGCCTAGTATTTGTTTGAGGTGACCCGTGAGGAACCATGGGTACGTAGACGCTCCGATTATTGTGACCAGCCTATCCCCCTCCCCCACCCCCTAACTAACCTACCCCTAGGGCCCTACCCTCCCTGGTCAGCGGGTGTAGTCTACTATCAATTATATTGAAACTTTAGTGATTCTCAATTTCAATGAGATGTCGTCCCCCCCCCCCCCCCCCCCCCCCATCCCGTGTGTACGGTCAGTGGCGTAGCTAGGATTTTTTTCAGGGGGGGGGGGGGGGCAAGATTTCTAAAATTTTCGTAAAAGGTTGCCCCAAAAAAAATTCTAGTCACTTACCTCGTGAATTTCACGTAAGTGGGGGGGGGGGGGGCTCAACAAATTTCGCACAGTCAAAAAATATCGCACAGTAAATGTACTACATTTACAATTTTGCCTTCTATTTGGCTAATAACCTCGGTCTTTTTTCTCAATTTTTTCCTATTTCCTTTTTTTCTCACCCCTTTTTTTATTTTTAGAGGGGTGGGGGCGGGGGCACAAATTGGATTTTTTCGTCAGTGGCGGGGGGGGGGCATTTCCCCCCTGCCCCCCCCCCCTGAGCTACGCCACTGTGTACGGTGCAGTCAACTATGCGTGACCCAAAAACATGAAAATAGGGAGGGGTGTTTTAGATCGGTCGCGTGTCCCCCTACCCCCCCCCCCCCCCCCTACCCCCCCCCCCCCCCCCCCCCCCCCTCCGGGTATATTTCAGGGTACTTATGCTAATAAAAATGGAGCTATAATTTTAAATTATTAATTTAGTTGAACTTTGGGCCTGTGAAACAAATCAACGAATCAACAGGGGTAGAACAATTGATTTCCTTGATTAGGTTATGACGTGGATAAAAGGATACATGGAATTATAACACTGTTAGAATTATTAGAATTGAACAATCCTGTCAAACTTTGGAATTTGTGACGTTTCACTTCCTGCCAGAGCGGGGTGTTTTAACCACAGAAATTCATCTGGCCTGGCTGATAAGGTTTATCGCAAATAGAAAAAAAAGCCATTGATTATCCTTTTCTGATGCATTGTGGGTTCGCAAATGGAGCAGATTTGCACCCACAATCCACCCATCTATTTGCGATAAACCTTATTGAGTTACGACTTCATCCATTGCCATTGGTGGCCTGACTGGTGTCAGTAACCTAAACTAGGTGGTAGGGACGTGAGGGAGACATGCCTGTGATCAGGAGGGCAAAACCAACTATTTTTCTGTATAGGCTATATATACATAGATATGTCATTTCATTTCAAGGGGGCATTCGGAGGGACAAGCTTTCTGGCAAGGGGGGGGGGGGGGGGGGGGGGGGAGTCGAGTTGATATGCCCATCTCATCTGCATTTTATATATTGTCATTTTAATTTCTTTCCTTTAAAGGAGGTGTTCACACTGTGCAAACATTGATTAAATCATCTGTGATCAAATGTCCTTGATTAGGTTATGAAGTGAATAAAAGGATACATGGAATTCTAACATATACTGTGGTAATGATTAACTAAACAACTTAGAATTATTAGAATTGAACAATCCTGTCAAAACTTTGTGACGTTTCACTTCCTGCCAGCGGGGTGTTTTTAAACAGAAATTCATCTGGCCTGGCTGATTGAGTTGTGACTTCATCCATTAGTGGCCTGACTGGTGCCAGTAGCGTAACTAGGGTCTTTAATATTGGTGGGGCGTGAGGGAGACATGCCTGTGATCAGGAGGGCAAAACCAACTATTTTTGTATAGGCTATCCATAGATATGTCATTTCATTTGGGGGCATTCGGGTGGGGGGGGGGGGCAAGCTTTCATTTCTTTCCTTTAAAGGTATATTATGTGATCTTTCCAAGGAACGCCCTCAACATCGAAAAAAAAATTGAAAGCAGATTTTCTTGCAGATTTACATTTCTGATCATAAATCGTAGGCCTACATACATACCAAGTTACAGGGCGATACGATTCTTAATTACTTCAAATCATGGTTTTAGAGTGAAAATAAACTGTCGGATTATCCAACAACTTATTTTTCTCTAGTCTAAATTCACTCTAAAACCATGATTTTGTGGTAATTAGAAATCGTGTCGCTCTGTAACTTTTATGATTATGATCCGAAATGTAAATCTGCAAGAAAATCTACTTTCTAAAATAAATCATTAATAGAGGGCGCTCCCTGGAAAAGATCACATAATATGCCTTTAAAGGAGGTGTTCGATTGCTGACCCGATTTTCAACTTGAAGTTTTCTATTCTACATGAAGGGCCATCTTTAAAATAGTCTTATTCCCAAGTTTGATTTGTCTAACTCCAATGGTTCTTATCTTAGAAGCACAAGGTGACGTGAAATTTGCCCAAAGAGTACCGGGTGGTTCAAAAAAAAGTTGACCCAAGTTCAAAGTAATTTTTCAACCACATTTAAAGTTTCAGAGAATTTGTTTTACTTTGTCCTAATCAGCAGTAAGTTATAAAATTATCCTGAAAAGATGGCACGTTTAGCATGTTTGGTTCTTCAGATATGGTTCATTACAGAAAACATGTACAAATACTGATTTGTCCACGGGAGCGTCATTTAGTTTTTGTCTTAAACAAAAGAGCATGCTCTACATGTCGTTTCAGAATTGAAAAGCCCGCCCTGACAAAGTATCCCAATCTCTATGCTTATGTGCCATTCACATTCAACAAAAAACGTAGATACGTATTATAATAAACACTCAAAAGAAGTAAGTTCCCCTTTATGGTTTCCCTTATATTTAAAAAAATATACATTGAGTTGAAATGGGTTTTCTGTCAAATTGTTATGAGGTTCATACCAATACTTGACTAAAATTTCAAATCAACAGGTTCTGTCATGCTTGAGTGAGCTTGTATTGAATGACAGAATGTACCTTTTCAAAAGTTGTTAAAATAATATTTAGTAGTGTGTGTATCCACCACGTTGGTGTATCAATTGACGACATCGATTTCTCATAGTGTTGATGAGGCACGCTACTCGATATGGAAGTCCAACTCTTGTTGTACCAGAATTTTAGCAACTTTTGAAATGGGACATTCCGTCATTCAATACATGATCACTGGAGCATGACAGAACCTGTTGCTTTGAAAATTTGGTCAAGTATTGGTATGAAGCCCATAATCATTTGACTGAAAACCCCATTTCATTCCAATGTATTGTTTTGGAAATATAAGGGATCCCCTAAAGGGGAACTTACTTCTTTTGAAGTGTTTAGATAGGTAATGTCAAGCACAGACATATGTTTCAGATGTCTCCTTTTTTCTTTTTCTCCTATCTTTACAATTTGTGACCAATCGTGTGTAAATCCACTTTGTGCATTCCATCTCTACTAAAGGACGCTCCCGTGGCCAAGGCAGTTTTGTGCATGCTTTCTATGATAACGAACCATATCGGATGAACCAACCAAGATAAATGTACCATTTTATCAGGATAATTTCAAAAACTTAACTGATCAAGACTAAGTAAACATAAATTTTCTGAAACTTTAAATGTGGTTGAAAAATTACTTTGATTTGAACCACCCGGTACACAAACTGGCTGGTTAACCACCTTTGGCAGTTATTCTCTGCAATTTGGCCTATAACGTCTTAAAGGTATATTCTGTGATCTTTCCAGGAAATGCCCTCAACATCGAAAAAAATTAAAAGCAGATTTTCTTGCAGATTTACATATTTGATCATAAATCGTACATACCTTCCAAGTTACAGTGCGATACGATTCTTAATTACTTCAAAATCATGGTTTTAGAGTGAAAATAAACTGTGGGGAGTTTAAATTTTCACTCTAAATTCACTCTAAAACCATGATTTTGAGGTAATTAGGAATCGTATCGCTCTGTAACTTGGAATGTATGTACGATTTATGATCAGAAATGTAAATCTGCAAGAAAATCTACTTTCTAAAAAAAAAAATGAATAGAGGGCGCTCTCTGGAAAATATCACATAATATGCTTTTAATAGAACACATCTTGCCCCAAACATTTTACAGAAATAATGATAGAAAATATGGGGTTTCTTCTGATATTAAAATATGTTGATGGGCAAAAATAGCTAAAGCGATCAGAACATCCACCTTTAATTCTATTAAAGGTAGATGACCCGATCACATTTTCATAACACAGATTTTTCTCAAATATATGGAGATTTTCATATCATATTTTTCTGATTAACATACTGAAATTTGACGGTCCAAATTAGTATGATTACGAAGAAATCGGTGAAATAACATCGAATTACCGCGAAAAGTGGTTAACCACCAATATAGTTTGTGTACAACTGCGTCTAAAATAAGAACCATTAGAGTTATGCAACTCAAACTTTGGAATACGACTTTTTTGAGGATGACCTTTCATGTCGAATAGAAAACTTCAAGTTGAAAATCGGGACATCTACCTTTAATTCAAGTGAGGATATATCTTGCTCCTGATACAGACTGTGTGACCTTTTTTGTGGGGTCACAAGAATCCATGTGTTTTATACACTTTTATTAATAAACCAGGGACTTACTTAGACTTCTGAAATAAGACGGATCCACAAATGCTAATCATTTTTGTACAAAATACATTTAATAAACACTTACAATAAACAAGATCATACAAATTACAAATGAAAACAAAATTAGACCAAAAAAACCCAAGTTTGTCTCAGCAGAAACCTGAAAAACTGCTATGCAAAATGTGGTAACTTTTTACTTCTTTTTAACATGAGACGAGCTCTGTGTAGCACTACAAGAAAATGATGTTGATATGGTATTCTTCACAATATGAAATTAAGATTTGAAAAGCATAGTCCAATAAATCACTGGAGGCAGTTGTTTTTCTTGAGTTTAAATACTGTTTCAATATTGGGGGAAAAAATTCCATACAGTCACAACTAATTTGGCTCACACCATCATTTTCAAAGGTACAAGAAACAATTGAAGAAAAAAAGGTTATGCCGTAAAAAATGTGAATTTTAAAAGCTATGCCCACGGTCTTCTGAGACAAATTTGTTATATCATTTGGCCTTAATAGATATATATTTTAATTATTTTTGTCATTATTGTTTGAGTTTCTTAAGTTTGTAAAGCGATGCCTTAAACTACCAAGAAAAACTTTTGTCTAGTTCAAATTGATGACACAATAGCAGAGAATATAATATTATTATTTTTAAATTGTGATAGGCTTTTACGAAAGGGAGTCATAATATGCGACTCATTATGAGTAAATGAGGCGGAATGCGGCAGTAGCTAATTTGATTTAAGAGCACAAATGTGGGACAAGGACAAAATAAGTCATATTCAGAACAAGTCTTATTTCTGATCTTAGATACATCTTGTATCTAACCAAAGACTCAAATTCATGAAAATAAAAAGTTCAATAACATTTTGAGGTTTTTAATTTTCATTTACTCCATTGATTTGTTAACAAAACAAAACTTTAACTGCCTATAACTTGACAATTTGTATTTGATGTTTTGTGACAAAGTGATTTTCGATCATCTGTAACTTTGGTTTGGAATGTGATATGACATTGACTTTGGTACCAAAATGTCCCTTAACATTTACATATTATCATGATATCAATAAAACAATATTCGTATTTCCCCCATTGTGCCTCGTTACTCGTGTGGGGTCACATAGGTAAAGAGTAACTGGTTTGCCATGGATAAGTATAAAACTGTTTATACTCATTACCTATAAAAAAAACACTAGTCATACAAACCCTTGGGACAATTTGACATGGGAAAGTACAATGAATAGGTCATCTCACCTTTCCTGGTCATATTGAGAACATATGACTATGAGTTGGTCACTCTAGTGGGTATGTAATGGCAACATTTCAGAAGTTTGTTATTATTTTAACTTAGGCCAAAAAATAGATATTGTTGTGGTGCCCTCAAGTGCCAAAAATCTTGAAGTCCAGTCGGTCGATTTCCCTTTTTTTTCATCTTTTTTTTACCAATATTACTGACAGACCGTGGTTCATGACAGACAAAATTGTTATATGGCTCATTCCATGAAGTTGGGGCATTTGTTAAAATAGCAGAATTTGGTACTTTAGGCAGCTTATAAACTGTTTTACTCTATGTGTATATCAAATTTTTTTAGTGTCCAAAATCAGTACTAGGTTATAGTATTGAGCCATGAAAAGAAGAAAAAAAATCGACCCTTCCTTGAAGAAGAAAAAAATAAAAAATTAGGTGGTGTCCAAGACCATTTTTGCTAAAAAACGTGACATGGAAAACACAACAATTAATATGAGTTTTATGTAAGCAAAACTATCATAGAATTGCTTGGAAATCGATTTGATTAATAAAAGATACATGTATTCATAGTTTACTGACCAAAACACCTCGTCACGCTGGACTGATTTTTCACCCAAGCAACATGAAAATTGCCTTTCCGATGCTACACACGGTGTCCACAAAATATACACGTGTAGCATCGGGAGTTTTCATTGCTGAATGGGGGTAGTTCTCTATCATACATTTTTAAATTATTTCCCAAAATTAAGAGCATTTATCAATTGAAAACTATTGCAAATGAGAATAAATTTCATGAAGACCATTCCATATATTCATGAAAAAGTATACCGTGCCGTGTGCATGGTGTCCTAACCATAAAATGTAGCATCGTGATAAAAATCCTATGCAATTTGTGGGAATCCCCCCCTGGAGATAAATAAAACATTCCATATTTCTTTTTGTAAGGATAGAGGTCAATAGCTATCAGGTTTGTTTGGAATTTGCCACACGTGGGCTAGTTTTATCAAGGTTTCAGTCGCTGGTGTCCCGTTGTAGCATCGGGACTTTTATGTAGCATCAAAATGTAAACATTGGATAGTTTTGTGAATGGTAAGTGCGATTGTAATTATTTCTTAATGTTGCTTGTATGTCTGTATTTATTAATGCATTTTTATTGAAAGGGAAACACTGAATCAGAATTTCTTTTCATGTTATGATATTAATTTTGAGTCACGGACGCCATAATAATTTGGCGTCCATGTAGCATCGGGCATAGCATGGGCAATATTTTGCATTGGGTATCGTTATAGTTCGTTGAAATTGTATTTTTTTTGTAGAATCACATCATTAATAAACTTTGAAGTTAATAATGAATTAGTTTTTGCTCTTTTAATGCTAATAATATAGCTTACCACTACGATGCTACATGGACACCATGTCCATGTAGCATTTCATAAAATTTGCCTAATTAGACTAAAACAATTACCCCATTCGAAATTATCCATCACCCAAAACATTCAAAACATTGCCTACATTTCACTACACTTTACAGAAAAAAGGCATATTATGAGAGATGTATATCTAATGAAATATATTAATACACAATGCTACATGGACACCATTTCCATTAGTATTTCACTGAATTCACAATAAACATTCCCTTATTTTAGTTTTATTTACTATAAATAAAACAAATAATTGTAAATCATTTAAGTTCTCTATCCTTTGCTATTCTTTTTCATGTTAAATGAATAATAAATAAAATACTCCAGCATGATTTTAATATAAATATTTTCCTGCAACACAAAAAGTGCAACATGAATAAATAATCTACTCCAATATCAATACACAATGTTCCATGAAGATACTAAGCCATAGGGTTTATTTTGTTTTGCTTTGCAGGTTCTTGACATTAATTCAGAAGACAATTCTATCGTCCTGGAATTTATGGAGATGAAGACAAGGAACCCATCATTTTCAAAAACTAGTACCTTTCCAAAGAAATCCATCATGGCAATTAAATTTTTTTTTTGCAAACTGACCTTTTAAGTGATCAAACTTTTCAATCATCTTTATCAATAATAGAGGATGATTCAATCAGAAACAAGGAGACTAAGATCACAAAGGGTACTTTAAGAACAACACTGCATGAAGTTTGTTTCAGTGGACATCTTAAGTTTCTTTGATCAATGGTGTATTGTTATTGTGTAATTGTAAGAAATGGTGTATACGTGTGTATCATAGGTAATTATGTTTTATGCTTCATGGCAGGTTATCTTTTTGTGTAATTTGTAGTTTTACAATCTATGTTATTAATTTTATCGTGTGCTTATTACATAAAAAGTTAACATCATAGTACATCCTCTCTATTGATCTGAAAAAGATGCACCTGTTCAAGCTGTTCCAAATATTTTAGGGCACGGTGTCCATGTAGCATCGTAATACTTAAGTACACAGAAAAGGTAAATTTTACATGAACAGTGTTTAGATAAATTTCAAGCAATTCACTCTGTGTATCTACTTGATATGATGAACAAGTAGACAAACCATTCACACTCAAATAATTGTAACAGTATGAATAGTCTTATTATTAACAATGTTACAAGACGCGGTGTCCATGTAGCATCGGTAGTGCATTTTATAACATTATACAGGTAGATAATACTTCATATACTTACTTTATGACTATAATGTAATCAATGTGCATGGTTTATAGAGTACTTTACATCAAACAAATATTGATATGTACTTTATTTAAATTCATTATACAAATTGCAAAATAAAGAGTCACTTTTCAATGAGTTTTTACATAAAACAGTTAATCTACGATGTCTTGTTCGTTAAGTTATGTTCAACCTAGACAAATCTGGTTTCTTTTCATGTATTTGTGGTTCCAAGTAGTTAATTGAGGTATAGAAACTTGGCCCACATCTTAAGCTATTTTATTAGAAAATGATATGGAAATGAGAAATGGTGTCCATGTAGCATCAGGATTTTTGGAAATGTCATCCAACTGTTGAACATGTGCGGTTATTTTACACCAAATGTTACATTAAAATAAAAAGTTCTACATTGGACTTTGGTAAATGTAGAACCTAAAAAAGAAGAAAGAGTTGGAAAATATCCATTTTGAAAATTTCACTTGGATGTCACATAATATGCCCCAACTTCATGGAATGAGCCATATGTCAAATTGAATGTTTTTAGTGTAAATAGTTTTAAAGCTATCTTCAAGCAGAAAAAAGTCATATTTTGCCAAATTGGGTAAAATTTAAATCTTAAAAAAGAAGAAAATGTGACCCCGATTTTTGAGATTTTAGGGTCGGTCAATGAGGGCAATACAATAAAAATAAAAATTGGCCTTAGGCGAGGGGAAAAAAACACTGTTTGACAGGCACGACCGACCCACTTTTTGCATTTTTCAAGAATTTGTTTAGAATTTGTTTCTCAAATCATGTAAAATCAGCCGTTTTTTGGCAGAAAATCTGTTGGAAAAAATAAATACAATTTTTTCAAAAAATTCCCGTTTTTTGCAGATTTTGGTGACATTTTAGGTTAAAAAGAAAACAAATTGAATTAAACCAAAAAAATGAAAAGAACATAAATATCATTTGTTTATTTCTTTGTTTGTTTACATTATGTGCCTTGCATGATGACATCCAAGTCGGTTGTTTCAACCACTTCAAACAAACAAACAATAAATACAACACAAAATTGACTTGGCTGCCTGTAATAAACAAAAATACCATACACTACTCTCAAGGTCAAGACCGACTTTCATTTTTACAGTTTTCTTTTCAACACAGGGAGAGTATGACAGGTAAAGTGTGTGTGTGTGTGGTATTGATCAACTGTTACAATGCGGCCTGCGAGTATCCAACAACCTGGGCATCGACCGGTGAATTAGCACTACCACTACCAGTAATCAATAATTAGCCCGTCAATATCCATGTGTAGGAAAGCAAAATACGAAAATAAAAATCGTACTTGACATTACTTTCAGGATTGTAACAGCCTCAATAATCAACCATTTTTAGCGTGCAATATCTCAAATTAAAAAGGAGAAATTTCTCAACAACTTTATTATTTAATATGTTTTAAACTTATGTTGGAGTATACTTTTAGATTTATCAGCACATTTACAACCTGGTCAGTTACTATATTGTGTTGACTGTACATGTATAGTAAACATTCTTTTTCTGTGTCTGCTTTTGAGTTATCAAATAATTTGCCACATAACCCTAACCCCGGTTTAGGGTTTTTAACCAGGATCACAATTTATGAAGAGAATACACTAACTAAATCACTGGGGACCAGCCGGCAATCGATCCTAGGACCCTCCGGACATCGGCCCGTCAACCAAGCAACTAAGCTCAGCTTATGTTCGCGCAGTATACTGCACTCACTATATAGGCTCGGTTGATTACGTCATCGAAAACCGTCCGCACATGCGCTTGGCTTAGAATAAATATTTTTTTAGCAGGGGGAGGGTTAATGTGAAGACCTCTGAGACTCTAACATAATGTCAAGAAATCCTTTAAGACTCATTTGTTCACAACAGCTTTTTAATATTTATTTTGGATACATACAGATAAATTTAGGATAAATGTATCAAAAACAAATCATTAAAAAGCATTGTAGAATGTGAGCTAGACAGCGTTGTCAGCCTATGAAGTAGCTATCACATTGGTGAAACTTCGGTATAGATGGGTACCATCATTCGCATCACTTGGGTTTATACACATTGAACATCTGTCCACGACGAAAACAGACCGAAATCCCAGCTTTAAATAGAGAGCAAATAAAAAGGCTCTCTAAATCAAATAATATGTGTGTGGGAGTTGTTTACAGTTAACACTCCTTGCACCTATCATCCACCTATCACCTTTCTTTGACAAGTCTACACGATTCTTCATCAATGTCTTTATTCACCGGTGACAATTCTTCAATAACCGGTTTCTTTTTCTTCTTCTGACTCCCTGAATGTGGTAATTTTATATTGTCTGTGCTGACTTCATCCAGTAGACCACTCTCCATATCCTCATCACATGAGTTGTCTTCATCAGATGACGATAGTGCGCTGTCTGATTCGCTGTCTGAGGAACCTCCTTCGTGTTCTTTTATAGCAATACTCTAAACACACAAAGAGAAACCAGCAATAGTTATACTGTTAATTCATAGAAATGTACTGTATTATGGGCTATTCCAGATAACAATGAACCCCCCGCCCCGCTATAGAGGACATCGGAATTCCAGACTTTTTTCCCCACCAATTTTTCAATGGAATTCCATACCTTTTTGGCAAATGTTTTTGGAATTCCAGACTTTTTCACAATTCCCCACCAATTCCATACTTTTTTGAAGTTTGATCTGGAATTCCATATACTTTTCATAGAGGGAGTCATGGAATTCCGGACTAAAAAATGAAAAAATAATTTGTCCTCTATAGGGGGGGCGGTCATTATTATCTGGAATAGCCCAATATGACATGATGTTGATGACTGTTCATTTCTAAGATTAAGAAGAATATAGAATTTCATGGTTCGGCAACTAGACTGGGTCCCCGCGTCCCTCTATATGGCCGCAATGCCGCCATTTTTAAAAATGGCGGACAAAAAAGAGGGACTGTGAACATGAGGATCCAGTCTAGTCCGGCAACTTGCTTGAGAAAGTGGGGAGGTTTCAATCTCAATGTGTCAAATTCACCTCTATTTTGCGTTCGAAAGAACTCCTCTTTCGTTTGTTCGATGATGAGTTACAGGGACAACTACATTGTGGAGAGCTCATAAAGAGATTCTTTAGTCACTTTTGAGCAGGGTTGTAGCCAGTGGCGGCACTACAGGGGGGGGGGGGGGGGGCAAGGGGGGCATTTTCCCAAAAATATATTTGTTTGCCCCCACAAAAAAATTCCATTTAGTTAAAATTAGAAGAAAAAAGAAAGAAAATGTTAGCATTTTGGTCCGCGCTGTGCGCACATTTTCTTACTAAATTAGGTTAAATTAGACCAAATGTTGACAATTTTAGTGTAAATGGCAG
Organism: Ophiura sarsii; assembly: GCA_035610835.1. NCBI lineage: Eukaryota > Metazoa > Echinodermata > Ophiuroidea > Amphilepidida > Ophiuridae > Ophiura > Ophiura sarsii. The sequence goes on along the minus strand of CM069445.1, from coordinate 21,486,360 downwards.
AAACAACCCCCCCCCCCCCCCCCATTTTCCCAGCTTAATTTTGCGTGCAAGCGCGCATTTTAATACCAAATTAGTTAGTATTCTACACAAAATTTGACAATTTAAGCGTAAAATGGCACAAAATAATTTATTTTCATGCCCCATGACCATATGACATTTTTTCTGATATACACTATATTTTAGAGCAAGATTTGTTGGATCACTGCATAGTACAGCTTCACCCATACATTGTGCTTGAATGCCTGATATATAAATCCTTGACTAACTAGCGCCACTGTTAGTCATGTGACATCTAGACATACGTCTTCATTACGACCATATGACATTAATTCTGATACACACTATAATTTAGAGCAAGATATGTAGGATGACTGTATACACATTTTATAAATCCTTCATTAGGACCATATGACATTTCTTTCTGATATACACTATATTTTAGAGCAAGATTTGTTGTATCACAGCATAGTACAGCATCACCCATACGATGTGCTTGAATGCCTGATATATCCTTGACTAACTAGCGCCACTGTATAGTCAGTCATGTCACATGACTGACTATACAGTGGCATCTAGACATACGTCTTCATTATGACCATATGACATTAATTCTGATACACACTATAATTTAGAGCAAGATATGTAGAATGACTGTAGGCCTATACACATTTGTATAAATCCTTCATTGGGACTATATGACATTTCTTTCTGATATACACTATATTTTAGAGCAAGATTTGTTGGATCACAGCATAGTACACAGCATCACCCATACGATGTGCTTGAATGCCTGATGTACAAATCCTTGACTAACTAGCTAGCGCCACTGTTAGTCACGTGACATCTAGGCATACGTCTGTATGTGTATGAAACCCCCTAGGGTATACACAGCACTTTTATGAATCAGTGGGGGCACTCAGATTAAAGGGTATTACACAAATTCCCTTAAAATATTGCCTGCTTACAATTTGTGTTTAAAAATATAAGAAAAAGAAAGGTTTTTTTATTTTAAAATTAGTTTGCATGAGAATATATTACTTAAACTCAAGTAAGGTAAATTACATTTTGGTCCACTTAAAGGGGCATTGAGAGATACGTATGGGAGTGCGCCCTCAATTATCCTGGAAATCAGTGTTTTTTGCATCAAAGTAATACTTAGGCATATACTAACTACCATCTGAAACAGTTTACCAACATTCGCCGTTTATCATATAAAATTTCATAATTTTCTTAGTTTCGATATGATCATATATCGAAACTCAGGTGCTGAATTCGGAAGCTATGCATCGTTTTACTCACGGACTTTTGCGGCAAATCTCAACCCGGAAGTGCCGTTATTTGCTTATTTTGGCATGAAGGCGATGTCGGAATTGTATGACATTTTGGATTTGGGCGATGTTGATGATTATCTTTACGTTATTTGCTGATTTAGTATATCGATACATCTCTCAATGCCCCTTTAACCATCAAGTTCAGGTTTCAACAATATCACTCAATTACTTTGATTAATATCACAATTCTGCCTTCGATGTAAAAGAAGATCAAATCAATAAATTGGTGTAATAAATTACATCAATCAATCGTTTTTTCCTGTGTATACAAAATGGTAATCCTTTATATAATTGAGGGCAGTTTACAACTACAGGCTTGTTTCTGTCATGGGGTGAAGGATATGGAATTGTGGCAACATCCCCTGGTATTGCTCCCTTACATGAATACAGCATGAATTTCTTAATAGAGGGAAGCATACAGCTTGATTAGGGATAGAAAAGATATGTATTTCCCAAAAGGATGAGAAAATTTCACAGAAATTGTACATACTTTCCACCATTTTCCTAAATATTTCTTTTGTAATCTGTCAAAATTTCTTTCAAATGACCAATTTCCCTGGAAGGAGCTTCCAGTGTTTCACATTTCCCCTCCATGCAACTTGATAAATCTAGTGAAGTAATGGTGAATGAAATAACAAATGATATGCATTGCTGTTAGACTGACCATTGATGATTTTTGTCATGTATGATTTTAATTTTTTCAAATACACAAAACAAAAGAAGCTGAAATAACTTGTTATTGTTAACCACAATGACAATTATAATATTTGACTTGATTTGAGTCTTGGGATACATAGACTTAGGTTTAGGTGTAAGTTGAATCTTACACCTAAACCTAAGTCTATGTTAAAACACTGTCCACGCAGCTATTGGTTTTACCAAATACAAAACAGATTTTCAGAAACATTTCGCAACTTTCAAGGTCTATCTCAACTATTACAGAACCAATACTAGGCATGTTTGTACTTATTTCAATGCATTTTCTATGCCATGGTGATTCCAAATATGAAATTAAAAAAAGTAATGATATTCAACAATTTTGACATTTTTGAAAAATGTCAACATTTTGTGAAGTTTTGGAATATCGTCTGCAGACGCCTACCGCATGGAAAGTGTTAACAAAATGTCACTGAAATTATCTTCACTATGCATAACTATATGCAGAGCTTGAAATAAGCTGGAACCTGGATTAAATCTACCCCAGCTAAATCTCAAAATGCCACCGGTTCTTAATCACCAGGAGCAAATTTGACATTGCAAATTGTCCCTGGTTTTCATTGCAGTTGCACTCATATTCAGGATGAAATATTTCTGTGGTTTTACTTGTTAATAGCCCCTGGCACTACCAAAACCCTATTGTATATTTCACGGACATAAATTATGCTAATGAGCTCATTAAATGACGTCACTCACATCATCGGGTTTTGCCGATGATTGAAATCCGTTGATTGAAATTCTAGGTCGAGTAAAATGATGTTCTTATTTGTTGTCTGTGAGCTTTTCTGATTTTTTTCCCGTATTGGAGTATTTTTTTATTGAAAATAGACAGTTCAAATTAAACGTTGGTTCCAAGTTCAAGTGACAGCACATGTATTAAAGGCGACAGCAAAGGCAATATGCAAGCAACATTTGAGGAAAAAACGATGCACGACTTTGCAAGAAAGTGTACGGGGAAGTGTACGGGTGAACATGACAAACCAAAACAGCCTAGTAAATAATCACCTCCGTGGCGCAATTGGTTAGCGCGTTCGGCTGTTAACCGAAAGGTTGGTGGTTCGAGTCCAGCCGGGGGCGTTGTTACTTTTTGCATTTAATGCAGATCGACAAATCACAGTAAAAATATAATATTGACAAAATCACAGACCACTTACACAAAAATCGCATCTGCGCATGCTCCTGTCGTGATCGAAATCTACCACACAAGCAATGGGCGAGTTTTATAAGTGCCTGGTACACTGCCGCCCATAAGTATTTCTCCCCCTGGAAGCTTGCAAGTTATCACTGTGTTGTCGACAAAGTATTAAACCATCAGAACCAATGTCCATTTCATTGTGTTCATTGTACATTTTATACCAATAAATTCATGTTTCCTATTCAGATTCATGAATTAAAAGCATTACAATTCATGATTTTATCGAGCAAGTCAAAATTCCAATGTAAAATCGCTGTAGTAAATCACCTCATGAATATCAATTAGCTCATTATCGGCAGTGTAACGCTATGGGAATTTTCAACTGAGATCAAATTTTGACTTGCCCGATAAAATAATGAATTGTAAAGCTTTAAAATCATGAATCTGAATGGGAAACATGAATTTATTGGTATAAAATGTACAATGAACACAATGAAATGGTAATTGGGTCTGATGGTTTAATACTTTGTCGACAACACAGTGATAACTTGCAAGCTTCTAGGGGGAGAAATACTTATGGGCGGCAGTGTATGTGACAACAAATTGCCCCTTGTCCTGAAGGGAAATCTGTGAACCAGTGGCAAATTAGTGTAAAAAGTAGCTCCTGGTTCTTTATTCCTTATTTCAACCCATTTGTTACTTTTGCCTGAACATCAAATACAAGGCATAATTCAAGTTCAGTTTGACTTGATGTGACTTAAACAAAAAAAAGTGAGTCCCCAAAACAAATTTGATCACGTTTGTTTGCAAAACGCTAAACAAAATTGAACGTTTTGAGAGATTTAAACACTTATGAAAAGCAAAAACACTTGGCTACCCATACAAAGTTTCTCCATTTCAATATCATTATTGCTTTCCCCGAAATAGTCACATTTACTAAAATGATGTGTTCAGAAAAAGTGGCCCTTTTCAAGATCCTATACAAGTTTATTTGCATAACTCCACACACAATTAGGCAGGTTTGAGAGATTGAAACACTTACGAAAAAGGGAAAACCCTTGGCTACCTACACAAAGTTTCCCCTTTTCAATACCATGTAAACCTTTCCCAAAACAGTCACATTTCCCCAAAATGATGTGTTCCGAAAAGTGGCATTTCAACAATACAGGGAAGTTATTAACGTTAATGGTAGAAGCTATTGGCTAGCTATGCATGAAGAAAAAAAATCATTTTAAAATTTATTTCAAATAAGGACCAGTTAAAGAAAAAAAAGATACTGGATACAATTTTGCAACTTTCTTGCATAAGATTTTGAAAAGTGCCACTTTTTCTATAAACATCATTTTGGGGAAATGTGAATGTTTTGGAAGAAGTGAACATGCTATTGAAAAAGGACAACTTTTCAATTTCTCAAAACGTACAGAGCTGAGTGGAGCTATGCAAATGATCTGATTTTAGGGGAGGGGGGGGGGACTTTTTTTTTTTAACTCTTTATAACTCGACATGTGTAGACCAGTGACTTGACTTGGGTGTTAATTTGGGAATCTAAAAACCCTGTTTAAGTGTGTGTCAGATCGCAGGTGTCAGATCCGGTATGTCAGATGTATCACAAAATAGCACAACCGGTAACTTGATATGATGAGTTTATTTGACTTGCCTTGAATTAACTTAAAGGTAGATGTTCCGATTGCTGGCACGATTTTCAACTTGATGTTTTCTATTTTGCATGAAATTGTGGCATTCCAAAGTTTGAGTTGCATAACTCCAACGGTTCTATTTTATAAGCACAAAGTCACAAATTATTTGCCCATTGAGTAGTATACAAACTGGTTGGTGGTTAACCACCTTTGGCAGTAATTCACCACATTTTAGCCTATAATTTCTAAATGGAACATTTCTGGCTCCTAAGATTTTACAGACATAATGAGAAAAATATGGGGATTCTTCTGATATCAAAATATCTTGATGTGAAAAAAAAATCATAGCCCCAAAAAAGTGATCGGAACATACACCTTTAAGATTGAGGATTAGTTGTTCTGGTCATACCACTGTCTACTACATATATTGAAATACAAATGAATTATAAAGCCTACCATTTCAATGACAGGTCCATCATAATCAATAATATGTTCAATATCCAGATTTTCTGCCGGCTCCAATTCTAATCGTTGTTGTAGTGCTCGGTTAGATTCTTCAAGTTGTGGTAGGAAACTTTTGACTCTGCTCAGCACTGGAAGAAAAAAATCATAAAATGTTACTTGGTGAATATATCTTGTGTGTGGATATGGCATAATTGACCAAACAAATGTGTGAAACGACTTGGATTCTTGATTAAAGGGACATTAAGTGGTGTTGAAATTTTTAAATGTTTAAAAGTTTACTTCAGATTTCAAGATGAACATTAAAAATTGCCATTATTGTTGTTTCTACTAACAAAAACACAGCAAAACTTGATTAAAACAATATCATCGCTATTTTATTAAAAAAAGCCCTCCATGCAAATATCGTTCGCGTTATGTATCACGCGTACTGCACGGGAATACTGTCTGACGTAAAATGCTCGTCGCGGCTGTACGAGCATTTTTGAATCAACGTTTACTTGTACAAAGAGGGCTGATTTTTCTTAATCCTTATAGGTGTAAGTTCATACATGCAATACAATTATAAAAATATACTAATCCCAGTTTTTATCATGATTGAGGGTGCAGTCTCCAACACATCTCTTAGTGCCCCTTTAACCTATTCAGCAAATAAAAATATTTGGTTCTACCAATTATTTAACCAATTACTATTGTTGAAATATCTACAAGTATCTGTATAAATAAATTAAAGTCAAACGGAAGAGTTGCTCTGCTGCATGAAGATAGACAGGCTCAGAGAGCTAGAGTTATCTATTATATAATCTGCATCAATTAGGCCAAACAAAGAAGAAGGTCTGTCTCAGAAACATTGTGCAAAAAAGCTAAGTGCTGTGCAATTTTCTTTTTTTAAAGAAAATAGGCTATGAGGTATGCTATTTTTTTTTTTTTTGCTTTTTTTGTTGTTGTTGCTTATCCAATGTTTAAGGAGAACTTTTTTAAACATTTAAAAAATATATACATATAAACACTTCAAAAGAAGTAAGTTCCCCTTTAGGGTTTCCCTTATATTTTCAAAAATATACTTTGGGTTGAAATGGGTTTTCTGTCAAATTGTTATGCGGTTCATACCTATACTTGACCAAAATTTCAAATCAACAGGTTCTGTCATGCTTGAGTGAGCTTGTATTGAATGACAGAATGTCCCATTTCAAAAGTTGTTAAATAATGTTTAGTAGTGTGTGTATCCACCACGTTGGTGTATCAATTGACGACATCGATTTCTCATAGTGTTGATGAGGCGCGCTACTCGACATGGAAGTCCAACTCTTGTTGTACCAGAATTTTAACAACTTTTGAAATGGGACATTCCGTCATTCAATACGTGCTCACTCGAGCATGACAGAACCTGTTGATTTGAAATTTTGGTCAAGTATTGGTATGAAGCCCATAATCATTTGACTGAAAACCCCATTTCATTCCAATGTATTGTTTTGGAAATATAAGGGAACCCCTAAAGGGGAACTTACTTCTTTTGAAGTGTTTATATAAAAAAAATGTCAACAACAAAAAAATGTCAAAAAAAGGAGTTTTTTAGCCCCCAGCGCATAGACCTACGCGCCATAGCTAGCTCATTTCACATACCAATGCAGGCGGGCTTCTGAGACAGACCTTCTTCTTTGTTTGGCCTCATGTATGCATTGTACGTTGTATAATTGTTAACGTACAATTGTTCAATTTTATTGTTTACTTTTCAGGGTTGTACTTTAATAAAACAGCAAATAACTTGCAAGACATTGACCTCTTTTGATAAGGACCCACCCAGCAGCCCATCATCAAGCAAGACAACGTAATAATTGCCATGACGATGTGCTGTCTGTCACATGATTGCAAAATAGGTGGTCATGTGACTGGAAAAACCTCAATGACAACAAGTAAGCTTAACCCCCTGAGCACTACCGGCCTATCTTACAGTGGTTCTGATTGGTTTATTGCAAGATATACTCATTTTAATAGCCAATTAAAATGCAGCTTGTAACATATTTCACTCTAATCTTTATCAGGGATACAAATATTCTAACACTGTCTCTGATTGGTGCAATAAATGATGTATCTATCTTTCTGACCAATCGGCCGGTAGTTCTCAGGGGCTGTAATGGCCTCACAATTCTTACCTGATGAAGGAGGAAGTCTTTCTGGTTTACTTCTGGTCACAAGCAAAGTATCTAAAAAAATGGGAAAATCAAGACAAAATATTTTAGGTGAAGTACTACATGTAGTAAAGATGTCACACAAATTTTAGGCATGCATATATTCAAAACCAATGGTAAATTTATAAGAAGATCATTAATTTGCCTTTATTTTTAAACAAATTTAGAAACTGATCATTGTGTTATCATGTTAATTGTTAAGTAATGCCCCTCTATTTAAAGTCAATTCATGGGATGGTTGAATTATCACGCTATTCTTCAATGTACAATTTATATGCACATGTAGCTTGCATTCTTAAATTAACCAATATGCCTCTTTTCCAGTTTCTTTGATTTCCCCCTTTAATCCAGGCTTTTTTTCTTACTCAAATTACCACATTTCTATTCATTTTCAGTCATTTGAAGATTTCATATTTTAAAATGAATGCATCTTTTTTGATTTTTCACCAGTTTCATTAATACCTAGTGAAATCTCTTAATACGCCAGCCATGACATTGCCATCCCTGATTGGCTTTGAAATACCGGCATTTACTCGAATTGAATGATGTAACAGGGTCAAAATTTTGTCAAAGGTTGCGAGAATCCATTTAGATTCCTGCAGAGGATTTTGCGAGAATCCATTCAAATTATGTGTAGATAGAATATCTTTACGAGAATCAACATGGATTCTTACAACTTTACCAGCGGAAATCTTTGAGAGAATGGATTCTCGGATTCTCCTCGAAATTCTGACCCTGTAGTGTAACAATATGTTGCAATGTTCAAATTCAAATATTCATTTTGAATTAAAGCCAAATATGTGGTATTTTCAGCATTATCATTGGTTATGAATATGCAGGCCTGTAATGCTTATTTGTAGCGCCTGTTCTTTCTGACTCACCCTGTAACGGCAAGGCATCAAATACCAGTCTGCTTAGCAGACAGGGGGAAATTATTTTTCTTGAATTAAGGGCTGATGTGCCCCTAGTTAGATAAAGGCTGTCCCAAAAAAAACGAGCATGTGTTTACCCAACTTATTGACCATGAAGTTCTAGAAGTTGGTGTAACATTTTTATACATACTGAAAGACTAATAAACGCTTAGCTTTCATATGTTGCTTATTTCATCTAATTTGGTTTATTCAATCCTGTTCCATATCATCCAAAACGTACTTTACGGTCATCTGATAAACTTTTACTTGTTGTTCCACGGACTACTTCTTCATTTGGAGATCGCGCATTTTTGGTTGCTGCACCAACTCTCTGCAACTCACTACCTTATAATTTGAGATGCTGTGATTCACTTGACTCTTTTAAGAACTTGTTAAAAACAATATTATTTGACTCAGTTTACAATTGATTTCTTTGTATCATGTATATGCAAATCATCCTTGTTTATGTATTTTTCATGTTAATTTGTATTTTTGTTTTATATGTTTGCGCCTCGGAATAGTTCACCTAGATTGACGGCGCATTATAAATGCTATTATTATTATTATTATTATTATTATCAATTAACTAAAGTCTAAAGCTACCTAAAATCGATGTTGTGCCACTTTTAGTTTCTTCTTCTTCTTCTTTGTGGTTACAGTTCAACACTCCTAGTGGAGTAAAGCGAACCGGGATGTGTGTGCGCGTTTTGTAATGTTGCTACTTGAAGTGCTTTGTGACTTGGTTTTTGAAGGGTATAGCGAGTTCTGTGTTTACTATGTTCTCTGGTAGATTGTTCCAATCCGTGACAGTTCTTGGTAGGAAAGAGTATTTATAACTGTCACGTGACGGTTGTAGTTCCAGAAAAGATTTGCTGTGAAGTCTTCTTGTGAGGCGAGTGACCGGGTGCAGTAGTGTTTGGACTGGGATTGATAGATGACCATAATATGCCTTCTGGAAGATGGAGAGGCGGTTGACTTTTCGCCTTGTAGCAAGGTCACTCCAGTTTAAGTCCTTGAGCATAACAGTCACGCTATTGAAACGGTCGTAGTCGTGTTTGACAAACCTTGCTGCTCTTCTTTGAACCGCCTCAATTTTGTGTATTTGTTCCTGAGTGTATGGATCCCACACCGAGGAGCTATATTCCAGGGTTGGGCGGACCAGTGACTGGTATGCTAGGTTTTTTATATCAGCTGTACATGAGTGTAAATTCCTTTTAATGAATCCCAGTGATCTGTTTCCCTTTGCGGCTATTTTGTTTATGTGGTTATTCCATTTCAGATTATGTTGTATTTCTACTCCCAAGTATGCGTGCGATTTAGTCTCATGAAGTGGGGTGTCGTTGAGAGTGTATACATGATTTTTTGGATTTGGAGAACATGACACTTTGAGTGTGAAGCATTTATCTGTATTAAATTTCATTTGCCACCTCTTCTCCCATTTTGCTAAGTTGTCAAGGTCTTTTTGTAGTTGGGTTGCGTCTTTGTCGTTCCGTATGGTCCTGTAGATGACACAGTCATCAGCAAAAAGTCTAACAGTGGAGGTCATGTTGTCAGGCAGGTCGTTAATATAGACTAAAAAGAGAAGTGGACCAAGTACTGTGCCCTGCGGAACGCCTGATTGGACATGTACCCAGTCCGAGTGCTCGCCCCCAATGACAACCCTCTGCTTTCTTCGCATTAGGAAGTCGGTGATCCATGAGGCAGTCGGCCCTTGGATACCATGGTGGGCGAGCTTCAACATCAGTCTTTTGTGTGGCACCACATCAAAAGCCTTGCTGAAGTCCATGATGATAACGTCGGTCTGTAGTCGTTTGTAACTTTGTCTAGCGCAATGTTTAGGTCGTTTGTCGTCAGGATGAGTTGGGACTCGCACGATCGATTTCGGCGAAAGCCATGTTGTTGGTCAGTCAAGATGTTATGGCGGTCAAGATGTCGCATGATATTTGATTGGATAACATGCTCCATCACCTTACAACTGACAGACGTAAGTGAAACTGGTCTGTAGTTTGAAGGTTTAGTGGGGTCCCCTTTCTTGAAAATTGGAGATATATTTGCACATCTCCAATCATCAGGCAGAATGCCTGTCTCAAGAGACTTTCTAAAGATGGCGGTCAGGGCTGGAGCTATCTCCTGGGCACCCATCTTTAGGATATGCGCTGGTATGTTGTCAGGTCCAGTGGCTTTGGTCGGGTCAAGGTCAGTCAGTAATTTCTGAACGCCGTCCACTGATATGAAAATATCAGGCATGATGGGGAAGGGTTTGTGGTTGTCAGACATGTCAGGGATTTGCGTCAGGTCCTCCTGTGTGAATACTGATTTAAATTGTTGGTTTAAGAGTTGGGCCTTTTTCATGTTATCAGAGAAAAGTCTACCCTGTGATTTAAGCGCAGAGATGCCAAAATTGTCCTGTTTTAGGCTTTTGATAAAGGACCAGAATTTTTGATTTGACATTGAGCATGTTTCACGAATATATTTTCTGTAGTAACAGCGCGTCATGCGTGTGACAAGTTTACGCAGAGTGCGAAAGGACTCCCAATCTACATGTAGATCAGACTTCCTAGCCTTGTTGAAAGCTTTCTGTTTTTTCCTCAGGGCATTTTTGACCTTACGATTGAGCCATGGCGTATTTTTGTGGGAATTCCTTATCATTTTGGACGGGATATTTTTGTCCATTGTGGCTTGGACACGTTTACTGAAGTCCTTCCACATGTCATCAACGGTGACCAAGTCAGTGGCTATGTCATTAAGATCAGAACTAATGACTGAGAAATCTTTTTTGATTTCTTCCCAGTTGGCTTTTTTGTAGATGTATACCTTTCTGGGCTTAGATCTAATGAATTTAGGTTTGACGTCAATGGTAATGATCGGAATACCTGTGTGGTCACTAATGCCTGGGACAATAACAGTTTTCTCAACCAAGGTTGGGTTGTTAGTAAAAAATAAATCAAGAATATTTGTATCTCTTGTAGGTTCTCTAACCACCTGTTCCATGCCAAAATCATTAACAATGTCAATTAGTTGACGGCATAGGCCCGGTTTTGGACACAGGGGTTTTGTAGTTTGGGACGCCCAATCGATATGGGACAAATTGAAGTCACCAGCCAGCCAAATGGATTGGCCTTTATGCACTTATCAATTGCAGTCCCGGCCCCGGGGGACCCGGGGCATGGCGGGGACTATGCGGGGACCGTACGCCAACGGTACAAAAAACATGGCCCGGCTATGCGGGGACGTATACCCGGGGCGTACAAAACGTGCCCCCGCTAGCCGGGGCGTGTAGCCGGGGCATAGCGGGGACGTACATACTGAAAAAATAGGCCGGGCATTGTAGCGGGGGCGTACGCTAGGGTACACAAATGTACACCCCGGGGCATAGCCGGGGCGTACACATACATAGCGGGGACGTACGCTGAGGTACAAAAAATGTACACCCCGGGGTATAGCCGGGGTGTAAAAACCGTGTACGCACACATAGCATGTACGCTAAGGTACATATCATCCACACCGGTGCATAGAGATATAAAATACAGACATGCACTATATTAAACTTTAAAATTAGTCACCTCGATTGATCAATGCCTGGATTTTCACTACCATGACTACGGTAAACTTAGTACAATTTGACCATATAGTGCTTTTGCCTGGAATAATGTACATGGTAGGGCCCGGACAGATAGACAACACCTACCTACTTGCAGGCCCGTAAGTCAGGGAGGGGGAGCCCCACCCTCAATTCCCCCTCCCAAGTCCCCAAGAAGGTCCAAAATACCCCTCCCAAGTCAATTTGCTAGATTAATCATCATGTTTTCGGTTCATTTTTAAAACTTAAATAGGCCTACTGTTTGTTCATAATAAATAAATTGGATCAAAACTTTCCAATGTTGCCATTGGGTACGCATGATATATCAAAAATAAAGCTACACAATATGACATCCATAAAGTGATTTTTTGACTCGATTCATTTCTGGTTGACAACAAACTGAGATAGATCATGCCAACATTATTGTATTTTTAGTTTTAGGCCTCTGGTAAGTTTTGTTCTGGAGCACTGTATAATTTAAAACTATTCACAAAACCATAGAAGTCAACGGTAAATCATGAAACCGTGTAACATAATAACGATTCGCTAATATTGGCCTGGCTGTCTGAGGCCGGGCGTAGCCGGGGCGTACACTATGGGGGCCGGGACCGTACGCCGTCGTACACTTTGTCCCGGCTATGGGGGGCCGGGACCGTACGCCGGCGTACACTTTGTCCCGGCCATGGGGGGCCGGGACTGTAGCGGGGGCGTACAAAAATTGGTGCCCCGCCCTGCGGGGACCGTACACGACTGTAGCCGGGACGTCACATCGGCAATTTGTACGTCCCGGCCCTAACTCCCGCTATCCCCGGGTCCCCCGGGGCCGGGGCTGCAATTGATAAGTGCATTAGGTCTTTTAATTTTAGACAAGGATGATTTCAACTTTTCCAGGACAACACTATCAGAGTCTGGTGGCCTGTAAAAAGCGCTGATGAGAATTGATTTGGCGCCCGTGAACTGCAATTGGACCCAAAGAATCTCACATTCTTCATCGAGGTCTGCACTGTGAGAAACAAGAAGGCAGTTTTTAATGGCTATGAAAATGCCACCATGACTAAAACCATTTGCGCTGACTGGTCTATCTTTCCTGACCACTGTATAGTCAGGCGGGAAAATCTCACTGTTGCTGACACTTTCAGAAAGCCAAGATTCAGTGCCAATAAGAATATCAGGGTTGTGATTTTCGAGGCAAATGGCAAGTTCGGCAACTTTGTTACTGATGCTCTGGAAATTTATCACCATAACTTTTGTTTGTCTAGGTTTCCTATATTCATTTTTGTTTGGTCTGTTAGACCAGGTGTTACTGCCAGTCTCCTTTGTGTTTACAGAAGTTATAAGTATCACTCAGAATTTTGCTTAATTCAAACAGGAAATCAAACTTGAACCTTTCCCCAGCAGATTTTTACTCCATTGGAACACTTATTTTGGGTTTCAAACATGAAAAATAGTGAATTTATTACGCATTTTGTCTTGGTGGGAGAATTTGGCCACTAAATCAGTGGGCAAATTTGTCCACCTGCAAGAACTGAATTTTTTGAGTGAGTGAGTAGCCGGAGTAGTGTCAGGTTTTAATTAGTATTATTCACCTAAGGCTGACGATTTGTTCCCAACGTCAAGCAGATCTTTTGAATGAGTTAAAATTCGACTGCTACTCCCGGAATCTGCCATCGTTTGCTGCTGTCGTTCGTCGCGGTATTGTTGTTAGACTGAAATCTGCCGAATTCGTCTACCAATAACAACGTGTTGTTAAAGAGGGCGCTCTTCTATCAAAACAACCGGGTATCTACAGCCCGTATTCCAAGGCATGCAAATCTAAAATGTAAGGAGCAGTAAGATTGATTAATAAGTCCATGATTGACCCAACAGGTAAGCTTTGGTAATAATTTCACATGATGATGGGCACTGTTGATGTTATATTATGTAGGGGGTAACATCTAAATTAGATAAGTAGTAGTACAGACACTACCACTAGTCCGCTACCACAGGAAGAAGAAGAAGAAGAAATACATAATATTAATAAGCTTTTTAAATTGTTATTATTTTTATAATATAAATTTTATAAATTATCATATCATGATATGACATGGATCTGGATCTGGATCATTTTATACTCCAATTAAGCAGGTTACTGCATGGCATTAGAGTTCCCTGTAAAACCTAGGGAAGTGAGTAATCATGTAATCATGTATGATGATACTTGTTGATAGGGATATACTACAAATGTATATGATAATATACATGTAGGCAGGGGTGTACCTTCATTTTTTCTCCAACCAGCCAGCCGGGCTGGTAGCATGTAACAAGTTATCTTCATTTACCAACAGCAAAATTCTTACCAGCCAGCCGGGCGTGTATATGTGAAAAGGTACCGGCCCGACGCAAAAGTTACGGCCACGGGCGTGCGGACAGTTCAAAGGAACAAACAGTTCTGCCGAATAAATAATAGTTTCCTCAAATAAAGCCGACACATGGATGCCCTGCCTCTATGAGCGCGGTGATCGGTGAGTGAACTCCATAGCAAGTCATGCGTGTATAGAGCATGCGTGGTAGTCACAACAAACCCAGATTTCGACCCGGCCAGCGTGCAAAATGCATGATGTTACAGATTTGACCTGGACAGGAAACACTAGCGTGAATCACCAAAATAAATGCGTTTCTCTCGCTTTGTCAAAATCTCTCACCAGAAATGAATTAATACAAAGTTAGTTTACACATTCAATATTACAACACAGTTGCTTCTTGATTGTGGGAAGTGATGGGAATTACAAAATGATTATTTCCTAAGAATTCGTCTCATTGACCTCGCAAAATTTCGCATAAAATCAACTTAAATTAGTGCTTTTTTTTTAACCAAAATATATCATAACTTTTAAAAAACCAGTAGATTTTGATGGGGTTTTCAATGAAATACTAGTTAGGAAAATCCTACAAAATCAAGAAAAAGTCGTTAGGCCCCTTGCAGTCAAATGTGAGTTTACTGTTGCCCGCGCGCGTCCAAAAGTCACCCGCATGATATGCTATATTTTAAAAATATGTTATTATTTCATTGTTGAAAGCTATTTAACACTTTTCTGGCGATAAAATAAGCCGATGAGCCGCATTTCAATACTTCCGGTAACATTGCTGGCAAGTAAAAAACTCTGGACGAAACTTGCAACTGTCGCTTTGTATTGAAATGTGTGCATTTGAAGCATATTCGTAGGCATGGCAATTGATTAATGCGCAATCACTTCTGCGCATGACGTCACATCAAAACATTGCCGAGTTATTTTTAGTTTTTGCCAAGTGTCCGCGATCAGCCGAACCACCGAACTTCTTTGGAGTTTCCTAGTGCTTTCTGGGTAATATTTCAGGTTTGTTTACGATCGCCATCTTAAAAATTCTTTGAGCTAGCGTAACGAAAAAAATAGGGATGCAAATATGAGTAGACTCCTTTATAAATAAAAGAAACAAAATGCAAAGCCAAGGCAGTAGGTGGTGGTAGGACATAATTAACAGCATTTGAATTGTATTCAGGCGCGGCGGAGCGTATTTGAAAATGGGGGGGCACGAAAATTACGATCATGCAAGCGAAACGAGCGAAGCGAGTGGAGCGCCTTGCGGCGTGGGGTCCGGGGCCCGCTTAAGGGCCCCGGGAAATTTTGGGTTTTGATATGCGCTCAGGGGCCATTTCATGGCGTATTTTGGTATAATTAACACATTCATGACATTGTAAAAGGCCCACGAAGTTGTGCTTTATACAGCAATAATTAAAAAATTTAAAAAATCCGCAACAAGATGAAAATGCGACTCTCATACTTTTGGACGGAAAAAACTACTATGGACTGAGACGAATTCGTCTCAGCTACAACATAAGAAGGACATTGATACTCTCCATCAGTGGCAGTACCACCAGCATAAAGAAATGGGGCCAAAGGGTGTTTCGTGAAGGTTTTTTTGGCAAGGAAAAACGTTTGTTTAAAAATGCGCGCGAAGCGCGCGAAATTTTTTGGGTTTGAATGCAAAATTGCCTGCAGTTTAAGAGAATTTCATGTATTTTTGACACTAAAAGTCAATCTTTTCAATTATTTTGGGGTCAAAAATGTTGTGGAACTCGATTAAAGGAGTTCAGCCACAAATTTCTAGGGGGGCACAGTGCACATGGTGTCCCACCACTTTCACGGATGGGGGGGCACGTGCCCCCCTGGCCCCCCCGGTTCCGCCGCCCTTGATTGTATTCATACCTTGGATAATAGTTAACAACACCGACAATATTAAATCAGGTGACTTTACCCCAAAATATTACAATATTAATATTAAATAGTCACCTCGTCCTGCTTTTTAAAAACGCAACAGTAAACTCACATTTGACTGCAAGGGGCCTTACTCAAGTTAGATCAGATCAGCATGCTACGATTTCCCACAGGTCCCCAGTCGGGCGCATTAGAGTTATCTCAGAAGAAATTACTTCCGTTTCTTCCGTGTGTGATACGTGTCTCCACTAAGCAATCAACGAAGCGTGGTCGGATGACCAGCTTGATGCAAAGAGATTTCAAGTGGTACTTGAAGAGGACTTATAGCGGTCTACAATGTACATGTATAGAGTTATGAATAGAGCTAATTGGGGGGATGGGATTATAATTTCGAACAGCCTCCTTCTATTCTCAACTTTCCTGCTAGGCCTAGAGTAAAGTGGCCTATTTTTGGTCAGCGCCTATTTTCGGTCACTTCGCCCAAATCGTGTAATGAAAATGACCTCGTCGTTATAAACTGACGGATAAAAAACTGCCGCAAAGTTGATGCCGGTATTGCTTTTAAAATGGCGACAACCGATGCAATTACACGATTTTGGCCAAGTGACCGAAAATAGGCGGTGACCGAAAATAGGCGACTTTACCCTATATGATATTGATGATAATGATAATGATGCCTATCCCATGTACTATATAGGCTATACTAGCATGTATAGTAGTAGGCTAATCATAGTCTCAATAAGTCTTGCTAGTAGACGTTCCGTAACTGATGTGCAATGTGCGCATGCTCAAACAATTTAAATGTGTTGTAGTTGTATACGGTTTATTCCGTACGGGATGTATCTTAGTATCTACACCCATAAAATACAGGATTGCTGAAGAAGAAGGAAACCAATTGTACTATTACCTGCTTTTGTGTCCCGCTCAGTGATGATTTATGTGAAAAAATGTGGGTAGCAAATTGTTGTAAAATTCCTACCGTTCGTTAAAAATGATAAACTGTATCATTGAAATGCATAGTATGAAGCTGCTATACACTTTTTAGATTATATAGCAAATTCCTCAAAGTGTGGAGCATTTAGTGACGCTACACTGGGTAAATCGTATGCTAGTCCCACTCACCTTTTTGGAGACTCAAAGTTGTCCTTAAAAATGTTCTTTATCTAATTAACCCTAACCCGATCCCCCAACTGCATAAAGATATATTCTATCTAACAGAGTCCAGTGTGTCAGATACCAACACTTTGTCTGACTGGAGTGAACTCTCAGGTGGGGTCCCACAGGGCACGGTGAATGGTCCAACAATCTTTATGGCCTTAAGCAAATGATGCTGCCAGAGTGGAGGAGCTAAATAAACTCGCTTTGAACAGGCGCGTAGCCAGCATTGTCATTCCAGGGGGGGGGGCAAACATCAATATCGCACAGTCCAAAAAAAAATCGGGCAGTCAAATAAAATCGCACAGTAAATGTAATACATGAACCATTTCTCGTCCCCATTTTCAGCTTCTCCGTCCCAATTTTAGGTGTCCGGGGGGCAGTCTGCCCCTGCCCCCCCCCTGCCCACCCACTGGCTACGCTACTGGCTTTGAAATATGTTGATGATTTAACTATTGTAGAAAATGTGTTTGTAAAACAAATTTCCACCATTCAACATGATCTAGATAAATTTGAACAATGAGCTACAGAGAATCATATGAATTTAAAGCAATCATATCTGGCATCGTCTGATGATAGCAGGAGTTTTATAGGGAGCCATCTTTTTTGAAACCTATCAGTTTTAGCTACAGAGAATCATATGACTTTAAACCAATCATATCTGGCATCGTCTGATGATAGCAGGAGTTTTAAAGGGAGCCCTCTTTTTTGAAACCTCCTATCAGTTTTGAAATTGTGGAAACTGGTGGTAATTATGAAGGGAGCCCTCACATGCCAATATGTTTAGGGCAACTTGCCAGTAATGTGAGTTGGTAACTTATTTGAGTCACAATTTTTGGTCCGGTGACTTGATTTTAGTGATGAAGTGTGTCACCGACGGCCAGATCAGGTCTCTACCTGTAGTGGGAAAAGGGCAATCCAAATTCGAACAGTGGCTTCAAAAGGACTTCACTTGATTGGAATCTGGTTGACAGTGGAGGCACCAGCATCAACATTTTGTGGAGGAAACAGGGGGAAAATAATAGTAAAAACAATTGGTTGGGAAACAGGGGCAAAATAATATTAAAAACAATTGGTTGGGAAACAGGGGCAAAATAATATTAAAAACAATTGGGGGTTGCTGAAACTAGTTGTTTGGCCTGAAATTAAACATTACAGACCAATTGTAAGCTAATTCTAAGTAATTTTGACGTTTTCTATTGTTTGGGGGACAAAATGGAGGAGGCTTACTCCCCCCCCCCCCCCCCCCCCCATCACAAAAGTTGGTAACCATGACTGTTCTAAAAATTGCGGAAAAGGGTATTTCCACAGTAATGATACATTTTCTCGTTTGTGGCTCTAAATCTTGTTTCAAATTGATTTTATAGCTCATATT
This sequence comes from Ophiura sarsii, assembly GCA_035610835.1. Lineage (NCBI taxonomy): Eukaryota > Metazoa > Echinodermata > Ophiuroidea > Amphilepidida > Ophiuridae > Ophiura > Ophiura sarsii. The sequence goes on along the minus strand of CM069445.1, from coordinate 21,467,636 downwards.
TGGCCAACACTACTGTAAAGCAGCAGGGAGATAGCGAGCAAAATTTCAGAATCCTAGCTTAATTTTGTTTTGTTTTTTGTACACAAACCCTATGGTAACGGTTGTAAATTTTTTTTGACATACACTTGTTACAACCGTTAACTTTTCAATCTTGACACAAAATATAAAAGGCTAAATCTTGAAAAGCTGACCATGTATGTGGGTTGTGCTTATTTCTTCAGTTGACGGACATCAATTAGGCCTAAAAAAAAAGTTTGATTGGCGTAACATGACCAAAACAAATAGGGTAGGTCGGTCGGGATTTTTTTTTTTTTTTAAATTAATTTTAAATCATCTACTTTTGAACACTTAAAGACAGCAGTACACACAAATGAAGAGACGGCAAAAATTCCCTTTTCTTTAAACATTTTTCTTTTTATTTATAGAAACCAACAGACTCTATGAGTACAAGTTTCTGAAGTTTTAAACAATAACAAACTTCAGATTTCAGGGTTGTTTGTTTGTTTGTTTTTGTTGTTGTTTTTTCCCCCTCAAAATAATCAAAAATATTCAGGGTCGGCGATGTATTTAGGGTCGGTCGGGTTACGCCAATCAAACATTTATTTTTTTTAGGCCTTGAAACAAAACCAACTGGGGGTAATTTTGATAAATATCAGGGTCTGGAGAACTGTCCGAATGCATAACGGGTGTAACGTATGTCAATGTTACAACAATTATAAAATTAGTCATGAAATGTCATAAAATGTCATGAAACTTGGAAAAATGACAATATTTCAAAGTCCTTTCCCATTATTCAGGTAGCCTTAATGTCTTGAATTACAAAAATCAAGGAAAGCCCTCCTAACAATTAATATGTGCCTCAGGAGGCCATTTAGTAATGTTTGACATACAGAAATGTCACATTTCTGTATGTCAAACATTAAAAATGACATACTGAATGGCCTCCTGAAGCAGATATTAATTGTTAGGAGGGCTTTCCTTGTTTTTTGTAATTCAACACATTTAGGCTACCTGAATAATGTGAAAGGACTTTGAAATATTGTCATTTTTTCGAATTTCATGACATTTTATGACATTTTGTGACTGTTTTTATAACGGTTGTAACATTGACATACGTTACAACCGTTACGCATTCGGAGAGTTCTCCAGACTCTGATAGTGATCAAAATTACCCCCAGTTGGTTTTGTTTCAAGTAATTGATGTCCGTCAACTGAAGAAATAAGCACAACCCACATACATGGTCAACTTTTCAAGATTTAGCCTTTTATATTTTGTATGTCAAAATTGAAAAGTTAACGGTTGTAACATATGTATGTCAAAAAAATGTTACAACCGTTACCATAGGGTTTGTGTTTTTTAAAAAATTGACATTAAGCTAGGATTCTGAAATTTTGCTCGCTATCTCCCTGCTACTTTACAGTGTTGGCCAAATATGAGCTAGAAAATCAATTTGAAACAACATTTAGAGCCACAAAAAAAAGTATCATTATTGTGGAAACACCCAAAAGGGGTATATTTTTCAATTGTCAATTGTTGAAAAATCCTTGCAAAGGGGTACTTTGAAAAAATGAAGAACGGTCATGGTTACCAACTTTTGTGTTGAGTTGGGGGCCGGGGGCTTACTGGGGGAAAGTAGGGCAAAGGTAGTGACTGGAGGAATAACCCCCACCCCCCTCCCTCTAGTCACAGTTCCTTGTTGGGGGTTGGGTGGGTATCACTATAATTTGATTAGAATCTTTAAATATGTGTGTTATTTTGTATATTTCAGATTACCAAGCATGTACCTGAACCAGTATGGCTAGTAGTGATGTCAGTGAGAAGGTCAGACAATATGAGACATTTGTGAATGAAGTTCTTCGCAAAGATTTGAAGTAAGTCATGTTATATGGAGTTCTGGGGTGGGATAATCTTCTTACTTCAAATGATAGTTTTTGCTGATCCTGTGTAGTCAATGGGGGGGGGGGGTACTCGGATATTTTTTGGTAGGGATGTGCCGCCAGCAAAATGAAAATTGACCCAAACTTTTACCCATTTTTGGCAGAAAATTGACCCATATACATGTATTACCAGAGACCCATACTTTTCCTACAGACTTGACAGATTTTGCTAAAATTTCTGCGAATAATAGCAAATGTAAGGATTTTAGACCCATGAATTTACCAAAAATGGCAATGATTTCTATGAAAAGGGGTCATTCATTTACCCGAGCGGTCAAAAATGGGACCCTATTTGGCGGCACATCCTCATGACCTCATATCTACTAAGTCACTAAGTACCCCCCCCCCCCTGCGTGTAATCTCAATTACCCCTCCCCTGTAGCCTTCTTCATGACTTTGCATATTGTCACTAAAATTCAAACTTCATCTGGTCAATCAATAACAAAACTTCAATTTGTTATGTGGCTCGACAGTCTTTACATTTGATGTGGTACACCACACACCTGTCTGTGCTTCTACCAAAATTTGATGATGTCTTTGAAGATGACTTGATTTTGATGTTTGAAGTTTTTGAATTTAATTTAATCAAAGGATAACACAGCGCTTACATTAATAAACCATGCCACATCCAGGCAGCAGCTAATTCAGCGCCAAGTTGCAACATTATGAATGAACATTATGAATGGAATCGAACCATGAACATAGGAATAGAGCGCTCTTTTTTAGACAATGGTTCATTTCAAGTGGATCATTTGGCTGCAGACTTTCCAAGGCCGACTCCAATATGCACAGTGACTGACTGGGTGTGGCAGGAAAGATCTATGCATGATATTTTAATTGGAGATGAAGTTATCTTTCTTATGGATAGCAGAGTAAACACCAGTTACATCAGCCATTATGCACACAGGAATAACCTTCATCCAGACTTCACTTATGACCACCAACAAGCAGACAGAAACTGCTTGTACAGGCAGGAATCTTTGGTGATGGGACTTTGATTTCACCTATCATCATAGATGGGAACATGAATGCTTAATGCTACCTTTATCTGATCAATAATACTGTAGTACCTGAGCACATGGAAGATACCTGTTGAACCAGATTGGCGCCATACCTCGTCTATGGTGATTTTAGGATGGTACCATGTCAGGAGGAATTATGAGCTATTTCATTTGTGGACTCAAAGAAATTGATCAAGAATTTATTTTTTTATTTATTAAATTGTATACAAGATTGTATGCTATGCTGAAAGTGGCCCAAACCGATTTCTAGACGACTTAGTAGATTAGTCATAATTTTTAAAAAAATACCAAATTGAATTCTTCTGGTAGTCAACACATCAACCATGCACAGAGCAAAAAAAGGATTTTGACATTGCATGATTTCAATATGGGGTTAAAAATGAAATTGTAATTGTATAATTATTTTTGTTACAGTCTGTATAATAAATGTATGGAAATATATAGTTGTTTGACTTTGAATTAGTAATCCGCAACACTTCATATGTTGAAGCCACACGCAGATGGTTGTGAGTGTGCAGTATGCGACTTAGATGCGGAGGTGAGGTGGTCTTAAGTGGTTGATAACCTGCTCCTTAAAGAGTTCAGATGATGTAGCGTTGACAATGGACTCTGGAAGAGTATTCCATTCGCTGATGGTTTGCGGGAAAAAGGACTTCTTGTAGCAGTCCTTGGTTGATTGTGGTCTTATGAATGCCTTACTGTTGTTGCGGCGAGTGGTGCGTACGACTGGGGTGAGAAAACTTGTTGCTGGTATGGCGACCTGACCGTTGATAGACTTGTATAGCAGTGAGAGACGATTTGCTTGTCTTCTCGACTGAAGAGTGTCCCATTTTAGTGTTTCTATAGCATTTGGGTGACACTGCTGTGGCGTTCATAGTCACGACTAACAAATCTGGCAGCCCGTCTTTGCACAGATTCAATCTTTTGTGTTTAAAGTACTGTAGGAAAATGGGGCAACAATCTGTTGAAATGGTTTTAATATGTATACATTGTGCCACCCGGACACTGAAAGCTCATTGATTTGAAGCTTTAATATACTTATTTGTAGTAATTTTAAATCAATTTCACATATTATTTTTTTAGGAATGTTCTAGAAACCCGTGATGGTATCTATGGCAAGATAGCTGAGTATTTGCAACTAAAAACTGTAATAGAGAAACTGCAGGTAAGACATGGTATTTTATTTCATAAGCAGCAGTACATGTAATATATAGGGGTAGGAAAATAACGAGATTGACTTCGTTTTTCCTAGCCCTATGTAGTACATAGGGATGTAGTACATAGGGGTAGGAAAATAACGAGATTGCGGTTTTTTTCCTAGCCTTTTGTAGTACATAGGGGTAGGGAAAAAACGAGATTGCATTTTTTTCCTAGCCTTTTGTAATACATAGGGGTATGAAAATAATGAGATTGTGTTTTTTCTCTAGCCCTAGTAATATACATGTGATGTGCATTATAAAGGATTGTTATTGTTTGTCAAAGATGAGCTAAAACTCTCCCTATCCCAACTAACCCTAAAACACAACAACCTAACCTTACAATTCTCCCAAGATCAAACACACAAACCAGTTGCCCTAGTGATGTACCATGACAACAATACAATGTAGGGGAGAGTGGGGTATGTTGGAACGCGAGGTTAGTTGAAACATTGAGATTTTCCTAAAAACCAACAATTAATTTTTAGAAACACTGCCATCAGGTGGTGTGCAAAAGCAACCCCCACATACCACATTGCCTACAGCACATGGGTGTCAGTCTTCTTGGAGTTAGAAAAGAAAATTCAATTTTTCAACTTTTTTTAAATTTTTTGACATTAAGAAATTTGGTATTGTATTATCTCTATGATGTTTGTAGATTCATGTGGCTATATTTTTAGTATGTTAGGCTCTTATACTAAGCTACAAAATAAGGCTAAATAGGTGTGCAGTTGTATGCCATGTTTTGCACAATAAGCTTAAACATCTGCCATGTTCCAACCAACCCCATGCATGGGGTTAGTTGAAACAGCTGAAATAATTTTTTCAAAGTGGATTATTTTAATAAACATAAACAAGTCTTAGAATGTTATATGCTGTATTTGTAACACACATATGTATGCTTGAACTGATATAGTTATTGAATCCTGAATCAATTTTAATTGCGTTATAGAGTCATTTTTCTGAAAAATGTTCCAACCAACCCCACTCTCCCCTACTATTCCGTGAGCAGTATATATATGAATGTGATATTGATATACCCTACTTGTGATGTGCATTACAAGGGATTGTTTAATTCTGTTTGACAAAGATATTTCTCATCAAAGATAAGCTCAAATCCTAAAATTCCTATTCCAACTAACCCTAAAACACAACCGTCGCCCCCCCCCCCCCCCCCCCCCCCCCCCCCCCATCTGACGGGCCTGCAACTAACCCTAAAACACATAGCTTTACAATTCTCCGAAGATCAAACACATAAGTCAGTTGCCCTAGCAATGTGCCATGACGTGGTCACGCCACTTTATCTCACTTCTTTATTTGATTTTTACTTAAAATTTGACGATACCTTTTTTTAGAATCCTGACAGTGAATATAGATTGGCCTGTGCAGGGTGGAGGAGGTTTGTTAAAATCCAAGCTATGAAATATCAACCTAATTTTGCACATTTTGACCCTCAGTTGTTAGTGGTCCAAGCTTATCCTGGCCACTGTGTTGGTTCAACCCCCCCCCCCCCCCCCCCCCAACACACACACCCCCACATTAGAAGTGTTTAACTTTGTGACATGCATGTATGTAATGCAGATTAATGACATGTTAATTGTACCATTTCATTTCTACAAGGAAACTGACCTGGACAAAGGAGAACTGAAAACCAAGATTGACTTGGGATGCAACTTTTATGCACAAGCTAAAGTGTAAGTTCTTTTTTTATATTCGTCACCAATACCATCGGGTCAACAAGTTCCATGTGATCATAAATATTCCAGACTTTTAACACAAAACAGAGGGAGTCTATGATCGAGCTAAAAAAATGCCAACTTTTTCAAAATAAGATAAGTCCCCAAACTTTTGACACAACTGTAACCAACAAACCAACACCAGATTATGGACATCTGTCCATCCCTATTGTTTGGCCCCAAGATTTGCAATAGAAGTTCCTAGAACCATCCTTAGCTGCAAAAAGTAATTTAGGCAATCTACAGCACCTATATGAAATGCTCTTCTGCACCAGCTTCAAAAAAAAGTTAATCGCTATATAGGTGTCAATCCATCAGTGTTATCAATTGACATGTGCTATGCCTTGACTCTTCAAAAAAAAGTTAATCGCTATATAGGTGTCAATCCATCAGTGTTATCAATTGACATGTGCTATGCCTTGACATAAATAATGGTGATTTTGCACTATTTATTTTAGTTACTACTGTTAGGATGCCCAAAACTATTGAACATCCATGTACACTGAGCCAAAAAAGAAACTTATAAAAAAAGAAACTTATAAAAAATTTAACAGATCACCAAATAAAATTCTGTGCATGAAAATGTTCCAAATTTGGATACAATATTACTGCAATGTATTGCTTCAAATGGCAGTCAATAACCAATTGTTTGCTTCAATGACACAAGAGAAATGTGCACTGACCCTATGGTGATCTGTTAAAATTTTATAAGTTTCTTTTTTGGCTCATTGTAGTACAAAACTGCCCACTCAGTCAGATTAACCTTAACTTTCTAATTTGGTGAAAGCAAATTGGAAGTTCTTTTCCAGTTTTAAAAGTAATATGGCGAAGTCAGATTGTGCCCTATAATAATAATCAATCCAGTTAATTGCATCCTTTCATTGTTGTTCTATTAAGGAACACATTTAGCATCATTCGCACCATTCAACCTTCAACTGTTTATTGAAATGGACATTTAGCATTCTGTCTTTTATTATCTTTTATTACACAACTCTTTTAACCCATTATAAGTGAGAAATAATGCTTTCACTGATCAAAATATTCATTAGGCAAGGTAGATGAAAGCCTTTTAGTCAGTCTCACAGCCACGCCCAAATATGAATTAGTGTTCACTTTATGTAGAATAATTTCCGTACTAAATACAATTTTCCGCTGAATACATGGTGTGCGGCACTCAAATATAGCTAGTGCACAAAGTGCTCCCTTGGAACCCCCTCCCTGATGGGGGCACTTTTTCACCATGTAGGTAAAACACAGCTGAGGAGCTAGCTCAGATTACGTCAATCCAACAAACTGATTGACTCTTCTACCAGAGTTTGGCTGGAAAACATCAGATCTGAGACAGTGGCGTATCTGGGGGGGGGGGGGGGGGGCAAAGGGTATTTTTTCCCGGTGAACACCAGTTTGACCCTATTAAGTAAAAAATTGCGCAGCTGGGTTGTTTATTCCAGCGAATGATGTTGCATCCTAAGTTTTGCGCGCGCGTGAAATTTTAACATTCGGATTGAGTAAATCCCTTAGATTTTCTCTTTCCTTTTCCCTTTTATCTTCCTCTTCTCCTTTTCCTTTTTTTTCCTTCCCCTTTTTCTTCTTTCTTTCTCCCCCTCTCTTTCCTTTCTTTTCCCCTTTCCCTTCCTCTCTTCCCTCTCTTCTTCCCTTCTCTTCCATTTTTTTAGCCCGGTAGTTTGAGCTGGCCTTCTCGGTCAAAGCCGTCTGGGGGGGGGGGGGGCACTCTGCCCCCCTGACCCCGGGAGATACGCTACTGATCTGAGGAACTTATTTACTTTGTCGAAGGTCAAGATTCTGAGGAGGATGACATCATGTTTCACAATAGGTACAACTATGGTGGCCATCTTGTATTTTAAGAATGAATTTTTGAACTTATCAGTTCAAATCAAATATAGAACAAGAAAATAGACAATAAAATTAGCGTACTTTAAAATGTTTATAATGTCACAAATGCGCAGGCCCTTATGTAATATTGTGCATTTTGGCAGCCGTTTTGAATGTTAAAAGCTATAGTGGTCATTTTGGATTTGTAAATTTGAATTAACTGACTCCCCAAAACCTAGTTGAATTCATTAATGTTTACTGAAATGTAAGCAATTCATTTTGTAATCATTTAAAATTTGACCCCTATGGTTGCCATTTTGGAATTTCAAAATTACCTTCTTTTAACTTGGTACCTCAACAGACATAATATTATGAAGTCAGTACATTTATACTAAAATGTTTAAACTTGAGAGGAAAATACATTATATGAAATTGCATTATTTTGGCATCATTTTTGAATTTTGACCCCTATGGCAGCCATTTTGGATTATTGAAAGAACATATTTAAATTTAGTTACCCAAAAACCTACATAGGCACCAGTCTCATTTGATACTTTTTACCTAATGGTAAAAGATTAACTCCCAGAGGGCACTTTGGGCACTAGCTATATTCAGTGGAAAAGTTCAGTCTAGAAGCACTTTCTATATAATGTGAACACCGTTTCCCAATTTGGCGTGGCTGTGAGACTATTTCAGCAACCAATCAAAAAAATTGGCAATTTTTACATGCTTTATTTTTCCCTAGTATGCTGAATATAAACCATTTTGTGAGGTTTTTTTAATTGGCCATTTGATGTTGCTATCAGTGGCGTAGCTACCGGGGGGCACGAGGGACGGATTGGGCATCTTGTTCGCAACGCCCTCATTTGACAGTTTTGTATTATCAATAAATTACTCACACTGAACAACTTATTTACCAAATTAACTATCGATTCTGAGGCCCTACGCAATCACTTGAACATGCATTTCCTTTGTATACAATTGGAAATCGATACTACTTGACGTGTGAAAATCAACTACTGTGTGACTGCATATAGGCCGTGCACACACAGTATGCCACGCTAACAAGTCTAAATAACTTCACCTTTATTATTATTTTCGTAAATTTCTATCATGATAATTTGTTATATTTCTTATATTAACCAAAAGAAACTAAAAGAAAAAGACATTTAATTATTGAAACACAAATCGGGCTGTTAGTGATTTGAGATTGAATTTGATCTTTAACATAAAAAGCCTATGCAATTCTCTATAGAATTTTAAGGGCTAAATTGTGAAATCATAAAGTTCTCCGTCAGAGAGACATGAAATGTCGATCAAATTACACTATTTTCCCCGTGTTTGCCCCAGCCAGTGTTACTATTTTATTGTAGAGCAACATCGAAACTCACGATTCCATCAATAACATTTTTGGGCATTCTTGGGCATAAAATGATTTTGAGCTCGAAATATCAAGAAAATGTAGTATTTTGTCCGTAAAATTACATCATTTATGAAAAGGTATATCTCCCCCAAATTACATCCGATTTTGTTACTTTTTTCGATATTTATTGGTTAAATATTAGAACAAATTGAAACTATAAATAAAAACACAGATAACCTCGATCCTCGGGTATTAAATGCATTTATCAACCAACATAGAGAGCTTGATGAAGTCACTGGGGACGCGATCATCCTGAAACAAAATACTGCCCTCATGTGATTTGTTTGGGAGTTCGCGGTCCACTGACCAGGAAAAAGAGTGCACGCAGCTATAGGCGATCGTCCCTCGTGGGGGCAGGGGGAAATGCCCCCTCCCCCAAGTGAAAAAAACCCTTTGTGCCCCCAGCCCCAGTCTCCGGATGTGTGTATAGGCATTATGACAATTTACAAGGACTATTTTTTGCGGGCGTTTGGTGTACAACATGCCCTTACCCCCCTCTCTCAAGTTTGTTTGCTGAGCTGACTGAAACAAATATTTGGGCACCCTTTTACCATTATTTCTGATCTTGGCCCCTCCCCTCCTGAAAAAAAAAATCCTAGCTATGCCACTAGTTGCTATACATAGACAGGTCACACCATTGTACGAAATGTAATGTGTTTGTATTTACTTGCCAAAGTTATTTTGTGTTACAAAAAAGTACAAGCATGAAAAATGAAAATGGTACACACATTTCATTGGTAAATAGTTTATGGGTAAACACTGGAACAGTTGTTAGATTAAATCCTATAAATAATGTGTAGAAATGAATGGAAGCTTTTATCCATGACATTCATAATGTATAAGTTGCTGCTTGGTAGGAGAATCAATCTTTCAATCTTAAGACAGATTGAGTTTTAAAAAATACTTTCCACGCGGCTATTAGTTTTACAACATACACAACAGATTTTTCAGAATCCTCTCCCAAATTTCAAAGTCTATCTCAGGGATTACTGAACCAATAATATGCATGTTTGTACTTAGTTTAATGCATTTATCACAGTGATTCCAAATATGGTAATGAAATTCAATAATGTTGACATTTTTTAAACATTTTGTGAAATTTTGGAATGTCGTCTGCAGACGCTTGCCGCGTGGAAAGTGTTAAGACTGCAGTATAAGGCAAAAAATAAATTGTTTGGTTGTCCTCCACACAGCTGAGAGATGAGGTGCGGGCGGGCGGATTTTTTAAATATTTTTTTAAAAATTCAATTGGAACTCAGAGTCCAAGGTATTGTAGTGTTGTGATAGTTTCATACGGCCGTGGTCACTACCCGGCCTTCATTTTTTCTACAGCTACTTTACGCTGTTTATGATAAAGCTCTGTATAGTTCCCCACGTTCTCAATGTCGGTTATGTAAACCTCCAAATTTGTTGAATGAGTTGCAACACTGCAAACTCGGTAAAGTAACATTTTTAAAACGAGCGTCGCGATAGGCAGACACAGCGTAGGTTGCCATTGCAATGCTTGTCTTGTTTTGCTGATGTGCAAGCTTTAGAAATTTACGCATGAAAGTATTAATAAAACCTATATTTTTCGTACTAAATGCAGAAACAAAGTTTTATACAATGTTGAAATTAATAATAAAGCTGTTTTGCGAAACTCTTTGTACAAATATACCCCAAAAAACAAATTTTTAAATTTTCTCATGTCACGTTTTTAAGTAAATTCATTAATTGCACGTTCAGCGATTTTTATTTTTTTTAAACGTTGTGTTGATGCATAAATTTGGAAAGAAATACATACCTGAAAGTATTAATATAACTTGATTTTTCGTGCTTAATGCAACAAAAATTGTTTTATACAGTGTTTAAAATTAATAATAATGCTGTTGTTGTTCAACATTTTGGAAAACATATTCAAAAAAAAATTATTTTAATATTTCTCACACTATATTTTGTGCGGTCAATCTTCATAGTCCTTTTAATAGTCCCGACGCCCGTGCGATGTTATACAATGAACATCGTGTTACCACTGGTTACATGGAATTGCGTACTGGGGATGATGTTGAAGTGTTTAGATTACTGATGAAACGGAGTTGGTCTGTTCGAATACTTAGGTTGCATAAAACAGTACGTTTGGGCTGTCAAATTGTTCAAAAAATGAAAGAAAAACTTTTTTTTAAATAAAAAAATATATGTGCGGCCCTGAAATTACGTGCGGGCGGTCGAGGACAACCAAACAATTTTATTTTTTTGGCCTAAGATGTTTATGGGTAAACACTGGAACATCTTTTTGATTAGATCGATACATAATGTGGACAAATGAATAGAGGCTTTTACATATACCCTTGACATTCATGTAATTTTGCTGTTTGGTATGAGAATCCACTTTTCAATCTTCAATCTAAAGAAAGATCAAGCTGTATTAAGATGCTCCAAAAGAGAAATCACTTTAGAAGCAGATTTCACAAAAGTTAGAGAGCTAAGTAAAAATAATTTTGATATATCTTTACAATATCATTAATAACATGCATATTAGAAATAATTATTTGTATATATATCTTTATTTCAAAATTTTGAATGCACATATTTTCTTATATTTCCAGTTCATTTTAGCTTCTTATAGCACCAATTGTATGCCTTTTTCAGAATTCCCTAGTGTTTGATAAAACAGAAAGCTTGTGGCATCCCTGCTGTTGGTTTTCTTACACAAATGTATCTCTGCTCAGTACTGTATACAGTTTCAAGGGTTGACAACCCAAAAGGACTTAACCCACTTTTTAGTCATTTTGAGATATTGGCGTCCAAACATTCTAAGGATCAAAAACACGACCCCACAATGCTAAAAAATAGCACCATTTGAGTTCAAGCACAGTTCATTTTTACACATAACTCAGTGTAATAAAAAATGATAAAATTAATTGTCCTTTTCGAGTTAAGACTTTCTGGTTGTCAACCTTGGTTTCTGATAATTTGATTATTTGTATCATATTTGTATTTAGACCAGATGCTTCTGTGATCTGTGTACAAGTTGGATTTGGATTCTTTGTAGAGTTATGTACATTTGATGTACATGTGCTGTACATTTGATGTACATGTGCTGAACATGTGATGTACATGTGATGTACAAATGATAATTGTTTGTATCATATTTTTATTTAGTACAGATGCATCTATGATATGTGTACAAGTTGGATTTGGATTCTTTGTAGAGTTATGTACTTGCAATGTACATGCAATATACATGTGATGTACACATGATAATTGTTTGTAATTTGTATCCTATTTATTTTAGTCCAGATGCATCTATGATCTGTGTACAAGTTGGATTTGGATTCTTTGTTGAGTTCACTCTGCCAGAGGCGCTGAAATTTATAGACAAGAAAGTCAAACATCTCACAGAGTAAGTATGATGTGCATGGGAGATACAGGGTACGAGTCAAAAAACTGCAATAGTGGAAAGAAGCCATCTAGTTTTAAAAACAAAGTTGAAGTTTGAATTGTTTTAAACAAAAAAAGTAATACCTTTTTTGTTACTAAATTTGTGTGAAAAAATGACGTCAATATCATTTTCCATTTGCCTTTGGTGAACCTTTTTACCCGTGCACCCATTGCATACGTTTGTCCACGAGATACCCAAAATATGCATCAGATCGCAAAATGTGTCTCTCATTCAAATTTGGAAACTTGAGTACATTTGTGATGTTATTGGAATTTGATGCATCGTTTCTTGTTTACATGTGAGTTAACATAATTAGGTTGTGCAGCAAAGAGGGTCACCAACGCCAAACGGAAAATGCGATCGACTGCATTTTTTCAGGATTAAATATATCATTCTTGCATTGTTTAAAAAGTTTTAAAATTCATTTAGGTTTTGAAAACAAAATGGCTTCTTTCCACTATTGCAGGTTTTTTTTACTCACCCTGTATATGAGACGTGCATGTGATATACATGTGACGTGCAAGTTTCAATTTTTATTAAAGTTTGTATGATGTATTTTTAGAAAATACAATCAAGTAGATTTATCCAGGAGTGTCTTTCCTGATAGTCAAATTTCACTATACGAGAAGAAAGAATAAGCATACAAATTTGAAAAAGATCACATAATATTGGTTATTGCTTTAACCTTTTTCAGATATTCTCTACATAAATTTAATTTGAAACAAATATAAAATAATGTTTCCATTTGTGATTATATTGATATTCAAAAGATCAGATAGTGGCATGTGCCAACTACAATACTGTAAACTGTTCATAAACAATGATGAATAGTGAAATTTAATTTTAACAAATTAGTATGAGCCTGTACCTTGTTAAATATTAAACTATATTCATTTATAAAAATGTGCGTACAAAATGTTTTCCTCAACCAATTTTGACAAACTAAAACTCTTGTGGAAGATAATGCAGGGTTGTCACTACACTAGTCAACAGTAACCAACACTCTGCTAAAACAATCAGGACTCGGGGGAATTTCAGAATTTTCCCAACCAGCACAAAAATGACAAATTGTTTCATTTTGTTCCTTTAAAATGCTGTAAATTTTGTTGACAACCCTGAGGCCTGAGCTAATGAAATTACCCCTTCTGCTCCAACATTTGAATTAGATCATTTTAGCACAGTTTGTCAAAAATAATGTTTTTACTCACCCTGTAGTAGATTTGTCTTTGTGTACTTATGACAGACGGTATAGATGTATCCTTCTGGTACATACCAGTAATACTATTAGAACACTTAAAATGTGTGGGTTCTTTATTTCACGAATTACTGAAAGCCAACATTTTCACTATGATTGAGTTTAACAATTCCAAAATCTAAGTGCGATTTTTAAGCTTTACCATGGTTTATTTTGTGAGGATTTAATTTTGGGAATTTAAGGTCCTTGAGAAATTCCTGAAATTAAATACCTCACAAAATTAAGTGGATTTACAGTAGGTAGGACCTATTGCACTTTCCCACATGTTTACATTGTATCATCTTGACCGTATCTCAAACAAATCAAATAGACATAATACTGGTCTTAGCAACATGTTCTTGACCATATCAAGAGTCACTAAGCACATTCTAAGCACTATGTTCTTGACCGTATCTCAAACAAATCAAGGAGACATATCGTCAGCCTGCTTCGATAATTGCCTAACTCATTTTTTCTAGTTCTTAGAAAACAACAAAAGTATGACACCTGTTACCTGTGTACCTGTTACACATTTTGCATTATTGATGGATGGATATTCATTATGTGGAATGTGACTTGTATTGTTGATGCCTCAATTGGCGTGCATGGATGCACTAATCCAAGTCATATAGAAACAGATGAACACAGCCATACAATAACTTGATTAATTCCATGGATTTGTCAATGCAAATTCAATAATGCAAAATGAGTAACATGTTGGAGTGGTCTGGTGGCCCTTTTGCAACAAAGCTCTTCATTTATCAACACTTTTGATCGGTCAATGACTTAGGTATTATAACAGCATGTGCATAATGTAATGAAGTCATGATTTATGCAAAAAACTCAATTTTGCTGAAAAGTGAGTTGGGCAATTATCGAAGCAGGCTGACGATATGTTAATACCATTAGCAACATGTCCCCATATCATCAAGAGTCACATAAAACGAAATAAGGCTAAGACTTTGTATTTGGTTTATCTCTACAGAGATCATATCATCATTAAGCCTCGTCTCAATGTATAGTGTAAACCATCGACTCAGTACAAGAATGATAGTAATCAAAGAAGTTTTCTTCTGCAGTCCAACATTAGCACTACTATAGTGCCAACAGGGCTTTCCCCCAAAACAAGCATTGCAAAACATGTGTTAAAGTAATTAACAGATGCAGGTCGCCTGACTTTCAACCTATAACAGAAAGGCATAACTAAAAAAAGAATTTGAATCCCATCTAAAAGATGTGTTATTCAAAATATAAAGAGTCTTTAAAAAAAAAGAGAGGTCTGAATCGAAGTCACATCAATTGTACTACTGGCAACAGGATTTTCTTAACCCCCTGGGGTCTACCTGTCTATCTTACAGTGGTTCTGATTGGTTTATTACAAGATGTACTCATATGAATAGCCAATTCAAATGCAGCTTGTAAAATGTTCCACTCCCATCTTTATCAGGGATACAATTATTCTAACAATGTCTCTCATTGGTGCAATAAATGACCAATCGGCCGGTAGTTCTCAGGGGGTTAAAGACCATCGTTTAAAAACTTTATATGCCTTTCATTGCAATGTAATGTAAATGGGAACCAGTAGACACTGGTGACAGAAACCAGAGGTCATGTGATGAAAGTGATGCATGCTGGACTGCACAATCAATCTTCTTTGCTCAGTAATATAAGATGATGTATCTGATGAATTCAGCATGAGCTCATTTTAGATCATTACATTGTTTAGATGTTCAACATGTAATAAAAAGCAAGTTTTAATGGAAGTAATGTGTAATTAAATCACACATTATTAGCAGGGTATTGGTTAAACAAGTAGAATATGACTGGCTCTCTGGTAGACAGTGTTTGAGATACAGTTTTCTGTCACTCGCCTACATCACTGTTATAGATACATCAGAAACCATTCACACAGAAAGAATCATTTATTTTTCTCTCTTTTAAAAATTCAGATCACTTTTTGTTTTTAACCCATCAACATTTTCTGATATCAGAAGAAACCCCATATTTGTCTCCTCATTATTTCTGTAAAATGTTTGGCGCAAAATATGTTCCATTTAGACGTTATAGGCCAAAAATGCAGTGAATTACTGCCAAAGTTGGTTAACCACCCAGCCAGTTTGTGTATACTACTCAATGGGCAAATTTCATGTCACCTTGCACTTCTAAAATAAGAGCCATTGGAGTTATGCAACTCAAAATTTGGAATAAGACTATTTTAAGGATGACCCTTCATGTAGAATAGACTTCTTCAAGTTGAAAATCCGGCTAGCAATCTAAACACCAACCTTTAACAACTATATGAACTTTAGTTTCCAAGTAGGTTTTTTCTACTCTATTCTATAGTTTCAAAGAAAAAATAAAATCTATACAATATCAAAAATTTCATATTTCAAACAATCGCTAATAAATCTAATAGAAATTGAGTTTGTTTTCTATTTGTGAAACCTGCCCACAAAAATTGATAGTTGGTAGTACATATCCAATTGCATTGCAACACAGACAAGGGAATAATCAATGTTTAATTTCCTGTGGTTCAAGAATAATAGTTGGCTAAAATAGGTAAGATATTCGGCCAATTGTTGAAATATTTCTAATGTTATTTCATTTTTGTGTGGAGCTGACCAGTTTGATTAATATTCTACATTCATAGTATTTAAAAATACAACAGCCTTGTGTACGTTTACAAAAACAAAAACAACTTATTATTCATTCATTCATTGGCGACTTCGCAGAAACACCTCAGCATTGATAAATGAATAAATAGGTGTTATCATTACCGGAGATATCACCTCAAGCAATAACAACAAAAAACTGTTCTGCAGCAATTGACAATTATTTTTTTATCAAAAAAGTTCCCTGAAAGAAAAATGATTACTAAAGCTATTATGATTTAATTGCTGCTATGATAATACCCTGGTGAAGACCTTGACACAGGGCTGGCTATAAGGCTATATTAAGAAAAAATATTTTGTCTCAAAGCTCTTCAGTTTTCCAAAACCTAATGCTTAAGGTTTTTTTAGTTTCTTTTATAAATATAAAATAAAGTGATCTTTTGTATTTAAAATGTGATCAATGAAAATCTGAAAAATCTGTGAAACTTTGGGATTTTTTTTTTAAAATTAAAAAAAAAATTCTAACGCACATCAATTAACTAACTCGTGCGGGAGCTTTTAGACAAATTAATCAACAACAAAAATGAAAAAATCAGGCCTGTCAAATCTATAATTAGCATTTTGTCACAGACAAAGCAGTTTTTATACTAAATTACTAAATGAAGCAGGTGTGTTACAAGTATTTCTGTCAGAAGGCCATCAAGGACATTTAATATAAGCAGTGTCAGTATTGGCCCTAGAAGCTGCGTTCAGACCTGGCTTTTAACTCGCGTTATATGTGTTATGACCCGGGGTAAAATACCTGAAATGTTTTCTGTAACTCAACTGATAGTCCACACGCAGGCACCACATCTTTATCACGACCAATTTACCTATTGAATTTAACATGACCGCCTGCCCCTGAATTTAAGTTCTGGATGTTCTAATTGTGTAAACAAACCAGCCAAACTAATTGTTTGTATTTTCTGGGCGTGAAAATAGATATGAAATTATAGTGGGTATTAAAGCGATCCAAAAATCAAGGACATACTTATATATCATAAGCAGTGTCAGTATTGCACCTCAGGACAGGTGTCATATTACTTTGTCAGAAGCCCGTCAAGGACATACTTATAAGCAGTGTCAGCATACCCTTATTGTCACTTAGTGTCACATAGGTGTCGCATATTACTTTATCAGTATCCCATCAAGGACATACTTATATTAGGCTATATTAAAAAAATATTTGTCTCAAAGCTCTTCAGTTTTTCAAAACCTAATGCAGAATGCAGGGGGGGGGGGGGTATTTTATTATTTTTTATTTTTAATATTAAATGTTTAAAGTGACCTTTTGTATTTAAAATGATGTGATCAATGAAAATCTGAAAAATCTGTGAAATTTTGGGATTCTTTTTTTTAATTTCTTTTTATTAAAATGTTTTAAATTTAAAAATAAAAATAAATTAAGATTTTTGTTTGTTTTTCTAAAGCGCATCAATAAACTAATGCTCGCGGGAGCTTTGAGACAAATGATTTTTTTAATTTAGCCTTAAGCAGTGTCAGTATTTCCCCTATTGTCACTTAGTGTGCTTTGAGACAAATGATTTTTTTAATTTAGCCTTAAAGGCATATTATGTGATCTTTTCCAGAGAGCGCCCTCTATTCATGATTTTTTTTAGAAAGTAGATTTTCTTGCAGATTTACATTTCCGATCATAAATCATACATACATTCCAAGTTACAGAGCAATACGATTCCTAATTACCTCAAAATCATGGCTTTAGAGTGAATTTAGAGTGAAAAATATAAACTGTCGGGATTCCGACAGTTTATTTTCACTCTAAAACCATGATTTTGAAGTAATTAAGAATCGTATCGCCCTGTAACTTGGAATGTATGCATGATTTATGATCAGAAATGTAAATCTGCAAGAAAATCTGCTTTCTATTTTTTTTTCGATGTTGAGGGCGTTCCCTGGAAAGATCACATAATATACCTTTAAGCAGTGTCAGTATTTCCCCTATTGTCACTTAGTGTCACACGGGTGTCACAATACGTTTTTACGCTCAATAGTGACATATAAGATAGCAGAGTCATACAAGAAAGAGATATCACTTGAGTTCCATACCGGTGTCACTTTGGTGTAGCAATTGTAATATAAGGGCCACAAAGGTGTCACATTACCTGTTTAAAGGCGAACTACAAATTTGGGTTTTTAGCCACAACATTCTGTTCTCATGGGAATTGACAAGGTTACAATTCCTCCTTGTTAACTCTGTACTGTTTGCCACCAAGTGAACAGGTGTATGACCAGTTCATCTGTGGTGAACTCTTATTCTCACGTCTAATGTCATTTAAGGAACAACAGTGATGTAGTTATGCTTCATCCTACTTTAAGTACCAATGTGATGACCATAGCACATTCCCTCTAAGACTTGTCTACAGAAATTTCAAAAGGTAGACATTTAGGGAATTTTCAGAAAAAGAACCAAGAAAAATAAGACATTTCAAAAAATGATCTGAATGTCCTCAAATTGGTAGAGTAAAGACTTTGCTGTGGTCTCAGTATAAAAACTATATGATTTAGTATAATATACAGTCATCACAATAAGTAACTGACCAGGTAATAAATGTGCTGATAACTCTAAAAGTATAACTCCTACATAAACATATTAAATTATAAACATGTTGAGAAATTTCTCTTCTTGAATTTGAGATATTACACGCTAAGAATGGCGGATAATTAAGGAAGTTACAATCCCAAATGTACTGTCAAGTCTGATTTTCATTTTCACATTTTCATTTTCAACACGGGGACTCAGACCGGCAAACTATTGATTACTGGTAGTGGTAGTGCCAATTCACCCGTCGATGGCCTGGTTGTTGGATAGTCAGCCGGTGGCATTGTTACGGTTGATCAATACGGCACAGACGCTGACACCTGTCATACTCTCCCCGTGTTGAAAAGAAAATGTTAAAATGAATATCAGACTTGCCCTAACGTTTTGGATCGTAACTTCCTCATTAATTAACCATTCTTTGCGTGTAATATCTCAAATTCAAGAAGAGAAATTTCTATAATTAAATATGTTTATGTAAGAGTTATACTTTTAGAGTTATCAGCATGTTTATTACCTGGTCAGTTACTTATTGTGATGACTGTATAGCTGTTTGTCTGCAGTGGTGTAATACTAATATAGACTGGCAGAATTTACCCAGATTAATAAGTTAATCAATCTGTTGTTCAAATCAATTGGTTTGTTACTAATCAGAGTACTTCCAAGAATCCCAAATGGGCAGGTGAGAAATAAATCCCATACACATATAGAACAACTTCAAAATATCAATTAACCCCCTGAGAACTACCGGCCGATTGGTTAAAATTTAGAATGTGTCAAATATTGTGCCAATCAGAGACATCGTTAGAATAATTACAATTTTCATAAATATTAGCATAAAATATTTATAAGCAAAACTGTAATTGGTCATCAAAATGATTATATCATGTATTTGACCAATGGGAATTATTGTATGAAAGACAAGTAGTGCCCAGGGGGTTAAGAGTTATTGAGTTATCCCGAGGTTCATTAAAAGCCCTTATATATTATAACAACATCAAAAGTACAGATACAGAAATATTGATAATATCTGAGGTCGTGGTAATCAGAAGAAAAGGAAACAACAAAGCGCCGGAGCGTGTACGCTTTCCGGCTATGTTGCCATTGCGCGCACAACGGTTGTTTTCAAGGTCATTTGATCATCGGTCAGTGTCATAAGCTCAAGGTTGACATCCTTTCTGATTTATGCTACCCATGTAGGTTTTGGTCTGCCTACTGGTCTTTTTGTCTTTCTATTAAATTCTGCGAGAGATTGACATGCTGGGGCTTTCTCTTGCAATCTGTGTAGGTGTCCCAGCCAATTTAGATGTTTTCTTTTGATTCTTCTGCACCATGGTTTACATTTTGTGTTTTTTGTACAAATCAATGTTTAGAACATCTCTAACCATGGTTATTTGTTACTTGTTCGAGGGTGTGGCTGTATTTCATTCCAATCAGTGCTTCCTCCAAACATCAAAAAAATATTTCCTGAAACTGAATCCCAAATTTCCTGGAATTTGATGGCATTTCCTGAAATCTTCAAAATGGCTATTATCCATGCTGTTTTGTTTAACTATTTTTAGGGAGGTCGAGAATGGCAAGGATATGGGAATCGGCATCGAAAAAATCGAACTATAGGGGATTTGAGTAGGATTGAATTGTATAATTCAATAATTATGTGTTTTAAAAAAACAAAATGGACCAGGGCTGATTGTCGACTAAGGTTGGCAAATATTTAATATTATTACGGGGCACCAAACATGAATGAAAAAATAATACAAGGGGGAAAGATTTTTCTCTCTCTTAAGATATAAAATATTCCCAGATTTCCCGAAATTGCCTGGAATTATTTAATTTCCCGAACATTACCCAAAATCAACCATAATTTCCTGAATTTCGTGACATTTTCTGGAAAGTGGAAACACTACTTCCAATTTCAACCCTTTCTATCATCTTCTTTGAATGGTAAATCACCCATAATGTGGCCATTCCCTGCGATATGACACGCCTTAAACACATTCCACACGGCAGGCGTCTGCAGACGACATATCCAACATTTCACAATGTTTCAAAAATGTCAAGATTATTGAATTTCACTACCATATTTGGAATCACCATGAGAAATGCATTGAAATAAGTACCAACATGCCTAATATTGGTTCAGTAATCCTTGAGATAGACTTTGAAAATTGGGAAAGGTTTCTGAAAAATCTGTTTTGTATGGGGAAACTAATAGCCTCATGGAAAGTGTTAAAGACATATGACAGTAATACTGCAGACAGAAGGGGACAGTAGGTTAAACTGCCTCCACAATGCCTCTACGACTTAAACAATAATAGGGAAGATATAAAAATTAAGTTTGCTGATATTACCCCTGATCAAATAGAACCAATCTATCCAAACTATAACTGTGTTCGCATGTCAAGTGTACCTCTTTTTTTCTCTGTTTGAGAAATTTTAAAGATGAAAATTGTTCAAAAAATGTTTCTTTTTTATTGGTAACAAGCACTGGAGCTGTCACAAATTGGAGTTGCATTAAGCCAAACAAAGAAGAAGGTCTGTCTCAGAAACATTGTGCAAAAAAGCTAAGTGCTGTGCTTTTTTTTTTAGGCTATGAGGTATGCGATTTTTAAAAAAAAATTGTGTGATTTTTTTTGTTTGTTGCTTATCCAAGCTTACGGAGAACTTTTTAAAACTTTTTTTTTAAAAATCAAATCAAAAAAACAAAAAACAAAAAAACCAGTTTTTAGCCCCCAGCGCATAGACCTACGCGCCGTAGCTCATTTCACATACCAATGCGGGCGGGCTTCTGAGACAGACCTTCTTTGTTCGGCCTTATCAAAAATGTGCGTGCTTCTGTCCAGTGTTTAATAATAATTGAAGGTCAAAGATGTCAGTATTTGCTGCAAGAAGAACGATTTAATAAAGTGGTTTGGACATATCGTTGGGCCGATTAAGCAACTGATAAATGCTTCATACAGCATTGTATAAAGAGTTTGAGATAATGACATTTTATCTGAAAGTTACACGGGATATTTTGAAAAGGTTGATCATGATAAACCCTCATGGGCTTTTACGGACACACAGATGTATATCATTGGCTCTCAAGCCAGTCATTTTGCTTAAAACGTGACATTTTTGTGAGCATGACATTTTTCATTATATATTTTCAGTTCTGAAAATGGTTCTTAAAAGTAATGTGAAAATGTGATGTATGAAAACAAGTTCTTTATAATATTTTGATGCATGAATGACATTATAACACTAACTCCTCAGGTGTGCTTTTCTGAATTAAACTATTAGGGGAGAAAAACGGGTCAAATTTGAGGGGAAATCAGTCTCCGCATGGGCTGCAGGTCGAACGCGGCGTGTGCATGTAAGTCTGATGCTCTACCGACTGAGCTACACGGGGGAGGTTCAACAAACTTAAGTTTTTTCAACAAGTTGAACCACACGCTGAACCACGCGCTGAGCGTGGTACAAGATTGATGGGGCCGCCGCGCGGTACAAAATTGCAGCACTGTAGGGTTTTGTAAGGTCCAGTAAGGTTAGGGTTAAACATGGATACTGATTTATGGTTAACAGGAAAACAATTGCCCCTTAACTACAATGAAATGCATCGATAGATTGTTTAATGTCTCATTTGTTTTATTAGGACTATGAAAGTTATTCATTAAGATAGTTAGATGATGAGTAAATCTTTAAAGCCAGAATATTTAAGATGAAACTGACTTCATACAGGGTAATTGGCCTTTTGGTAATGTGTTGCAATCAGCTATAAATTCAAGAAAGGAAATTGTAATCTGTCAGGAACTGTATGTGTATGCATCCTTCCTGAGGAGAATGCGATGTAAATGACAATAGCAACAATAGCACTATTAATAGCATGCCTCGCAATAGTGAAAGTTTCTCAATACTTTGTACACAAAATCACATTAAAGGTATATTATGTGATCTTTCCAGGGAACGCCCTCAACATCGAAAAAAATTGAAAGCAGATTTTCTTGCAGATTTACATTTCTGATCATAAATCGTACATACATTCCAAGTTACAGGGCGATACGATTCTTAATTACTTCAAAATCATGGTTTAAAGAGTGAAAATAAACTGTCGGGATAACACGACAGTTTATATTTTCACTCTAAATTCACTCTAAAACTAGGAATCGTATCGCTCTGTAACTTGGAATGAATGTACGATTTATGATCAGAAATGTAAATCTGCAAGAAAATCTACTTTCTAAAAAAAATCATGAATAGAGGGCGCTCTCTGGAAAAGATCACATAATATGCCTTCAATCGCACAAATACTGCTCGTCTTCCTATTATCAGTATTGCATAAACTTATTTATACAAAATCTTTAATAATTTCAGCCTTTTGAATGGCCATTCACTCAATTTTATGAATGTAAATGGGCAATTCCACGCGTTGCGGAATGACATTTACACACAAAAATCCACTTTCTTTTGGGTGTAAAACCCAGAGATTTGTAGTTACTCCCCATTTTACAACTTTATTTGATAATAGCGATTGATACTCAAAAAATAAACCTAGGGACAAAATTAGACTGCGCTTCCAAGTATCCTAATTTGCATATGCAAATTTGCGTTGCGGAATGACGCAGACGATTGGTTTTTTTTTTACATGTTTACACAAAGTGAAAACTCTGTGAACTTTTTAGAGTGTATCATTATTGAAGTAACTTTTTAGAAGGTTTGAAGTGTTAGCTAACTGACAAAAGCATTTTCATAAAACTTAATCATCAGCTAGGATTTCTAGTAGGTCATCAAAAAATAAAAGTAGGTGTTGCGGAATGACGTTGCGGAATGACAGTGTGAATTTGTGTGCAAAACTCCATAGAGAAAAGAAAAAACATGTTTTTATGTTTTAATATGCATAACAAATAAAAGAAAGAGTAATCAGTGGCATTTCATATGTTACAAATTCGTGAATACAAGTAACCCAACTATTTTCACATTGAAATCATTTACAGGTAAAGTAGCCATGATTTTGTGATAAAGTTGCCGAATTCAACAGCTTGCACATCAAAGTTGCCTAATTCAGCAAATTATGAGTTTTCATCAATTTTGAAACTTTTTTAGAAGTTTTAGAGTCCATATTTGAATGAATTATCATAAATAAGGATGATCTTATACCAAGTACACAAAAATATCACAATTTGCTCAATAAATTACCTGAATATAGGGAATAAATACCTTTGTCATTCCGCACCGTCATTCCGCAACATGTCATTCCGCAACGCTCGTTAGCGCTATTTATTAACAGAATTTTCCAAATTTTTTTTGATCATTGTGAAGCATGTCAATTGTGTGCAGAGAAAAAATAGTTAAATGAAAATAGGGTACATTTTTTTCTTGCTATCCTAAAAAATTGTACTTTTGCGTTGCGGAATGACATGAGATTATGCATACTAATTACCTGGATTAACGAGACTAATCGGCTGTTGATCAAAATTAAATTTATATCAAAACTTTTCCCATCAGTACTACTATTATGCCTGACATTTATTTAAACATCATACCTATGTGTCTAAAAGATATGGAATAAATAAAAACAAGCCTTTTCACTGATTTTGTAAGCTGCAAATATGCAAATTTATGCTAATTAGTTTATACATCAAAAAACATAGTATCGCTAAACAAACTAAAAATTCCTGAACTTTAGACTCTTGCCTACATTATAGGCATAGAATTAAACTTTGGATGCAAATTTGAAATTTTGGCTATTTGGTTGACATTTCCTTGGAATTGCCCAAATAACAACACTCTTCACATTATTTTACAAGTTTCAATAACATCACATATGACTCGCTATTCACACTATTTTGTGGTATATACTCTTAGCCTGTCACCATCCCTCCCCACGAATTTGCCATGAATTTATTTTATTTTATGATGTTTTTGTTCTTTAAAATGGCACAATGATCCCAATGCTAGGCTTACTGTCTCTGCCACCAATAACTAATGTATCTTTATTGTGCTGGAGTAAATGACCCAGTTATTGACGAGAGAAACGCTATGAGTGCATGGCTATTACAAGTACAGTCCGGTTACCCGACCCCAATTATTTGGATTGCTCTGTTATCCGGATGTCATAAGCTGTGTCTATGAATTATTTTGATGTCGATTTTAATTCTCAAAAATAATAACAACCATTTTTGCAGTCATTTGCAATCATAATTCAATCCTTTCTCAAGGTTTCATATATGGTATACACTCACCAATTGCAACACGATCTCAGTTTTCATGGCATGTTTCTTGCTTTTGAGAGTAATTTTCTCACTTTCCTAAAAATCGCCCACAATTTCAAAGAAAATCGTATTTTTTCTTAAGAAAGAATGTAATTTCACTCAATTTCAGTTACTTAAGTTTATGAAATCACTTCTTCCCAATGAATACTTGGTATTTTTACGTACTCATGTGTGCATGTCAACGGTTAATATATTTTGCAAATCCACATTTTTGGGGGGCGAAGCCACCCTTATAGCATGAGATTGCAAAAACTTACACATTTAGGTCTTTCTAGACATAAGTGGGGGCAGCCATGTTTGTAGTCTTACGGTAAATTACATATACCTATGCAGTTTATTTTAACAGTCCTACAGTCTGTGATGGAGTCAAAGCTATATTTGTTTAGTTGATGCATAGATGGTTGATATTTCATTCAGAGAGATGTTTATTAGACTCCCCACAGAGAGACATAATAGCTTATCTTGTTTGACTACTAGGAGAAACCTCCCAATGCTGTGGGGTTGTCTAAAAATAGGGACAGCGGTCCCAAATAGGTCGTCCGTTTATATGGGGAGTTTGGTTGCAATTGTACTTCATCTGTTTAAATGTAATCAATTTTACATATGCAGCCAATTGTACATCTTAACCTCAGATGACCTTTGACCTTGGTATGTGACCTTGGTATGTGACCTTTGACCTCATTAACATATGAAGGTTTCCATGTTGGATCTATGACCGAGGTTTGGTTGCAATTGGTCATTGTATGGAAAAGAAATGGACAATACAAATAGTGTGCACTAAATTTTGACATCAGATGACCTTTGACCTTGTATGTGACCTTTGACCTCATTTACATATGAAGGTTTCCATGTTGCATCTATGACCGAGGTTTGGTTGCAATTGGTCATTGTATGGAAAAGAAATGGCCAATACAAAAAGTGTGTACTAAATTTTCAATCTTGACCTCAGATGACCTTTGACCTTGGTATGTGACCTTTGACCTCATTAACATATGAAGGTTTCCATGTTGCATCTATGACCGAAGTTTGGTTGCAATTGGTCATTGTATGGAAAAGAAATGGACAATACAAAAAGTGTGTACTAAATCTTACATCTTGACCTCAGATGACCTTTGACCTTGGTATGTGACCTTTGACCTCATTAACATATGTAGGTTTCCATGTTGCATCTATGACCGAAGTTTGGTTGCAAATGGTCATTGTATGGAAAAGAAATGGACAATACTAAAAAAATTGTGTACTGAATTTTACACCTTGACCTCAGATGACCTTTGACCTTGGTATGTGACCTATGACCTCATTAACATATGAAGGTTTCCATGTTGCATCTATGACCGAAGTTTCGGGTTATACTAATTCCTGGGTTGATTAATGAAATGTCAATATGACCCCCCCCCCCCCCCCCCCCCCCCCCCCCCCCCCCCCATCCACACAAATCAACTTTATTGGTTTCCTGTACTTTTTTTAGACTGCGGTGTTTTGATTTGTTTTTTGGTTTGAATTATGGAAAATACATACACCATTTCCCTGGTATTTTGGTTTGCAACAGATGCTTCAGAAAATGGTTACAAAACATGCTTCTTTCTTTTGGATCGCCCCCATTCCATTTCAATGGAATTTTTATTCACGTATCCGGCCATGCTTATTCTTCGGGCATCCTTTAATTTAGTGCTTGTTCACTATTGGGTTTGTCCTGGCTCTTCAGCCTATTGTTATAAATAAATAAAAATAAACAGTCAGTCCCAACTTGTTCGGATAACTGGGGTCAGACTGTAATGTAAAATTTCATCTGTTTTCAGGGGTGGGGGGGGGGGGGGGGGTGTCTCAAACCTGGATTAAATGCTCCAGTTATTGACAGTGACACTCTAGAATGATACTTAGTTATAAGTGGCTACAACAAGTAATATGATATCTGATCTGTTTCTGGGGGTGGTTTTCACTCGAATATTACTTGTAGGGACCTGTTGTTAGCAAAGTGAAAATAAATGGAACCTTTAAGACACTGTATTTTTAAAACCCAGTCGCATCTCGGGGATGAAGGTTGGAGAAATCATTTCATATTCGGTCCACACATCAGTTATGATGAACCATCTCATATTATGGTGATAAATCTTTCATCGCGAGCCCCAGTGTTTCTAGATCAAAACACCCTAAATTTGCCAATTTCGACCATTTTAGCCTATATTCAGAAACGGGTAGTTTTAGTTTAAACCCTCGAAATGCAAAACGATTTTGCACAAGACACTGACACTGCAGTATCATCTTAAGATACCTATAGAGTATACCCTGTGCATTACATTTAGTTTAGCTTCTGTAACTTCTGTTTTATAATGGGATCAAACTTGTGTTTTTCATGAAAAATAGCTCAAATTATGTGTCAAATTAAAAACGGGAATTATTTTACGTCAAGTAACCAATTTTAAAAATTCACATATTAATGCAATCTATACATATTAATCTTCAACATATAAAAAATCACCGTTGGCTTTTTATTCCTACAATTCGCTGTGTGACGTCAAAGTTACGTGTGTATATCACTCTATATAAAATGTTGGAAAATGAATGACGCATAGTATATCAACCATCTCGGTCATATGAGGGATGAAATGTTGTGTTTACTGGTAATTTTAATTACATCATTCATTTGTAGAATTAAAATTAACATAGTTTTCATTTATCAACTATGCCACAACATGTGGATTCACTACAATTTATACTGGTAATTTTAATTACATCATTCATTTGTAGAATTAAAATTAACATAGTTTTCATTTATCAACTATGCCACAACATGTGGATTCACTACAATTTATACTGGTAATTTTAATTACATCATTCATTTGTAGAATTAAAATTAACATAGTTTTCATTTATCAACTATGCCACAACATGTGGATTCACTACAATTTATACTGGTAATTTTAATTACCTCATTCATTTGTAGAATTACATTTGTAGAATTACAACTATGCCATCACATGTTATTCACTACAATTTATACTGGTAATTTTAATTACCTCATTCATTTGTAGAATTACATTTAACATAGTTTCAATTTATTCAGGATATTTCAGTACATGTAGTAGTACCTTAATAATACATTGGATATTACATTTATCATACATGTAGTTAGATTGAACTGATCGTCCATTTGACGATGCTTATTTGCATAATAAAATATTAATATGTCATGGAAATATAATTGTTTAAATTGATAACAGACATGTTCGCTTCATCAACAACCCATCAATTTTTTGGAAAGTAAATTACCTAAACCTAATGTATAAACACCTATATGCGGGCGTCAATTCAGAGCTTGAACCTACCCTCCTCAAGCCTCGTCGCTACATCGACGTCGAATCGACACCGAAGTGTGGGGTCATAAATTTGTTCCTGAGGTGATTGCCTGACGTATTTTTATTTTTATTTTGTGAAAGCTTTACCTACAATTTTGATGATCAAGTGAAGCTTGAACACATAGTTTGTGTATTTGGGTGAAGTCACATCGAATAATATAGTATGCCAAGTCGAAATAGTATCGAATTTCTGTCTTTCAAGTTCAAAATCAAAACAGAAATCGGCGATTTCCGCGATAGGTATCAAAATTCGGACCCAAATACTAGTCAAAGTCCGTTTTCAACTTGATCTAAATTTCCAAAATATCACATTTTTCATCATTCTGCATCACCAATTTCCTTCAAACATTAGCATATGATACACAACTTATTGCTCATTCATAATTTCTCTTTAGTTTTAAAAATTATGTTAAAGTATAGGTAATATTATTCATCAAAGTGATTCAAAGTCACTGCAAATGTTCATGAAAATGAAACATGTTTACAAAACCAAAATCGGGCAACCCCAAAATCGTATCACATGTTTGACCCTTGACCTCAGTCATGATGGTATAAAATCCCTATATGAAAGGGTATAAAATCCCTATATGAAAGTAGCACCTCATTTGACTAGATTTTGAATTCCCCAAGTAGATGAAATGGTCCATCGTGATTCTTATAAATAAATAAATGAATAGATAAATAAATAAATAAAATAAAACACTCTTAAAAAAACTTTTAAAAAAAACTTAAACAAAAAACACTTTAAAAAAAACACTTTAAAATTTATTTATTTTTAAAAAACTTTTTACAAAAAAATAAGAAAAAAAACCACTCTTAAAAATTTTTTTTTTAAAAAAACTTTTAAAAAATCACTTTAAAAAAATTTTTTTTAAAAAAACTTTAACAACAAAAATAATGAAAAAAGTTCTGTGCTTGCACACCCACCTCTGCCTGGAGGTCATCAACCTTTGGCCTGTGTTGTTGTCTAGATGGCAAAGTTCCCTTAGCCTCAGCACATGGTATTCAAGAGTTGATTGACTGTCAATGGGGTTCACAGACCCCTCCAGGTTCAGATGGTTAGGGAGGAGAAAGGCTCATCCATAAGGTTACGCTGGTTTCCCAGATCTGCATTTATTTAGCAAAATTACGAGGAGTCCTTGGCCCAAACGCAAGGCTAGGAACGGGCCAACAACACCAATTGCAAATCAAACTTACATACATGCAACATAGGACCATTCATGTGTCAATGAGGTCAACGGTCATATATCAAGGTTAAAGGTAATCTGAGGCAAAGCTGTAACATAAGCTGAAACATCAAAAAATGACATTTCTTTTTCATACAAATACTGATTGCAACCAAGCAGCAGAAATTGACAATTGGCTCAAACGGGGAAGCTTGAACACATTTGTCAATTGGGTGAAACTTATGTGAAGCTTACCTATGGAAACAAGTCAAAAGTGAAGCTTCGACTAGGGCCTATGTAAATCATTTTAATGGTGAAGCTTGAACGAAAAAACAGTGGCATTATGGTGATGTACCACATTTTTCAATTTGATGAAACTTGTGTGAAGCTTAACCTATGGGGGAAAAAAATCAAAAGTGAAGCTTGAACTATATAAATAATTTGAATGGTGAAGCTTGAACGTAAAACAGTGGCATAATGGTGATGTGTGACCTTAATTTTGTGTGAAGAAAGTGAAGTCTTGACCTTATAAATAATTGGCTCAGGTGAAGAAAGGTGAGCGCTTGAGGAGGGTGGGTCCAAGCTGTGAATTGACGCCTGCATAAGAGAGATATGCTCATAAGATGACACAATGATGGTTGAACTAATGAATTGACTAAGGACCATTATTATATTAGATGAGCCATAGATACATTTTTTCAGCAAATGATTCCAGGGATCTGTGGATTACCAATCCCTACCCTTAGAGAGATGCTCAGAGAGATAACATTATGCTAAAACACATTGTATATTGGAACCTCAAATTTATGATATTCAACATATGATAGGATTCTGTGAAACTACCTGAAATCCCTACCCCTAGGAGATGCCCTGGAAGATAACATATGTAAATATTTTAATGTCCTATCTGTCTAATCTGCATAATTAATTGTATCAATTTAATTAATTAATGGCAATAATAGAGTGAGCACATAAATTGCCGACTCTAAATATACACCATTCAAGTTTTCATATGAACACTTGCCCAAACAAACGCCCCCCCCCCCCCCTCCCCTCCCCCCCCCCCCCCCCCCCCCTTTTTTTGAGTGTTGGAGCAAGTTTTTTTTTTTTTTTAAATTATTTTTATTTATCTTTTATTGTTTATTACTATCAGTTATATCTATACATGTTTTTGTTTGTTTTTTTATTGTTTATTACTATCATAACTTTCACCATTCACATAGTTTCATTATATTATCGTTACATGAATAACACATAGTTTTTCACATTTTACATAGTTTCATCATGTTTACATTTCATATCAAATACATGTATAACACATTCACATATGCTTTTCATCATGTTTACATTATTGCATAACATTACATCGTATATCATGTACATGCATAGCACATTTTCATATGCTTTTCAGCAAGTTAATACATTTTCATATGCATTTTTGGCATGTTTACAATCATGTTCATTGCATATCATTACATAACATTTTCATATGTTTTTCAGCCTGTTTACATTGCAAATCATATTTATATGATAAGCAAATTGTCATATAGTGTTAATTAATCATGATATGTCACTAAATGATATAGTAGTACCTTAATAATACATTGGAGAGTAAATTTATCATACATACAATATTTGTATAAATAGATTGATCTGATCGTCCATTTGACGATGCTAATTGTATAATCAAATAATAGTAAGTCATGGAAATATAATTGTATCAATTGATAACAGACGTGTTTGCATCATCAACAACCATCAAATTTTTTGGAAAAGTAAAAATACCTAAACCTAATGTATAAACACCTAAGAGAGTTATGCTACAGAGATGACACAATGATGGTTGAACTAATGAATTGACAAGGACCAATATTATATTAGATGAGTCATTTATAACTTTTGTCAGCACATGATTCCAGGGATCTGTAGATTACCAACCCCTACCCTTAGAGAATAGCTCAGAGAAGTAACATCTGCTAATTTCACATTGTATACTGACTCAAATTTATGGTATTCAACATATGAATCTAATAACATATGTAAATATTTTAATGTCCTATAGTCTAATCTGCATAATTTATTGTATCAATTTAATGAATGAATGGCAATAGTAGAGCGAGCACATAAATTGCTGATATACACATTTTCATTTGCTTTTAAGCATGTTTACATTCACACGATTTTCATGGTTACATTTCATATCATTGTATATCATATGCTTCCGCATGTTTACACATTTTGATATGCTTTTCGGCATGTTTACATTCATGTTCACATATATACTTTTCATGGTTACATTTTATATCAATTACATGTATAACACATTTTCATATGCTTTTCATCATGTTTACATTGCATATCATTACATAACACGTTTTTATATGCTTTTCATTCATTACATGTTCACATATTTTTTTTTTATTATTATATTTTACATTTCATTGCTTTTCATTACATTTTCATATGCTTTTCATCAGGGTATACATTTTTGTACAACCTGAGTATTCCTCATTTATGACGAATGTGTGTATGGCATATAAATGTAACGGTGGTGGACCCATCACTCATAATGAAACCAATAACTAAACCTTATACCCCTTGATCTAAGATGGTGCTCAATTAGTTTGTAGTTATACAGGTGTGAGTGAGACGCACAAAGTATCAGCTCAACACAACATAAACCTTATTAATATGTGAATTTTTAAAATTGGTTACTTGATGTAAAATAATACCCGTTTTTAATTTGACACATAATTTGAGCTATTTTTCATGAAAAACACAAGTTTGATCCCATAATAAAACAGAAGTTACATAAGCTAAACTAAATGTAATGCACAGGGTATATCGTCAGCCTGCTTCGATAATTGCCTAACTCATTTTTTCTAATTCTTAGAAAACAACAAAAGTATGAAACCTGTTACCTGTGTACCTGTTACTCATTTTGCATTATTGATGAATGGATGTTCATTTTGTGGAATGTGACTTGTATTGTTGATGCCTGGATATTCATTTTGTGGAATGTGACTTGTATTGTTGATGCCTCAATTGGCGTGCATGGATGCACTAATCCAAGTCATATAGAAACAGATGAACACAGCCATACAATAATTTGATTAATTCCATGGATTTGTCAATGCAAATTCAATAATGCAAAATGAGTAACATGTTGGAGTGGTCTGGTGGCCCTTTTGCAACAAAGCTCTTCATTTATCAACACTTTCGATTGGTCAATGACTTAGGTATTATAACAGCATGTGCATAATGTAATGAAGTCATGATTTATGCAAAAACTCAATTTTGCTGAAAAGTGAGTTAGGCAATTATCGAAGCAGGCTGACGATTTACTCTATAGGTATCTTAAGATGATACTGCAGTGTAAGTGTCTTGTGCAAAATCGTTTTGCAGTTGGAGGGTTTAAACTAAAACTACCCGTTTCTGAATATAGGCTAAAATGGTCGAAATTGGCAAATTTAGGGTGTTTTGATCTAGAAACACTGGGACTCGCGATGAAAGATTTATCACCATAATATGAGATGGTTTATCATAACTGATGTGTGGACCGAATATGAAATGATTTCTCCAACCTTCATCCCCGAGATGCGACTGGGTTTTAAAAATACAGTCTTAAATTTACCGATATTTCGAAAATGAAGCTTACTTATATTACAACCTGGAGTAAATACTACAGTTATTGACAGTGACACTCTAGAAAATAAATTTACCGATGTTTCAAAAAATTAAGCTTACTTATAAATATTAAAACCTGGAGTAAATGATCGAGTTATTGACAGTGACACTCTAGAATGATACTTAGTTATGAGTGGCTACAACAAGTAATATGATCTGTTTCCTGGGGGTGGTTTTTCACTCAAATGTTTTGTGTGGAAGTGCTGTCAGCAAAATGAAAATGAATCCTGAAATTAAGCTCTTTTTTTTTTTAATGAACCTTACTTATATTGAAAGGTTTAAACCCATATGTTTCCTTATATTGGAATGTTTCTGGAATTAATGACTAAGTCCGACCAATTGATATACAAAAATAGGTTTGGAAGTGGGCTCATTTGTGTATCAGATTGCTGTTAATGTGTTCCTATTTTATGGTTCATCCCTGTAACTTCACCGAGTGCAAAAACCGATAAAGCCCTGACAAATCTTGTAGGGTACTACCAACAAAAAGAACAGGGGAGTTGAGGGGAATGGAGGGAAGTGATCTACCTAACAGAATAAATGTAATGATTGTATATAACATTTACTGTGACGTGTGCATTAGTCTTAATTATACAAAATGGTACATAACCTTTAGATATGCACACAAAAAATAGCAAGGATGACGTCATGGTTATTAGTGCTCAAATTTGCGCAAGTGAATTGTTTAACTATGACTTCATCGACACCGGGACTTTCGATCACCAGGAAATTAAAAAAAGGAATGTTGAGATATGGCAGTTTATATTCGTTTTTGTCATAAGTATGATGTTTTGTTCTGTATTATAATTACGCAATTTGGGCTCAATAATTATTTTTCTAACATATAATGCACAATGTTGTGCTTTTTAGGTATAAAGAAGACACTGTTGATATTTTCAGTAGAAAGTCCTACATCTTCAAAATTCTGTGCCCCTATAACTGTTAAAGGGGCATTGAGAGAGCGCCCATTGAGCGCCCTCAATTATCCTGGAAATCAGTTTGTCTGCATCAATGTAATACTTAGGCATATACTTACTACCATCTGAGTTTCGATATCATCATATCGAAACTCAGGTGCTGAATTCGGAAGTTGTGCATCGTTTTACTCACGGACTTTCGCGGCAAATCTCAACCCGGAAGTGCCGTTATTTGCTTATTTTGGCATGAAGGCGATGTCGTTATTGTATGACATTTTGGATTTGGGCTATGCTGATGATTATCTTTACGTTATTTGCTCATTTAGTATATGGATACATCTCTCAATGCCCCTTTAAAGAGTGGGTTCTCAAACCGGACCATTAATGCAAGGTTTTACTACATGTAATCAATTTATTTATATTTTCATGTTGTGAATATTTATTTTGATTTCTTTACAGGCATTCCGATAAACTGACCAAAAGCTCTGCTCAAATCAAGGCACACATCAAACTAGTTTACGAGGTAGGTTGAACTTCAGCAATTTGTTAGACATTTTTTAAAAAAAAATTTTATCCCCTGGCTTAAAGCCACGGGATTGGGTCAGGGGTGTGTATGGTGTATCATATCTGTTCCCTTTTTGGTTAGCCCTTTTGGTTATTCGGCCTGTTCAGTAAGTGCTCTCATATGGAAAGTCAGACCCCTACGTGACCTTTGACCCCATTTTTGCTAAAACTTTAAACTGCACTTATTGCTGTTTAGGGCTCTCATTATGTAAAGTCAAACTACCTTCTTAACCAAACTTGGTGACAATAATCGTTGGGTAAGGGGACTTGAGATGACCCATGTTGGTACCCAGATTGACCTCTAGTTATCCCTACATGACCTTTGACCCTCTCAGATTTTGATGAAACTTCATCAGATTAATGGACTATGGCAAAAATTAACACATGCAAAAAAGTAAAATCATACTCCATGTCGTTTTCATTTTTGACATAGTCCATTATTATGATGAAGTTTCTTCAAAATCTGAGAGGGTCACCTGGGGACCACTGGTTGATTTGACATGGAATGACCCTTGGGGCTTTCCATATGAAAAGCTTTATTTTTTTCCTTCTCCAAGCAAGAGATTTATTTACAATCATCACATACATCATACACACCTAACACAAAAAATTCCAGACCAGGGGGGGGGGCACTGACATTGGAAAAGGGTATAGGTATGTGCCGCGCTGAAGACCCACTTTTTCACCCTCTTCTACTAGCTCTTATGACCCCCCTTTTGAGCCTGCATCAGTTCTTAAGACTCCAATTTTATTGAAAATTCAAAAATCGCGAAATTTTGCGTTCCAAAGCCCCAATTCTTCGAAAAAATTTGCGTTCTAAAACCCCGAAGAAGAAAAAAGAACTTTAGGCCAGTTCTCAAGAAAAAATCAGTTCCTAAGACCCTTTTTTTTTCGTCATAAAATCCACTCAGTTCAGTTCTGTAGCACCCCTTTTCGAGACCCTGGGCGGCACACTCCTACCAACAACAAAAAAGTTGAGTGCCCCCCCCCCCCTGGTTCCAGACCAGGTGCTTTAATGTTAGCTATTTGAAATCAGTAATCAGTGTCAAAACACTGAGATAAATTAAACGAGTAAATGTCCTCGCCACAATATGGCACCTCATTCATAATAGTTGAGTGGATCTTCTTAAAGGTATAATAACTTAACTAACCATACCAACTGAGCACAAAGTTGCATTAAAGTGATTTTCTATGGAATATTATTGCCTTGTGTGTGCTAAGCAGTGACAATTTGTGTGAAATGAATCACAGCTCATCATTCCTTTTGTACATGCCTGACCAGTTTTTGCTGTTAGGTGTTGTTACTAAAAGTATCATAACTTAATAACTTTCCAGTAGTCCACTTTTTATGAATAACGTGACATATTGTGGAGAGGAAATCTGCTTGTGTACCATGTATCTCAGTCTTCTTATTTTGGTTACTAATTTTAAATTGGCTAACATTAAAGCACCTGATCTGGAACTTATT
Organism: Ophiura sarsii; assembly: GCA_035610835.1. Classification (NCBI taxonomy): domain Eukaryota; kingdom Metazoa; phylum Echinodermata; class Ophiuroidea; order Amphilepidida; family Ophiuridae; genus Ophiura; species Ophiura sarsii. The sequence continues at coordinate 21,431,216 of CM069445.1, read as the reverse complement.
GAGTTAGGTGTATACCCGGGGGGGGGGGGCACTGACATTGGAAAAGGGTATAGGTATGTGCCGCGCTGAAGACCCCCTTTTTCACCCTCTGCTGCTAGCTCTTATGACCCCCTTTTTGAGCCTGCATCAGTTCTTAAGACCCCAATTTTATTGAAAATTTTGCGTTCCAAAGCCCTAATTCTTTGACAATTTTGCGTTCTAAAACCAAAACAAATTGAAAATGTGCGTTCTTGCTAATCAAAATTGAACTAAAGGCCAGTTACTTCAAGACCTACTTTTTTGAAAAAATCAGTTCCTAAGACCCTACTTTTCGTCAAAAAATCCACTCAGTTCAGTTCTCTGTAGCCCCCCCCCCCCCCTTTTTGAGACCCTGTGCGGCACACCCCTACCCAAACAAAAGTTGAGTGCCCCCCCTTGGGTATATACACTTATGTTATAATGGATGTTACAAATTAAATAGCATAATTAATTCTACAAATTAAATGTTTGTATGTGACCACCAGACTTCCTTACAAGATGCTTTTGCAGTCACTGATTAAGGGGGCTGTGCACCTTCAGGTACAGCCTCCCTAAAACTGCCGTAACTTCTTTATTATTTATTAAATCTATATAAAAGTATACATTTTTTTAAGGGGGCTGTGCACCTTCAGGTACAGCCTCCCTAAAACTGCCGTAACTTCTTTATTACTTATTAAATCTATATAAAAGTATACATTTTTTTGCAGAAAAGGGTTCAATGAATCCAAACATGATCATGAAATAGGACCATTTTGCGAGAAAATGATAAAAAACACGTTTTTTGACTCATTTTAGGTTCTGCAAAGATAACTCAAAATATATTTTGTTAAATTTTATCTAACTAGTTTTATTATATTCCTCATGCAATTCCCTAGGAATCGGTGGGTTTTTTTAAAATTTTACTTTATTATTTTTTGAATTATCGACCAAAAAGTGCCAAAAAATATGTTTTTTTACCAAAAAACGTGATTTTCACGATTTTGGAGGTTAAAAATCATGTTTTTTAGCACTTTTTAGTCTATAATTCAAAAAATAATAAAGTAAAAAATTTTAAAAAAAAATGATTCCTAGGGAATTGCATGAGGAATATAATAAAACTAGTATGACACAATTTGGCTAAATATATTTTGAGTTATCTTTGCAGAACCTAAAATGGGTCAAAAAACATGTTTTTTATAATTTTCTCCAAAATGGTCAAATTCATGATCATAGTTGGATTTATTGAACCCTTTCCTGCAAAAAAATGTATACTTTTATTAAGATTAAATGAATAATGAAGAAGTTACGGCAGTTTTACGGAGGCTATGCGAAGGTGCACATCCCCCTTAAGGGGATATTCTTAGGTGAATATCCCAGCCAGGGGATATGCAAGTCTTGACTTGCAGTTTTTGTTACATTAATACAAAATTCAGATTCCTGTTTGTTGTTTTATAAAGTGTAATGTCATCAATAATGTAATTTGCAATATGAGTGTAACAAGATCTCACTACAGTTACATAACGCTAACCCCGGAGGCACCTTTTCCAAAAATATTCTTCGAGGCCAAATAGCGAGGGGAAAAGTGCCCCCACTCCCCCGGGGCACGAACCCCGGACCTCTGGGTTCAGAGGCAGACGATCTACTGCTAGGCCACGGGGGGAAACCATACATGGCGGAGTATATTCCGCCCTGTATATGTACCCTGGGGCCATTATTTCATCGAAAAACTGCCGAGAAGGGTGACACAAGCACACCGCATCGTAGTAATTCGTAGTACTCAAGAGTGTTAGGGTTAATTAACACTTTCCATGCGGCTATTGGTTTTACCCTATACAAAACAGATTTTTCAGAAACCTTTCCTAACTTTCAAGGTGTATCTCAAGGATTACTGCACCGATACTAGGCATGTTTGTACTTATTTCAATGCAGTTCTCATGGTGATTCCAAATATGATAATGAAATTGAACACTTTTGACATTTTCGAAACATTTTGTGACATTTTGGAACGTCGTCTGCAGACGCCTGCCGCATGGAAAGTGTTATTAAAGAGTCCCAAGAGAGGATTTATCCCAAAAGATTATAACAGCAAATGAATAAAGTATACTTACTTACAGCACAATACACACCGCTGTGTTTGTCATTGAGCACTTTTGTTTCTATACATCTTATAAGCTTGCAATCCGCTGCAAAAAAGCACATGCTTGGATTAGATGAAATGCACTGATATAAATGAAGAATATAAAATTTGTATTAAAAATGCGATAATAATTGAGCACTTTTGTTTCAAAATAACTTATAAGCTTGCAATCCGCTGCAAAAAAGCACATGCTTGGATTAGATGAAATGCACTGATATAAATGAAGAATATAAAATTTGTATAAAAAATGCGATAATAATTGAGCACTTTTGTTTCAAAACAACTTATAAGCTTGCAATCCGCTGCAAAATGCACTTGCTTGGATTTAGATGAAAAGCATTGATAAAAATGAGGAATGTAAAAGTTGTATAAAAGATGCGACAGTAACTGTGCATTCACTCTCATATAAAGTATCTAATAAAAAAGAGTTGTCTGATGATCGCACAAGCGTGAAACTCTGAGTAGCAACTAACGTTCCAAATGGTTTAACTTATATATTTTTTGTTCTGCATCACATTGAGCACTCTGCAAGAAGGTTGCTTCTTTACCAGTAATAAAAGAGTCACATGGATTATGCATTCATCCGTGCAAGGCAACACGCTATCTAGAGGCTATTTCTGATGTTCAAAATGTGATGACTCATAACAAGTTCAAATTAAATGAGAATGAAACACTATTGTGCTTGGATCTCCCTATTTCTGTCAGAACTTGCCACCTGTGTCACTGGCAATTAGTGATGCACATATTGAACCAACACAGTCCGTTCGCAACCTGGGCATAACTTATGATGCAAATATGACTTTGACAAATATCTAGCCCTCTGTCAATCAACAAAGCGATACCTTGATAAAAACACTCTCCATCATGTTGTCAGGGCTTTAGTCATCTCTTGCCTTGATTATGGAAATATTCTTCTTTTTGGTGTACTGTATAGCCGCCGTTTCGGTCTAAAATCACACTTTAGGAGTAATCTTTGACATTAGTCCTTGCCCAAAATATTTTCCTCAGAGATACAGCTACATTTCCGCATATGTGACTATTTCCATGCTATTTCCTATCTTTCAATATCGTGTAATAAAAAACATTTATACGTCCGAACAGAGACAAATAATTTGATCATTTTGTATGATAACTAGAAACTCTTACACAGCCACAGAAATATCGCCTTCACATGTTTCTAGATGTACAGGCAGCGAAATTCAATATTAGCGCATTATGAAGGGTTGTGATACTATAGTGACGCATAAAAAGCATGGCCCCTAGTAATCCCTAGTGTGCTTAAAGCGCAGTTCTTTGGTAAATCCAATGTCAGTAGACCTTGTATTTGGTCGGTTCTCAGATGGGAAGTATCAGAGGGTGTTGTCCGATTGTGTGACAGTGAAATTATACAAGGTATACAAAGTCTACTAGTACACCACAGGTGTCAATAGGCTGGGGCCATAATTTCTGCGAAAAACTTCCACTCCGGGTGGAACAAACAGCCTGGCTCGTTGGATTCTGTTGGATTTAGCAGGGTTAGGGTAATGGATTAATTCAATAAAGTAAACAGTAATCATTTGTTAAATTGGACACAATGATTATATTTGACCTCTGTTTGAAGGTCAACATTGGAGCATAATGTATGTAGAGGACATAGGTAGGGGTTTGAATTCCTTCTGACTAAGACAAATTTGCAAAACTAAAAACCTTAGATATTGTTAAAATTTTATGTTGGTTATAATTTTTTTCAAATGGATTTAATAACATGAAGTCATATTTGTTTCATTCTTACAGGGCTTACGAGAACTTCAACATTTCAAGAAAGACGTGAATCAGGACAGTGATAAGATTATATGGTAGCACCTAAACTCCAATATGACATCAATTATTTAAATGTTTCACTAGTTATCAAAATACTATTGTGTGGATCTTTCTATACTGCCACCAAAGAAACTGGAATTTGTATCTATGTTGTAGATATGGCAGAAAATAAATATCAACTAATCGGTGACGCTGATTCAGACTCGGACAGTCCAGAAGAGACACTAGAAGACATTGGTGATAACCCTCCTAGGAAAATGCTATGGGCTGCAGAACATAACGATATGGATTTAGTAGGAGAGCTGCTCAGTGGTGACCCATCATTGGTGAGTAGCGTCGACGAGGATCTGTACACGCCATTACATCGTGCATCATATAACGGTCATCTAGATATGGTCAAATTATTGCTGACTCATCATGCATCGGCTAACGCTAGAACAGCCAATGGATGGCAGCCAATACACAGTGCTTGTAAATGGAATAACGCTGCAGTGGCATCATTGCTGTTACAAAATAACAGTGATATCAATTCACAGACTAATGGAGGACAGACGCCGCTTCATTTGGCAGCATCTAATGGTCGTGCTAAAGAAACGCTACAGTTACTGTTAATGAATAGGCATATTGATGCAGATATATTGAATGGAGCTAATGAGAAAGCATTTGATATTGTAACGCGTTCTGGGCCACTGGCTTATCTGTTTGATATGGTTGGAGATCATATGAAACCGAGTGTCCCAGTGTCTACAACTAAATCTTCCACAAGTTGATTGCATGTAAACTTGTTCTAAGCCATTTCCATAATCCATTCTTGTTTTGATATGGTTGGGATCATACTCAGACAAATGGCCTTGTGTAGATAACTATAGTTTATTAAGTTCTAAATTGTCGAGAAGTATTAGGTTTTTATCTCTCCGCGCGCAAAAGAAGTTCAAGCGTACATGCACAATTATTGCCAAACGCACACGGTTTGGGCCACAAGCAGCTTTACACACATGATGCATAGTGCGCTTACCTTCATGCGCGTCCACATCCTTCTGTATATATTCGCTGCTGTAAGGAGACTTCGCTTTTTGGAGCTGATCAATCTATAAATTTTATGCCAAAAGGTTGTACCAGATTACAAGATTTAATTGTAATTCATGGGCATGTGACTTACATGTACTTTCGTGATATGGTTGAGTTTATAATCGGGCAAGTGGCCTAGACTCAATCATGTTTGATTTGATTGGGGATCTTATGAAGCATTGTGGCTCGATGCCCATAACTAAATCTCCACAAGATAATTGTGCAAGATTGCAAAATAGTTACACCAGATTACAAGCTTAAACTGTGACTCGTTCTGGACTTTTTTGCTTACCTGCAATCAAGGAAAAAAAGGTTGGCACACTTTGTCCTAATTACGGAAAAAACCCGCCCCTCTCCCCGGAGGCAATGTTGATCCGAGTCATATTATCAGAAGCCTTGGCAGTTCCCCCAACATTGATTGATGGGGGTGGGGAAGGATATAAGAAAGGGGGAGACTTTTGCTTTCTATTAAACAGTGCTATGTCCCAAGTGTGATCTCAATTGCGAGCACAGGGATAGTTGTAATGAGTTGCGTCAAGTGTGCCAACTATTATTTTCCTTGATTGTGGCTTACTTGTCTGATTGAAATCATATGAAGCCAAATGGTCTGTTTTAGAAATGACTAAATATTCTAGACGATGATTGCATGAAATAGCAAAGATCAATTGTTACTCGTTCTAGACTGTTTGATTACTCTTGTTTTTCTTAAAGACCCTTTATTTTTCTAATAACACATAATATGCATGGTTTAGTTGGGATTCAACTTCTTTTTCCAAGTTATCTGTACTATGTATTATAGGGTGGAAGTCGGACGACCTGCAGCTGTTCATTACTGTAACACTTGTTTTGGGGGAAACCCTGTTTGCTTTGTAGTGGTGCTAAGCATGCTGGACTTAACGAGAAATCTTCTTTGGACTATTTGCTGTGTAGAGATGATTAATTCTACCACAGCTTAATCTTCCAAAAATTAATTGCATAAGATAGCAAGAATAAATTGTAACTCGTGTTGGGTCTATGCCCTCGATATGTTTAGGAATACATGAAGGCATTTTGCCTCATGTGGAAATGACTAATTCTTCCACAATGTGAGTGTACAAGATTGGATGATTAAATTATAACTCTTTCTAGATCTACAAAATCTTGTATTCAAATTAAGGTTTTTATTTTTTAAAGTGAAAATGTGGAGCAACAATAACATTAATTTTGTGTATCGTGTTAAAGTTTGATAAACCATATACATTTTGGATATATGGGAAATAAAATTGCTTATCTGAACTTTCACTGTGTGGTTGTAAGTCTCATGTATTAAATGTTTTTGATATTCATTTGAAGAAAGTGCAATGTACACAATTTCAGCTGATCTTAAAAGTCAACGCAATTTATAAATGAAAAGGTTAGATCTTGGGGTGTTTTTTTTAATTCAAAGGAGTGTGTTGGCTTACAGCGGATGTTTAGAATATCTTGAGTGAAATAATAAAAGACATTTGTTTTTGCTATTTTAAATATAACCAGGGGTTATTTTGAATTGGTTAATGGATGAACTAATCACCACTGCAATAGAGTAGCAAGAGGCCACAGTTCTACCATGCCAGGTGAAATTATGTGTTCAAATGGTGTCTTTTAAATTCATTCACTCTCCATAAAGAGCTAGGTAGCTGATGTGTTTCAATCCTCAAAATGACAGATGAAAACCCACTATAATTTTCTTTTAATATAGTAAAACAAAAGTTTGATCGTGAGAACAGTTTGAGATTGAACTTATGGGCGGTTGTCATAGTGATTGGTTCAGGTATGGAAATATACCCTGGTGAACTGAGGAAGAGGCATGAAAAGCTGGTCTTACAGGGGCGGAGCCAGAGACGGAGTTTACCGGGGGCTGAAGAAAAAAAATTCTTAAATTTTCTGGTGGTGGACTATCCAAAGAAGTTGAGCATAACTGATATATTCTTGATTTAAGTATACATGGTTTAAAAGCTCGAACAGGGGAGTCTGTGCCCCCTCAGAATTGGATTTTCCCCCCAATTTTCGAACCCATTTGGTGTGTACTTTTGACCAATATTTTATTGAAAAGCAATCGCTTTCCCCTGTTTCTTCTCTTTTTTCCCCCTTCTTTTTTGTTGTTGATATTTGCGCGCGCCCCCTCCGCCCCCTGGATCCGCACCTGTTTAACGTCAGTGCATCCTAGTATCTGCTTTCAATATGAGTGCCTCCACCAGGAATGTAACGCACACACAAAAAGTCAGGAGCATTGAACTGTAAATGTTAACATATGTAAGATGGTGTACATATGGTTGGTTTATTTCAAGACCAGAGCAATTTAACTGTAAATTGTACTATTTTGAGCTGACCTTTAATATGACACCAATCCGGCAATGCATGAGTAAAATCTATCATTTTTGGCAAATACTATGTGATGGCTCAACAAGCGTGATTGAGGGAAACATGTCAAGCTTGTCATTTCGATAGCGTAAATCATTTTAAAATAATTGAGCCGTGAAACCAATTTTGCCTATACAAGTGCATCTCCGTGAGCGGAGACTACCATAACTCTTAGATATGACAAATTCCATGTTAAATTGACGGTAAATTGCCATTTGGTCTAACTCTACTTCATCTAATTGAATCATGGTATACAGGCATTCATCTGAACAAGCCTTCAAATAAGTGTGCATGGACCTGGAGCTACTTTTTACCTTTTTGACAACCTGGTCCAATATGTTACTGTGCAAAAAATTTGAAAACACCTCAACATGGCAACCATTTGGGTAAAGAACTCCTGGGTGTCCGCTTATTTGGAGGCTAGCATCTGAACCCAGTAAAGGTACTATTTTATAATTTACCATTGTCATTAGAAAAAAATGTATCAGAATATAGAATAGTACACCTGTTGAGCATATTTAAGAACACGCTCCCTTAACAGATCACTCACTAACGTACGTTCCCCTGTTCCAGCCCTTCCTTTTAAGATAATTCTATGACGTACGTTTCCCTGTTCCAACCCTTCCTTTTAAGATCACTCTATGACGTACCTTTTTTGTTTGTTCCAGCCCTTCCTTTTAAGATCACTGTATAACGTACGTTTCCCTGTTCTAGCCCTTCTATTTAAGATCAATCTATAGCATACGTTCCACTGTTCCATCCCTTCCTTTTAAGATCACTCTATGACGTACGTTCCCCTGTTCCAGCCTCTCCTTTTAAGATCACTCTATAACGTTTCCCTGTTTCAGCCCTTCCATTAAAGATTAATCTATAACAAACGTTCCACTGTTCCAACCCTTCCTTTTAAGATCACTATGACGTACGTTCCCCTGTTCCAGCCTTTCCTTTTAAGATCACTCTGTAACGTACGTTTCCCTGTTCCAGCCCTTCCTTTTAAGATTACTCTATAACGTATGTTTCTCTGTTCCAGCCCTTTCTTTTAAGATCATTCTATAACGTACGTTTCCCTGTTCCAGCCCTTCCTTTTAAGATCACTCTATAACGTACGTTTCCCTGTTCCAGCCATTCCTTACAAAAGATATAAATGACTTAAGTTTCCCTTTTTTGTCCTTCCTTACAATATTACCTAATAACGTACGTTTTCCCGTTGCAACTATCACTTAAGAGATTATAACGGTATAATCGGACACCTAGTATTCCCTCAAACAAGCATGCAGTTTGGGTAAGGCTTGAATTAGTGATACAGGTTTGGTTTTAGACTTATTAGTTTGTAAAGTGTAGTGCATCTGGAAGCGCTGAAACTACTCAGGAATTAGTCCGTATAATCAAACACCCTGTATTCCTATAAACAAGCATGTAGTTGGGTAAAGATTGGTTTAGTATTAGCGGTATGGTTTCAGACTATTACTATGTAAAGTGTAGTGCATCTTGTGATCAAACACCCTGTACTCCCGTATTAAGCAAGTGTAGTTAAAGACATGGTCCAAATTAAACAACTTGTGACATTTACTCATTCACCAAACCTCTCATAACATGAATAAATCGCTTTAATACAGAGGTCTTTATTGCATTTTGTGACATTATGATGGGAAATCATACATTTTTTGAAATGTCAAATACATTATAGTGGTGTTGATTAAAGAAAGAGGTGTCTTCTTTAAAAATAATAATACACGGCATTTATATAGCGCATTTGACATACATCCATCTCAAAGCGCTTTACAATTTTTTTGTTTTTTAATTTTTTATTCCTAGGATAGTCAGAACCACGGTTGCAGCCTATTATGGCGCAGGGTCCTATCAGTACAACGACCGTGACTACCTTAAATGCACAAGTAACAGGCCCGGGATGATCCCCTACTCTTAACGATAAGGTCTGTGACTATTTAACGTGTTCAGGGTGAAGCGTCTGAATACACGGAACACCGGCTTTACGTGACTAACCATGCTGGAAAAGAAATGTACTGCGATTCCGTCACAGAATTTAGGGGGAAAGAATGTTTTGCTATCCAATGCTATTTGTTTGTTAAATGTATTTAGGAGGAAGCTACTGCAATCAAGCTTATTAACTGAATGGTTTTGAATATAAAGCGACAGAAAAGAGTTCTGTGGGATGTTTTGATTTGGACTTTGTTTGTTGTTGTTGAGCTGTTGTTTGTTTCCAAAATGTTCAAACATTTTCCACAAATATTCAAACCTGTCGTGGAACAGGGTTTTTTCCTCGGCTGAATAATGCTTAAAAAGGTCAACCAATATGGTGATGCATGTATGTTTTATTCAATGGAGGATATTGTTAAAAAATATATACAAAATAATTACCCTTTAATATTGCCCAGGAATCAAAATTAAGAGTTTCCAAGCTTGTATAATATGTATCATACCATACGTCACAGGTCTTACTCAGACTCGCACACGGAACCTCAATAGGTTGATCGTATAAGCATTCACTGATAACTTTGGTTTGTTCAGCCCTGTCGACCGAGTCCCAGACGGATACAGAGTTGGAAGTTCCACCTGTTACGTAGCTAAAAATGAAACACTTGCAATTATGATTTGTTTTATTTATAATCTTTTTCCCTGGACAATATTTAAGAGTAATTATTTTTACATTATATTTTTCTAAAAATGCTCCATCGAGTAAAGCATACATGAAGCACCACTTTGATTGACTTTTATTTGATTATGGCTTTTAAAGTGAATAAAAATTATTTATATTTTCTTCTTTGTGAGAATAACCTGTTCCTTGTCATTATAATGTATCATTGAAATTCGTTGAAAATCATTTCAGATGAAAACTTTGTCTACACCGCGATTCAAGTACTTGCGGTGCACTTCAACAAGATTGAATTACAGGAATAGCCCGTACAAAAGCATTGAAAATGTTTTTAACTTAAAACAACAAAATAACACACACAAAATAGACTGGCGATTGAAGTGGATAAGTCCAGGGATAAACCGCCATCCATTAAGGAAAGAAATAGAGTGCAAGAGAATTTAGGAAGAGGATGGAAACAAGTACCAAAGTAATTATAGCACAGTGTCGGTACATGATAGCATGTAACATATACTTGAAATCCAAGTAACTACTACAAGGTACAGTATTAAGGTCAGTGCCTCTACCAGGAATGTAACGCACAAAAAGTAATTTTCTAAGATTCAGTTCTTTCAAAGTCATCAGAAGTATTGAACTGTAAATGTTTACTTGCGTAAGATAATGTCATAAGGTTGGTTTATTTCAAGAGCAGTTTAACTGTAAATGGTACTTTTTTAAGCTGACCTAAGTAAGACACCTAAAATATTGTTTGTAGGCTATTCATCATGATTAAATGAATCCGGCAGAATAACATGTCAAGCTTGTCAATTTGATTGCGTACTCGTACATCATTTGAAAATAATTGAGTCGTGAAGTTCAAACCAATTTTGCATACAAGTAATGTACATCCCCGTGAGCAGAAATTGTTATCCATTTCCATGCGGCAGGCGTCTGCAGACGACATCCCAACATTTCACAAAATGTTTCAAATTTGTCGAAGTTATTGAATTCCATTGCCATATTTGTAATGAAAAATGAATTAAAATAGGTACAGACATGTCTACTATTGGTTCAGTAATCCTTGAGATAGACCTTGGAAGTTGAGAAAGGTTTCTGGAAAATCTGTTTTGTATTTGGTGAAACAAATAGCCTCGTGGAAAGTGTTAAGTAAATCCCATGTCAAATTGACAGTAGATTGCCATGCGGTATTAAAATTATTTTCATCTAAAAGTATGAAGATATGCAACCATTTGTCTAGGGTAATGTTTGGGATAGGGTTGGGGTTTTAGATATAATGATCTTAGAATTTACCATTGTAATGGAACAAAATGTTATCAGACTATATAGTAATAAACCTTGTGAATATTGTTCTAGAACACTCTGTATTCCACAAGAAGTCATTCACCTCGGATAAAGATTAGATTAATAGTTTCAGGTTTTAGTTCAGTATATTAGTACCATAATAGAGCATCTGGTTATCAGACGAAATTGTCTGAGACTGTTCAGGAATAAGCCAGTATAATCAAACACACTGTATCCCCACAAACCAGCATATACTTTGGGTAAAGGTTGGATTATTGTTAGGGGTAATGGTTTTAGAACTATAAAGTGCAGGCCTTTTAAAGATCACTATAACGTACGTTCCGCTGTTCCAGCCCTTCCTTTTAAGATCACTCTATGACGTACGTTTCCCTGTTCCAGCCCTTCCTTTGAAGGTCACTCTATGACGTATGTTCCCTGTTCCAACCCTTCCTTTTTAAGATACTCTATAACGTATGTTTCCCTGTTCCAGCCATTCCTTTTAAGATCACTCAATAACGTATGTTTCCCTTTTCCAGCCCTTCATTTAAAGATCACTCAATGACATACGTTACCCTGTTCCAGTCCTAAGGTCACTCTATGACGTACGTTTCCATGTTCCAGTCCTTCTTTTTAAGATCACTCTATGACGTAGACTACCATGTTCCAATCCACTCTGTGACGTACGTTTCCCTGTTCCAGCCATCCCTTAGGATAGGAGCTTATACCGGTATAATCAAACAAGTATGCAGTTTGGGTACGGGACGGTTGGATTAGTATTAGGGTGTGGTTTCAGAATATTACTATGCAAAGTGTAGTGCATCTTGTGATCAAACACCATGTACTCCCGTAAGCAAGCGTGTAGTTTAGGACATGGTCCAAATTAGTAGAAAAACAAATTTGCTCTTCTCCCCAAACCTCTCGTAACATTAATTGAATCTTGTGATAATTATATATCTCTTTTAATATGTCAGATACACTATAGTGGTGTTGATTAAATTAAGGGTGCCTGCTCTATCAATGGCAGGTACTACTACACAGAGAATATTAATTCGTCAAAAATGTGGTCCTATTTGACAAATTAAACATTTGTCATGGAAGGTTCGTCAGTTAAGAAATCGTTTGTAATGCTAAACAATTATTTTTTAATGATAAATGACCAATTAGTAGTATTTAATTAATTTCAACATATCAAATATGTTCACGACTCATAAATATTTTACTTTTAATGACAAATGAATAAATGACAAATTAAATGACAAATTAAAAGAATAGTTTTTAATCAATAATTAGTCATTTAATATGAATGACAAATTAAATGGCAATGAAATGACTAATCTTAATTTGTCATTTCATTGATAATTAGTCATTTAATTTGTCATTTCAATTGTCATTCATTAATTTGTCATTAAAAGTTAAATATATTTCAGTCATGGAAATGTTAGTTACGATGACAATTAACTAGAAACACTCTAAATGGTTCTCTTAGCATCACAAATAAATGTGCCCTATTACAGAATATGTCTTGAATCACAAACCTGCCATTTCTTATGACAAGTTTTTACTTTGTCAAATAAGATCACATTTTTGACGAATTACTATTCTCTGTGTACCTGCCATGCTATGATAATACTGCAAATTAATTTACATCGATTCCGTGACCCAATTTAGCAGGGAGGAGTTGGTTCATATCCAGTGCTGTTTGTTTGTAAAATGTATTTGAAGGGGAGCTACTGCATTCAAGGTATAGCGCTTTATAGAGTGAATGGTTTTGAATATAAAGCGACAAAAAATGCCTAGGGTTATTTTGTAATCGTTTATCGTTGTGAAGTTGTTGTTTTCTCAAATTTTCTTGGATGTTGGATATTTAAATATTCAAACATTTTCCACCCAAAGTATTCAAAAAATTATTTTTTAAATTTCTTTTTACGATTTTCGAAACTCTAACACATCTTCCCGTAAATCTCAAAAAGTTTTCAATGTGTTAGAAAGTCAATAGTTCGAGTAAGGTTGATAATTTTTCGATTTCACAAAGTGAGTTTACTATACTGTATATCGAAATGATCAACTTCCCCATTTGTTAGACCCTTATGGCTTTTGAACAGTATAGATGCCTGTTGTTTCACTTCTACACCAATGCTAAGCAGTAGATGCCTGCTCACTTCTACAGCAATGCTAAGCAGTTATAGATGCCTGCTCACTTCTACAGCAATGCTAAGCAGTAGATGCCTGCTCACTTCTACACCGATGCTAAGCAGTAGATGCCTGCTCACTTCTACAGCAATGCTAAGCAGTAGATGCCTGCTCACTTCTACACCGATGCTAAGCAGTAGATGCCTGCTCACTTCTACAGCAATGCTAAGCAGTAGATGCCTGCTCACTTCTACAGCAATGATAAGCAGTAGATGCCTGCTCACTTCTACAGCAATGCTAAGCAGTAGATGCCTGCTCACTTCTACACCGATGCTAAGCAGTAGATGCCTGCTCACTTCTACAGCAATGCTAAGCAGTAGATGCCTGCTCACTTCTACAGCAATGCTAAGCAGTAGATGCCTGCTCACTTCTACAGCAATGCTAAGCAGTAGATGCCTGCTCACTTCTACACCGATGCTAAGCAGTAGATGCCTGCTCACTTCTACAGCAATGCTAAGCAGTAGATGCCTGCTCACTTCTACAGCAATGCTAAGCAGTAGATGCCTGCTCACTTCTACAGCAATGCTAATCAGTAGATGCCTGCTCACTTCTACAGCAATGCTAAGCAGTAGATGCCTGCTCCCTTCTACAGCAATGCTAGGCACGGCAAGATGTTTGCGGTGGCAATCTTCATCGAGACACTACATGAAACAAGCTATTGTATTCATTTCAATTGCTCAGATTCTGCCCCGATTCAGTGTAGAACACAGTTTCATCCCAAACCTGAACAACTGAAACCAATATGGTTCCCTTTTTTAAGCTGTGTTTTGGTCTGTAATTTAGTGGTCATTAAAGGGGCAATACATAATTTAAGAGGTCATTAAAAGGGTATTACAGGGGCATCACATGATTTAAGGAGTCATCAAAGGGCAGGGGCATTACATAGTTTAGTAATTTGAAGGTAGAGAACATGCGGCTGTATCAAGAATATCCCTTTTTAAAGTTATAGCCGAGGACATTATTCGTCCCTAAACATCTCAGTATTGTAGTTAAACCCATGAATAAGTGGCGTAGCCAGAAGGGACTGCTCTACCCAGGTCCGGAGGTCTTATCATTCGTATACTTACTCCAGTAATGTGTTATGGCTAGAGAAAGCCAGACAGCGCTAGCTTCAGTCTGATACCAAAATCTCCAATTCGAAAGGCAAACAAGATTTGTCAGGCTCACATAATTGCATGACGGTATCAATGGTTAACTTTATTTATTTCAGTCTTTTTTCCTTTTTCAGTGTGCACAAGCAATTGTCAGACTAATGAGGCCATTTCAAAGTCCGACGTAATCTATCATAATAAAATAAGAATAGCTTCATTGAAACGTAGAGTAGATGTTTTCACACAGTATAAACAGGTTGCAAATTTAACTGCCAATTACTCTTTACGTAGAGGTTTATTTCATCTCTTATGTACACCTAGTACCTGACACTATCAACAATATTGGATGTAAATGAGTAAACGGCCACTAATGTACAACGTATGCACAGGTGATTATTTGGCGCTATATAAAACCGACGTTTATTATGCACTATTTTTAAACCTTGCGTGACCTGTGCGAGCTGCAATAACTGTAAATTTGCTAATAGGTACTACTGAGTTCAGCTGACAATACGTTTACAGATGACAATTCTTTATAAATGTATGGCGTCCAAACATTGAACTAATAAAGATCCTGTAAGGACAGCTGGTTTTATATCGTTAGCTGTTTGTCCCGATATATCTTCATTTACGAAGCCGTTTTAACATATACACTGTATGGGTAATATAGTTTAAACCATGACCTTCAGCGCTACAAAACACTACAGTACTAGGTGCTGGTGGCGCGTATCACTACAAAACACTACAGTACTAGGTGCTGGTGGCGCGTATCACTACAAAACACCACAGTACCAGTACAGTAGGAGGGCCAGCTAGCGCGTTAGCCGTAAAACGACGCGTTATTAACTTTTGGACTTTGCAATTCTGAACTTGTTACTTTTGGGGTCGAAACCGATGTTCTCTCCCGCGGACTTTTTGCAACTTTTTAACTATCAAATTACTCAATAAATGTTTGATTATGTTAATTTCCGCTCGATGTATTCGGAAGATAACAATAATATTACCTAATACACATATTCAAATTTGACTTGACTGGTTTAAGTTAAGTTTCAGGTCCTCGAACTTTCAATGACTCGGTGTTCGAAACTATAGTCTATTTGGTTATCACGAGACAGTGACGTAACCGCGTATTCTACTAATTGCAGTACTTAATGCGCGCGCCTACCCGCGGCGCTGGCGTATACACACGAGCGTTGAAAGGCGGAAGATACATACGCGTGCGTAAAAGCTGCGCCTGTTAAGTTACGTCACTGTCCAGAGAAAGCCAAATAGAGTATTATAGGTGCTGGTGGCGTGATCAAGCGGGCTATCAAAATGGAGACATTTTTCGAGCTGACCATGTGGCGCGATCAGGTAGGTGCCATATTTCTACTCGTGCGACACGGGTGCGATTCCCAGCGCCGATCCGTTTTCTCTCCTGTTAGCTTTATTTCTCAAAACACGCCCGGGGAGCTAGGTTAATATTATATGCAAATTACAAATACATCTCTGCTTTAATCAGTGGTAAACTCAGCATAATGCAGTCGGTATTTGTAGGGGGCGGCAATTACTGTGAATTTCATCGTCTTTTAATTATTTAGTTTAATCCTTTGAGAATTTTACTGTTCAAAATCGACTAGGAAAATGTCATCCATTGCCACTGCGATTGAGCACATTTTTTTTCAACACTTTCCATGCACATATACAAAACAGATTTTTCAGAAACCTTTCCCAACTTTCAAGGGCTATCTTAAGGATTACTGAACCAATGCTAGGCATGTTTGTACTTATTTCAATGCATTTCTCATAGTGATTCCAAATATGGTAATGAAATTCAATCATTTTGACATTTTTTGAAATATTTTGTGAAATTCTGGAATGTCGTCTGCAGACACCTGCCGCGTGGAAAGTGTACGATCTGAATTATTCTCACTTGCGTCTCAGTGTTGCCTGAGCACTGTCCGTCAGTCGAACTCACACACTACTGTGTACGAATCTGTGTGCCACCATCTCACCATCTCATGTTACTGTACATATACTCTATGTTTAATGTACTTTCAAGTAGCTGTAATAAAAAAGTAAATGAGAAGGTTCCACAAATTCAGTCAATGACCACGCTAGATATTGTTAAATACGAGAAAAAAGGAGAAATTAATACGGAGTCTACATTATGTAATAGGTCTTATTTAAGAGTTCACAACCGATTTGGTGATGCAAGTATTTTCCGCATTCTATAGGAAACATACTGGAATGTTTCGTCTGTGGTATAAAATAGTTTCATCAGGAATTCAGAAGAACATTGTAAACATTTTCGCTTCGTCTGTGTGTTGCGTAGACATTTTCCAAGCCCATTCCTTTCTTCCAGGTAGCGTGTGCGACTGAATATGGTTAGGGTCGGGTGGAAGGGGTATTTTCTTATAAGAAAGTTTTTTAAGGAAGTCTTTTAAAAAATTCTACAGATCAACTCTGCGTCCATGAAATTAAAAGTCCGATCAAGCCGATTCATTTTCAAGTGGTCGTGTTGTTGAAGTTATTTGGAGGTGACCGGGATCTACCGCGTTAACACAGAGAATAGACTTGAGACCTTGTCTGAATTGTTGGTACTTCATAGCATAAATAATTGGATTTATAGTCACATTACATGTAATCATTATCACAGATACATGAAAGAATGTACCGTCAAAATCGAGATAGCCACCGAGACAAAACTGTAAGTAGGCAACTTGATTGGGTCCCCAACATATAAAATATACCAAAACAACCAGAAACAGAACTTTTAAGATGTTTCTTTCGATTTTTTGGCGCTCCTGGTCTTTTTTGGAAACGGCATGAGTACCTGCGGATGATGCTGCTGGAGCATGTCCTTTTTGCTTTCGAATCTCGAATAACATACTCAGGTAAGCAAACATCATGACCGTTAAAGGGAGTATATAGTACAAGATACATGTAACAACGCCTAACCCGGCTTGTAAGTTAACATCAAGGCGTCCCAATGTACACATTGTTCCCGTGTCGTCCACATTGTACATAAATATCAAATATGTAATAAATGTGAATCCGAGTAGCCATAGAATTGGGAAAAGTACCATCACACGTTCTCTAGAAACAAGCATTTCGTGTTGTAAAGGACGCAGAATGGAGTGGTATCGCTCCAATGTGAGAGACATTAAGTTCATTGTTGACACCATGTAACAAGACCATAACGGGTACCGCGATAGCCACAACTGACATAATGACTGTGGAATTAGGTAGCCACTAGGCATACTGATATCCGTGATGGTTAAAGCCAAGACTAATAGTGAACTTATTAGGTCGACTATGGATTGGTGCAAAATAAACAGATTTGGGACTGTCCGCATTCGTTGCACGCGCAATAGCACAGTAACTACGAGTGTGTTGCCTAGAAAACCAAGAATACTGACGATAAAGTAACAAGCGACAACCCACTCTCGTCCTCCACCACCACCACCTTCATCATCGCCACTTTCTGTTCTTGAAGAATTGTTGTCAATGTCACTTGTATTGAATTTGTCTGATTGATTTATCAAATCCCCGTAATCAGACATGTTTTAGATCTAATGTTTTTTTTCTGCGGTAAATAGTGTTCCCTGTCTTAAAACAATGCAAGTTCCAAGAAGAATTATATGCCTACAGTGAGTTCCAATGAAGATATTTCACGATTGACTTGATAAAGAGCACCTTTCACATCTTCATCATATGAGCGTACAATGACGAGCGATTTGTCGATAACTTGTCTGTTGATGCAGTTTGGCGGGAAAAAACACACTAAAATACCTGGAGATACCAAAGTAGTGAAAATCAAATTGAAGATAAAGGTACAGGTGGGTAGGTAGCACATATATTTCTCGGAGGACGTTTATCTTGAATTTTAAACTAGTTGGAATGGCCTCTATCTTAGCTGGCCTGAAAGATGCCGCAGAACCCCGCAAAAAATACAGCCGAAGGTATTGCCGATGTCAAACGCTTGCTGAAACAATCTTCGCCGAAGAAATATTTTCAGGAAAATCCCAAACTTTTAACGTAACAACATGTCATACAATCTGTCATATATGACGTTCCCTTCTGCAGTTCTGCTATCAGTGGCGTCGACTTTCTCCTGTTCCCAATCCACACAATTCCTTTAACTTAATAGCATATGAGTAAATTTTCCGCAAATGTTCACATGAAACCGTACGTCGCAAGACTTCACAATCTCGATGAAATAGAGCTCTCAATTTGTCGTCTTCACGTCATTTACCGTATCTCGACATGCTGACTGAAATTATTAACCGTAATGGATAACATCCAACTGTTGAAAGTGAACGATTCCCATTAATTGTCAGGTACAGGTACGTACCCACGCTGGAATGTGTGTGACTGCTGTGATTCTTCGCAGCCAGAATGCAGCATTATGATTGGTCATGTCTATGACGAAATAGCACATGCGTACTGTACTGTGCATTATCAGAATGCAGTGATTTTAAGACAAACACTTAGATACATAATATTCTAAATTTAAACACCTTGAGAGATTGTCGTGTGTAAGATGAATGAGCAATTCTAATGAGTAACATAACATAACATGACATGACATGACATGGCATGACATGACACATAACATGACATGACATAACATAACATAACATAACATAACATAACATTAACATAACATAACATAACATAACAATTAATATAATTAGGTGGTTGGTATTCCAAATAGATCATTGCGCATGTGACAAAAGGTGAGTCACAGATGACATTCCAAAATTTCACAAAATGTTTAAAAAATGTCAAAATTACTGAATTTCATTATCATATTTGGAATCACCATGAGAAATACATTGAAATAAGTATAAACATGCCTAGTATTGGTTCAGTAATCCTTGAGATAGACTTAAAAAGACTAAAAAATCGGGTTTTGTATATGATCAAACTAATACTAGTAATAGCCTGGAAAGAGTTAAGATTACTCCGAAACTGATAGATGTTGTCACTTTCTCTTATAAGAGAGATTGTTCCATGACTGTGGTTTAGTTACACTGAACGATTTCTGACCCAATACCTTTAGAATTGGATTATATATATATATATAATTATACATCTTACATGCACACCACAATCAAGTCCAACATTTAATAACCAAGTTAACAGTGGATGAAATCAATACGGCCAGTCACGTCATCCAATACTACTCGGCCAATCTACAAGGGTAATCCAAATAGAACTCAGTGCTAAATTTAACCAGAATAGGAAATTGAATTCCAGGTTAACAGATTTGATATTTAAAAGGTTTCAATCTGTGTTTTTAGTACACTCGAGGCGTTAGGTTACAATTATAAACAACATTCCAAATCTATGTTCGGGAAATGTTCAACGCCCAACTTTAATTGGCATTACACATAGGCCTATACATTCATGTATACAATGAGGTTTTATATAGCGCAATTTATAGCGCAATTATATCTATACAGAACAAGGCGCTTTAGATGCAGTAACAATACATGCATACAAAAACAAATGGCGTTAAATAAAACCACCTGGATGAATAAATACTGAAGGAACATATGAATTCGGGAACAGGTAAATTTTCAGATGGTTCTTAAAGGTAGATGACCCGATTTTCAACTTGATGTTTTCTATTTTACATGAAAGGTCATCCTTAAAATTGTTGCATTCCAAAGTTTGAGTTGCATAACCCCAGTTGTTCTATTTTTAGAAGCGCAAGGTCAAAATACATGTGCCCATTGAGTAGTACACAGACTGGTTGGTGGTTAACCACATTTTGCAGTAATTCACCACATTTTAGCCTATAATTTCCAAATAAAATTTTTCTGGCCCCTAAGATTTTACAGACATTATGAGAAAAATATGGGGATTCTTCTGATACCAAAATATCTTGATATGAAAAAAAAAATCATAGCCCCCAAAAAGTGATCGGGTCATATACCTTTAAATGTAGGTAATAGTGTCGACACTTTAACATGTAATGGTAAATCATTCCATAACCTGAGAAGGATTAAATATTTACTGCGCCCGGGACTGCGCCACGTCTTCAAATATTGGTTTGTTAAATGTTAAACATAGATCGTGTGCCTTCAAGGTACGTTCCTGGTGTGAATTCAAACGGCAAACTACTGAAACACGTTTCTATAGGGAAAACCTGAAATCATAGTCTTGTTCCTTTCTATCGGTATATCTATATCCTGTGATCTTGTTGGCGCTTATAAAAGCCGTGTGCATGCATTTACGTATGTATAATGTATGTATGAAGAAGCTCTTGAATTAAATGTTTGAAATGTTATATTGACTAAGAGAGGTTTAATATATGGTGTTCGATTTTCACGAATAAAAGTTAACATTTGATATTCACAAAGAAGGAAATGAATATATCGAGGGACTGGAGCACAAACATAGCAACACATTTATATTAGTTAAATTTAAGATTTGGTATTATATTAAAACACTTTAGACGTACTTTATTTAGTCAGTGGTGCATAATTCGGGAATCACTAATGACTAATGTTTGGTTTTTATAGGTACAAATGTCAATGAAATTTTGTAAACATATTTTGATTCCAAATGGACTTATCTAAATGAAATAAATATGCTTGTGCTTCAACACATTTGACATTTTTATATTAACGAAAATTAGCCGTCATTTCACTAATGTGCCATCGTTTTCGTTCTTTGACGCACCAAATTGCATCAGTTTTATCTAATAAGTTCAATTATTATATTTCTACAAACATTTACCATTATACATGTATAACTCAAATCAACCGTTTTCAAACAACATTAAAGTTATTCAAGACCTCTTTGCCACGACATGACCCGCCACGACATGACCTACCACGACACGACAAGACTAGACAAGACAAGATAAGACGAGAAAAATGGGACAGAGATAGTTTCTTATATCACTTGTTTAGAATGATACATGTATACACTTTAACATGAGTTCATACAATGTACAATCATACTATCTTATATATTAATATTTAGAAGTACAGTTTCATCATTAAATGAATCCTTTCCATTTGTTTTCAAAATTGTTCACTTGATTTGTTTTGTAGAAATAACTGTCTCATGTTAAAATAAAACAAATACCGGTATACCGCATTTCGCATAGCCTTTTCTCTGGTTATATAAATTCGGTGTTTTTTATTTGGACTTATGAGATACATCATCACCCATTGGCACTTTGTGATGAGTGGTTGAAATTAGGTCTCATTCTATGTGCAGAATTATAAAAATTATAAAAGAATTACAAAAATAACTTTTCTTTGTTCTATCTATTACGGAGCGTTTAAAGTGCCATTAGATGGCTACATAATTATCTTGACAAGTCGACATAATATCAACGTTATGTTGAGATAGTCACATATTTTTTCTCACATTCTTGACTTAAACAGTTTTATTAGTCGTCATGATGATATAGACTATCTTGTCAAGTTGACTTTACAAAACATAGATGTCGTCATGGCGAGATAGGTTAACTTGAAGAGTCAACTTCACAAAAAGTAGATGTCGTCATGGTGAGATACAATATCTCGTCGAGTCGACTTCACAAAAAGTAAATGTCGTCATGGTGAGATAGATTATCTCATCAAGTCGACTTCACAAAAAGTAGATGTTGTCATGGTGAGATAGATTATCTTGCCAAGTTGACTTCATAAAAAGTGAATGTCGTCATGGCAATATAGACTTTATCGTCAATTCGACTTCACAAAAAGTAGATGTTGTCATGGTGAGATAGATTATCTTGCCAAGTTGACTTAATAAAAAGTGAATGTCGTCATGGCAATATAGACTTTATCGTCAATTCGACTTCACAAAAAGTAGATGTTGTCATGGTACGATAGATTATCTTGCCAAGTTGACTTAATAAAAAGTGAATGTCGTCGTCATAGCAATATAGACTTTCTCGTCAAGTCGACTTCACAAAAAGTATATGTCGTCATGGTGAGATAGATTATCTCGTCAAGTCGACTTCACAAAAAGTAGATGTTGTCATGGTGAGATAGATTATCTTGTCAAGTTGACTTTACAAAACAAAGATGTCGTCATGGCGAGATAGGTTAACTTGAAAAGTAAACTCCACAAAAAGTAGATGACGTCATGGTGAGATAAATTATCGTTATATTATAGAAAATATGGTGGGGATAAGACGCAATCTGAAATCTAAAACCAGGAATGTACAACAATAAGTTGTACAGAGGAATGGGAGGAAATGGATCATCAACAAACATACGTTGTTAACGGTTTTGGGATATAATCCCGGGGTAGGGATAGTCATGCAGAAAAGTAGAGATTTATTCCGTAAAATGCATGTTTTGCGCGTGCCGATATGCGTAGGCCTATTTGGTACTTGTAACAGTTTTATATGGGAGAAATAATCAACCCGATAATATATAGGGGATGAACAGCAACTATACTAGAATTGGTACAGCTGGTAGAAGATCAAATTCACCGTATAGGAGTCTGTAAAGATAAAATCTTTTGACTAAGTGGCTAGCAGTATGCACATTTCGGGGGCTGCCAAGCCCCTTCATCAGCTGCTTTGGAGGACATGCCTTCAACGATTCAATAAAAAAGGGAACATTGAATCTCAATGTCGCTCCATTTCCGTGCAACTCCAAATCGACGAGAATTTATTAAGGGTCCTAAGAATTAAACACAGGGCGCCTTGAAAAAATGGATACTTTCTTTAGTGCGGTGTTGATGAACCAAACTCAAAGGTCATTCAAAACCAATTCCATCACTACCCTTCAAAATTATTTTTCATACATTGTAATGTACTCAGGTTTGATTATTGTCCCATTTATGAGAAATGTATTTTGCATATTTTTACCAAGTGCAAGGTGAGCCATCACTTGCTTCAGGTGATTTACTTCAGGTCATCGCATATCTCTGACACGTTTTTTTCTTCTTCTCATTTCCTTTTTTTTTTGGTTTCCCAAGATTGTTAAGGACAAGGTTGTGCCTTTTGTATATACCTCCAACGCCCTATTTACACTAAGTGCTTTAGAATTAGATAGCATGACCGACTTTTCCCTGTTCTTCCAATTCTTAGGGTTTTATTAGTACAATATAATTTTCAATTTGTAGGGCAAACACAATTTTACGTTTGCCCCGATAATTTTCAATTATATTATTATCTCTATATGTTTACTAGGTTTATAACGGTTGGAATAACTTATGAAAAAGTGAACGAATATGAATGTCATTTGCAGGTCTTGGTATAAACTCGGAAATGTATGTGGATGTTTCTCTTCGTCGTAGCTACAATCCTTGAAAAAAAGTCTTGGAACAAGATTGTAGATAGCATCATTGTGGTTGGTCATACCGTCATGGGCGATGAATTCCCATCATAAACAAGTATTAATCACACACAAACTGATTTTAGAATGTTATTTATGAATTCAAACACGTATAAAATATATCGTATGCGAGTTGACTGATAGGTTCAGTCGGGAAACATGAGACACCACAAAATGACAGGCCTGATAATATTGTAAATGTAAGCTTAATACACGATTGAAATCTTTGGCGGGAATTGTTTTCGCAAAATGTTGATATCAAATTACTGTCAGCTGTATTCTCAACGGACTTCTTAAACGTCATTCAAGACAGTTAAGATAGAGCCATATACGGTACTTATTAAAGCTTCAACATGATTCGAGCATTTAATTGTTAATATCGCATGATAATTTTGCATATTTATTTAAACAAAACTAGAGATGACACGCTCCATGATGACATTCCGATGGTTTGGTGCCGCACAATTAGTATGATTTAAAACGGCACTCTTTTATAAATGTTTTTAAGTCTATCGTGAAATAGTATTGAGAGATAGGCTTTTACGACGGGTATTCATAATATAAGTTAAGAGTTTAACGGGTTCGCCGTCGGACAAGTTTAAAACTGTCAAGCTTTTGTCAGGATTAGCTCTGACTTCTTCAGGACCAAATTATTATAATATAAGGGGGACTTAAGGAAGTTTTTGATTTGATTTTTTGAATTTTGTGAGTGCTGTAATTATTGAACTATTAATCAAATGTATATAAAAGTATACATTTTTGGAAAGGAAATGTATCAGAGAATCCAAATTTGGCGTCAATTTTGACCAAAAAAGTAGATTTTTTGAGAAAATCACAAAATTCACTTTTTTGACCCCAATTTTTTTGAACAAAGCTAACAAAAAATAATTTTGAGAAAAAAAAGGCCAAATCACTTTATAATGATGTTAAAAGACACTAATGAAGAGACGATTTTTTTTTTTTTAACCTAATCTAATATTTTTGAAAATTTTGACCAAAAAGTGCCAAAAAACGTGAAAAAATGGATTTTTAATTTTTTTTTACACTTTTTTGTCAAAATTTCAAAAAATATTGGATTAGATTTTTAAAAATAAAATTGGTCCCTTCATTAGTGTCTCAACATCATCATCAAGTGATTTGGGCATTTTTAACTCAAAATTATGTTTGTTAGCTTTGTTCAAAAAAATTGGGTCAAAAACGTGGATTTGGATTCTCTGATCCATTTCCTTTCCAAAAAGGTATACTTTTATATACATTTGAGTCATGGTTCAATAATTACAGCATTAACAAAATTCAACAAAAAACTTCCTTAAGTCCCCCTTTAAGCAAAACATAGAGATTGCCACTTCTCTATTGTTATCATCATTTGGGCTGCCCATTGCCCGATGATTTGAGAGTAGGTGCCTCTTTCGTACTTGTGAAAGATTGGTGGCTCTGAAAAGAACTCTAAACGTATTTAGGTTCCCAATAGATATTGTACACAGCGCCGCCGCCACCACCACCCCTGACTTTCAAAATATAATCAATCATATCTCAGCCATACAGTTATAGAAATACACAGGATAAATGGGCTTTTGAATGACACCTAAACCATAGCTCTACCACATTTAGTTGTTGAGCTAATAGAGAGAGATGGCTGATTCGTCACCAAAAATGCAACGCCACCATCCTTTTTGGGTGGTGAGTTCAAAACACATGGCCATATCTCAGATGTTTGGTGCCAATTATTGATTTTGGATTAGCGAACATCAAAGCGCCTGGTCCGGGAATTTTTGTGTTTAGGTGTATAGTTTTACAAAGTGCAACTTTGTAAACTTCAGGCTACTTCAGTGACAGTGACTTGATGTATACATTGTAAATTGTTTCAAATAACTTCAAAGTCATCGCATATCTCTGACACGTTGGGTTTTTTTCTTTGCATTTCCTTATTTTGTTTTCCTAAGATTGCTAAGGACAAGGTTGTATTACTGTACAATAAGGCACTTTGGTAAGTGTACACAATTTAATTTTTTTAACAATTTTGAAAACTTTGAATTACATTAATTCCACTACCGTAAGTAGCCTTAGCTATTATAATGGAGAAATTTCTTATTTAATGTCAAAGCACAATTAGCTTTTATTGCAGAAAGAATAAGGCTTTTATGAGGTTTCATAATTTGATGTTTGAAAATATTAAAATCTACCTCCCTTATTCAATGTTCAAGCAGCTATTTTAACGTTTTAATGTAAAGTGCCGACATTTAAGCAATTTAGTTTCACTTTCAACTATTAGCAACCAGCATAGAGTTATAAATACATTTTCTTAAGACCAAAATTCTTACCATTTGTGAGCCGTGTCCAATCCTGCATTATGGATTCCAGGTGACAAGGATTAAGGGGTAGCATTTTGTCACATGCTATGAGAATCCAAGACTCATAGAATCTATTACATTATCAGTGAAACTGATTCGCTGAGATCAACTCTGTTAATCGAAACGGGTTCTCTGTGACTCGAAACGAATTCTCTGTGAATCGAAACGTATTCTCTGTGAATCGAAACAGATTCTCTGAAAATCGAAACGGATTCTGTTAGCAACGAAACGGATCCTGTATGAATTGAAACAGATTCTCTGAGAATCAGCTCTGTGAATTGAAGATTCTTTGTGATTCGAAACAGATTCTCTGAGATTAGAAATGGATTCTCGGAGAATCAAAACAAGATTCTTTGAGAATCAAAACAGATTCTCTGAGAATAATAATGATAATAATAATAAATGGGCATAATGCGCCTCACATTGTGAACACAACTCCGAGGCGCATAACATATGAAAAATATAAGAACATAATGAAGAAGATACATCATAGATATTACACATCAGAAATAAGTTAAAATACAAATACAACAACAACTTATCATACAAATATAAATAAGCAATCAGTTAAAAAACCACAGTACATTAACAAACTTGACCAGCAAGGATATCAAATATAATGTACAATACATGAGAGTATTTGAATAGTACAAAACACGGTCTACCATGCACAATTCATAAATTAAAAAGATATGTCTTCAATGACGTTTTGAATCAAAGCAGATTCTCTGAGAATCAAAACAGATTCTCTGAGAATCAAAACAGATTCTCTGAGAATCAAAACGGATTATGTATAAGCATCGAAACGAATACTGTGTGAATTGAAACGGATTATCTGTTAATCGAAACTGGTGATATCGAAATAGGTTTCACTGAGAATCAAGACCGATTCACTAAGAATCGAAACGGCTTCTGTAAGCATCGAAACGGATCCTGTGTGAATTGAAACGGATTCTCCGAGAATCAACTCTGTGATACGAAACGGATTCTCTGTGACTCGAAACGGATTCACTGTGAATCAAAACAGATTCTAAGAGTATCTAAATAGATTCTTTGAGAATCGAAATGGATTATGTGTGAATCGAAACGGATTATGTGTGAATTAAAACGGATTCCTCTGTGAATCGAAAGAGTCGAAACGAATCTTTTGTGAATTGAAACGGATTCTCAGAGAATTAACTCCGTGTATCGAAACTGATATCGAGCACCATTGTTTGAAAAACACCGTTGAGATTTTCGTATGTGAGATGATTAAGAAATTCTAATGAGTGTAAACATAACATATATAGATAACATAACATAACATAAGATAACATAACATAACATAAGATAACATAACATAACATAACATAACATAACATAACATAACATAACATAACATAACATAACATAACATAACATAACATAACATAACATAACATAACATAACATAACATAACATAACATAACATAACATAACATAACATAACATAACATAACATAACATAACATAACATAACAATTAATATTTGTAAGGTGTTGATAGTTCATCTAGATCATTGCGCATGTGACACAGACAAAGGTGAGTCTTAAGATTACTCCAAAACTGATAGATGTTGTCAGTTTCTCTTATGAGAGAGATCAGTGGCGTAACAGCCGGGGGGGCAGGGGGGCACAGTGCCCCCCCCCCCCCCCTGAAGGTGCTCAGCAGGAAATTCAAACCTACCCACCAGGAAAAATGGAGGGAAGGGAAAAGAGGAAAAGAAGGGGGAAAGGGAAAGAAAAGAGAGAGAGAAAGGAAAAAGGGAGGAAAAAGAAAAAGGAAATAGAGAAAAAAAAGGGTAAAGAATTGTTAACAAATTGTTGACTGTTGTAATTTGAGTACTGCGAAATGTTGTGACCGTGCGAAATTTTTGACCTTGCGTAATTTTGTGACCGTGCGAAATTTTTGACCCTACCCCCCCCCCCCCCCCCCCCCCCCCCCCCCCCCCCCCCGTTAAGGGGGAAAGGGAAAGAAAAGAGAGAGAGAAAGGGAAAAGGGAGGAAAAAGAAAAAGGAAATAGAGAAAAAAAGCGGAAAGAATTGTTAACAAATTGTTGACTGTTGTAATTTGAGTACTGCGAAATTTTGTGACCGTGCTAAATTTTTGACCTTGCGTAATTTTGTGACCGTGCGAAATTTTTGACCCTACCCTACTAAAAGAGTGAAAATAAACTGTCGGGATAACACGACAGTTTATATTTTCATTCTAAATTCACTCTAAAACCATGATTTTGAGGTAATTAGGAATCGGATCGCTCTGTAACTTGGAATGTATGTACGATTTATGATCAGAAATGTAAATCTGCAAGAAAATCTACTTTCTAAAAAAAAATCATGAATAGAGGGCGCTCTCTGGAAAAGATCACATAATATGCCTTTAACATGTATTGGTAAATCATTCCATAACCTGAGAAGTATTAAATATTTACTGCGCCACGCGTGCGCGTCTTCAAATATTGGTTTGTTAAATGTTAAACATAGATCGTGTACCTTCAAGGTACGTTCCTGGTACGAATGCAAACGGCAAACTCCTGAAACACTGTTTCTATAGGGAAAACCTGAAATCATAGTCTTGTTCCTATTTACCGGTATATCTATATCCTGAGATCTTTTTGGCGCTTTATAAAAACCATGTGTATGCATTTACGTATGTATAATGTATGTTTGAAGAAGCTCTTGAATTAAATGTTTGAAATGTGATATTGATAAAGAGAGGTTTAATATATGCGGGAATATATGGCGTTCGATTTTCACGAAGAAAAGTTAACATTTGATATTCACGAAGAAAGAAATGAATATATCGAGGGGCTGGAGCACAAACATAGTAACACATTTAGTTAAATTTAAGATTTGGTATTATATTAAAACACTTAGACGTACTTTATTTTAATCAGTGGTGCATACATCGGTAATCACCAATGTTTATAGGTACAGATGTTAATATTTTGATTCCAGATAGACTTAAACATGCTTGTGCTTCAACAGATTTGACATTTTTATATCAACGAAGATTCTAATTCATGCAGAATAACGATGGAGAAATGAGAATGATCCTAAGAAGTAAACCGGCCAGATGTGCTGCGACTAAAATAAGTGAACAATATGGAGTAGAAATTAATTCCAGATCTTATTTCAGACTCTGAATCAAAGTTCATCAAGGTAATAATAATAATAATAATAATAATAATAATAATAATAATAACAAGCACTTAAATAGCGCCCTTAGCCCAAAGAAAGCCCAAAGGTCAAGAAAGATTTGAGGTACCAAATTTACAGTTTTCCAGCCCACCCCACAACATTTTTTGTGAACACTGCCTTATTTGACAAATTAAATGTAATTTACAAGATTTGAGGATTGCAAAGTGTTGCGCGACTTTTGGGACACCCTGTATATCGTATGTTGTCTTTCTTAGAAGCAATTTGATATGAATAATACTCTTTTTTCTTTTCTTTTTTCTTTTTTTTTCTTCTTTATTTGTTTCCACAGTGTTTGAAAACACTCGTGCTTTTATTTCAACCTGCAATCATATATACATTTATTCAAATTAGAATACGTAGTTTACTAATATAAAGTTTAGCAATTACAACACAAACATAATTGATGAACTTATTATTTACAACGGTAAGTATCATGCATCCGAATAAAAACGTTTTCACCGTTTCTTGAATTATATATGAATTCAATTCATAATCAAGCCATGTCATGGCATTTCATTTAACTCAAAACGTGTAATTCATTTGAAAATCAATAGGATCAATATTATTGTTATTATTTTTCATATTTTTATTAACGTTTCACAGTGTTTGAAAACACTCCTGCTTTTGCCAACAATATGAACAAAATAGTAGAAAATTGAATAAAACCTCTTTATGGAAACAAATTTAAATGTCAAAATTACCTGCTCAATACAGCTTCAAAAAGAAATAGCAATTGGGATGGTTATATCAAACATAATTGATTAACTTAGCTATATTTAAAAAAATTGATTTGTCTCAAAGCTCCCGCGCGCGCGTTAGTTTATTGATGCGCATTATAAAACAAAATCTTAAAAAATCTTTTTTTTTTCCAAAAAAAGAAGAAAAAACCAACATTTCACAGATTTTTCAGATTGTAATTGATCACATCATTTTAAATACAAAAGATCACTTTAACAAGGATTTCAATATTTTATATTTAATTTTTTTATTTTAAAAACCGCATCCCGCATTATTGAAAAACTGACGAGCTTTGAGACAAAAGATTTTTTTAATATAATTTTTAATATAGCCTTATCATGTAAAATATGAATCATGTAAAGTTTGAATAATACTCTTGATTCCACAGATTCTCGAAAAAGTATATAGCGCTCTCTATAGCCGGGACTTGATCAAATTGACTATCGCCATCTTGAAAAGCATAAAAATATAGATAAACCACTATTAAGTTTGTCATCAGATATTAAATCTTTCCACGCGACAGGCGTCTGCAGACGACATTCCAAAATTTCACAAAATGTTTCAAAAATGTCAAAATAATTGAATGTCATTACCATATTTAAAATCACCATGAGAAATGTATTACAATAAGTACAAACATACCTCGTATTGATTCAATAATCCTTGAGATGGACCTTGAAAGTTGGGAAAGGTTTCTGAAAAAACATGTTTTGTATAATGGTAAAACCAAAAGCCGCGTGGAAAATGTGTGACATTTTAACTATTCACTTTAGAATTAGATAGCATGACCGACTTTCTCCGGTTCTCCCAATTCCTGGGGTTTTATTAATATAATTTCCAAATTGTAGGGCAAATACAATTTTACGTTTGCTCTAATAATTTACAATCATATCTCCATATTATGTTTACTAGGTTTATAACGGTTTGAATAACTTATAATAAAAATGTGAATTTCATTTGCAGGTCTTGGTATCAACTTAAATGTATATGAATGCTTTTCTTCGTCGTAGCTGGATAGCAGCATTGAGTGGGTCATACCGTCGTAATGGGCGAGAGAACTCTCATCATAAACAATTATTAGTCAGACAAAAACTGATTTAAGTATAAAATTAAGCACTTACAACAATTTTCGTATTCGAGTTGACTGATAGGTTCAGTCGGGAAACATGAGACACCGTCAAATTCCTGGCCTGATAATATTGCAAATGTATGCTTAACACACAATTGAAATTTTTGGGATTAAATTACTGTCAGCTGTATTCTCAACGGATTTCTTAAACGTCATTCAAGACAGTTAAGAATAGCCATTAATATACTAGCTTCAAAATCAAAATTCGAGTATTTAGTTTTTAATATCGCACGATATATTGGTATTTATTTATACAAACTGGAGCTGAGGCAGCAACAAATCATTGATTAATTGCTCGTCATGACATGCTCCATGTTGACATTCCTATAATTTGGTGCACGCACACTAATTACGATTTAAAAAGGCATATGCGTTTCTTTCGAAGTGACGCCCTCTATCCTCGTGTTTTACTCTGAGAGCAGACTTTCTTGCAGATTTTCATTTTTGATCATAAATCGTAAAGATGTTGTAAGTTACAGAGCGATACGATTCCAATTTACGTCAAAATCATGGTTTGAAGAGGTTGAAATAAACTGTCGGGGTCAGCGCCCGACAACTTATTTTCTAAGCGTTTTTTGGTTCGGAAATAGAATTCCATGGTTGACACCGTGTTAACGGCGTTTACAGTGTTTCCTGCTATGGAACACAATAGTACGGAATGCTTTTTTATGATAAAAATGGAACAAATATGTTCCTTAAATAATAAATTGGAAGCAGATTTTCACTTACGGAAAATTCAGTCAAGAACGATTTATGAATCCGGGAATGTCTTTCCTGATAGTCAAACTGCATTGTCAGAGAGAAACAAATATGTGTAAAAGTTTGTAAAAGATCACAATAACTGTTTTTAAGTGAAATATGTCTAAATGTAGGGGTATCAAAATCAAAACCCCAGGGAACTTGACTCGTGGCATTATTAGAAGAACGGGAAACAATTTCTACTGTAGATAGCACAGATCGGTCTGATTACGGTGACTTCATGAATCAATCATAATTCAATACAACAACCGTATGCCGACAATTCAATATGAACAGGACTCACGAAGCAGTGCGTAAAGGGTAACGGGTTTAGTGAAGTAGTCTGTTCCATTTGCTCCCATTATTTGTTTGACCACTCATCTGTATTTTTATCTTTTATCAATATTGTAAATGTAACAATAAACATGTACAGGCTAACCTACCTGCCTGCCTGACTGCCTGCCTACCACTACCCCTATCCCTACCCCTACCCTACCCCTACCCCTACCCCTACCCCTACCTACTTACATACCAGGCTCGTGCCCAGGGGGGGGGGGGCTTTGGGGCCCCGGAGGGGGAAAGGGAGGAGAGAGGGGAGGGGAGGGGAGGGGGAGGAGAGGGGGCGGAATGAGGAGGGGAGAGAAAAGGAGAGGAAGGGAGCTTTTATTAGTGTCTCTCACTTTATCTCTACATCTCTGAACCATGTGAGTGTTTTATAACAAAAGTAAATATTGATGGCAAGGAGAGTTTTAGGTCACCCAGTCAAGTTAAAACCCAACAGCTCGGCCCTCTGAATCCCCGCCAGCGGCATTCCCACACCACCAGTGGTGTAACCAGGGGGACATTCCATCACCCATCTCTCCCCCCCCCCCCCCCATTCCTCCATTGGCAAAAGAGTAAAAAATAAAAAGGAAGAAAATTAAGGAGGAAGGGTAACGAGCATAGACAGTGCAAACTGTCATCAAACCCTCATCAAACTGCCCTGTATAAGCTGAGCGCTCAAGCTCGCCGCTTCGCTCACATTCCGGGAATCTCTGTAAAATACATTTGTACTCACATGTATCCGTGTGAGCTGGCCGGCCCATTACCGTGTGACAAATTGGTGCAGACGGCGGCACACGGTGATGTCACACGGTGGGTCGTTTCCCGTCCGTTGAACACGTTGCCGGGGACATTGCCGGCCATCCGCGCCCGGCAGGAAGTTTGAACATGCTCAAAACTCCTGCCGGGTGAGTAAAAAACGGTGAGAGCCCGGTTTGAGGACGGTATAAAGACGGCGCGCCCGTTTCGCGCGCCCGTTCGCAGGGCGGTAATGGTAGGCGACCACCTTACCGTCTAATAGAAAAACAACAATCAGTAAAAAATGTCAACGGGCGCATTGATTTTTGTTGGTGGTCACCGGGTCCATACCGTTATATACCGGGTCTATGCGGGGTCCTCACCGGCCTGGTACCGGGCTCACCGTCCTTATACGTAGCTAGCTATAGCGTTCTCACCGGGTGCATAACACCCTAGACAAGTTCCACCAGTCCCCGAAGTGTCGTCCCGCACCCGCTGAACTAATATACCCAGAATGCATAGCGCGGTCCTCCACTTGGGGACTGGTCACAAAGCGTGAAAATAGAAGGAGCACA
This sequence comes from Ophiura sarsii, assembly GCA_035610835.1. Classification (NCBI taxonomy): domain Eukaryota; kingdom Metazoa; phylum Echinodermata; class Ophiuroidea; order Amphilepidida; family Ophiuridae; genus Ophiura; species Ophiura sarsii. The sequence goes on along the minus strand of CM069445.1, from coordinate 21,397,551 downwards.
TAAAATCGGAATTGTGATTTTATTTACATAAATCAAATGCATGTCACGCAGATCTGCCGGCACGACGCGACGCGGCTCGCGGCGCCGGTGGATGATGGTTCAGCTATGGACTTGGTTCAGGAGATGTTGACGATTAGTAAAAGAGTAAACCTATTGATTTTGGGGAAGTTATTCACCTAAAAGAAGCCTCTTATGTAAAGAAAGAGTACAATAAAACACAAACTCGAACCATTCCCGTGCCTCCTCAACTCAACCACACACTTCTCGCGAAGTAGTCAGCAGATCCCAGATCAGATGGCTGGATTTTAGCTCGCACTGTTTGTTTACATTTACAGCAGATTTTATTTACGATCAGCGTCAAATCAACAGAATTGTGCCGGATTATAATTATGCTGTTCCTCGGTAATTAGAAAACAAACAATTCTAGGCATACATAGCCTAGTTCGACTGTTCTGTGTTGTGAGTTGAGCGACTGCTGCTCTCGTTAATTGACATTGATGAAACAAGGCTTTTTTAAAGCTTGTTGTACCGGCCGGCCAGATGATTCTCCTACTTTGACATAAATAAGTGTTGTTCATGCCCAGCCTAGGGCTAGGCTTTACGACTACGTCTTACGAGGTGTACTTTTTGTGTATTATTTACTAGGCCTAGTACTATAGCCTAAGTAGGCTAGTAGTAATAGTTCATACATTTACATGACGTATAGCTTTAGGCGGGAGCTTAGGCTGGCCTTATTAGGCCTAGGTAGGGTGGGGACTAGGGAGACCCTTTTTTAAGCCTAGAGCTAGAGAGGGCAGGGCCGTAAGACACTTTTTTCAAAGGGGGGGCGTTTTCCCCGATAAATCACGGAAGATTTTTTTGAGTCAAATATGCGCGCGTAGCGCGCGAAAATTTTCGAATTTGCACCTATTTTTTGCACGATCGAGGTACATTTTGGCTCTAAACAAGATTGTAGCAAAGAATATTGCATTTTGGGAAGACAAATGCGCGCGTAGCGCGCGAATTTTTTTCATCTGTGTACAAATTTTCCGGGGAAGATTTTCAAAGGGGGGGGCGATCGCCACCATCGCCCCCCCCCTTCCTACGGGCCTGGAGGGGGACACTTTTTAGGCCTACTTTTCCACAGATACCATGATAGTATTACTAATTAGTTAGTCAATTTATGCCATTCATAACCTCCACAGATTTGTGTAGCGGCTTCATGCTCTTCGATCTTCATGCAGGCTTCCTCCTGTGCCATTTATACGCTTTCTTGCACTCCTTCGTACGCTTTCTTGCACTCCTTCGTACGCCTTCCTGCATTCCTTCGTACGCCTTCGGCGCTACCTTCGAACGCCTTCCAGCGCTACCTTCGAACGCCTTCCAGCGCTACCTTCGAACGCCTTCCAGCGCTACCTTTGTACGATTTCCTGCGATACCTTTGCGCTTTCCTGCGATACCTTTGCGCTTTCCTGTGATACCTTTGCGCTTTCTCCGATACATTTGCGCTTTCCTGCGATACATTTACGCTTTCCTGCGAAATGTTTACGCTTTCCTGCGCTACCTTAGTATTGCACGCTTTCCTGCATTCCTTCGTACGCCTTCCAGCGCTACCTTCGAACTCCTTCCAGCGCTACCTTTGTACGATTTCCTGCGATACCTTTGCGCTTTCCTGCGATACCTTTGCGCTTTGTAGGCCTAGTAAGTGCATCAGCTCTGTATAAGCCTCCTGCGCCAGCTTATAGTACGCCTTACTGTGCCAGCTTCGTACGCCTTCATGCAAAAATTCATGTTCAATTGACATCTATTCTTTTCTCATGTCTAAAGGCTCACAGCAAAATTGTTCACTTTATTTGTTGGGAGTGGCTCTTTTAACTTCGTTCTTTTCTTCCATCTTTTCTTACTTTCATTTCATTTAGCCAGCATGCTTTTGTATATATGCTTTTTAAGCCTGCCTCAAGCATTTTGCTTGAGCCTGGTCCCTTCAGGACCCAAGCGTGTGTCACTGTGTCCGTAAGGACCAACCGTGTATAAACAAACAAATATGGGCCTATACCAATTTTGTCTTGACATCCTTCATATAAACCATATATCTTTCAGCAAAAAAAAAATTGAAAAAAGATTTTGATTTTTTTTTTTTTAAATGTCCGACCGACCGACCCGATTTTTAATTTTTGGCACTTGAGGGCAACACAACATTTCTTTTTGTTGGCCTTATCACTTTCAGACTTTTGCATGCATATATCGACGGTACGAATATATTTTTTTACCGGCCGATATTGGAAATCATAAATACTTCATTGGTTTAATCTTTTCGAAAAAAGAAGGAAAAACATGGGACAGCGCAGCAGCAGGCCTTTTAAAACTTAGGTTTGGGAGTTTCTTCCATTTATTTTAGGTATGTGAAAATATGTACATCGCAAAATATTGACCAACAACCCGGTATGTAAACAGCTGCAATGCAGGCTTGCTTCTGTCGAAAGAAAGCGGCGGTTTTACTAGTAAACAAAAATGAATTTAAATGCATGATAAATCAACTTGCTCATGATTCAGCCGTGTCGTAGCCGTGTTTTAAATGGATGTCATGAATGTGCGCCCCTGCGTGTGCGTAAGTGCCCTACCAATGCGCGTGTTTGTGCAAGGCGCAGCTCGCGCGGTAAGCAAATTGCTGTCAAAAAGTGCTCCGTCATTTGGGCTGGAACATTTCCAGTCGTCACAACAGCAAACGCAGTGGAGCGTATTGTACGACTGGAGGATAAAGTCTACATAACACCCCCTCACCAGTCCTCGATCCATACCGCTCTACACCGGGTCTGTACCGGGTTCTCACCGGCCTCATACAGGTCTAGCTTACCGTTCTCACCGTGTCCTCACCGTGTGCATACCACCTCCATACCGGTTCCTAACCGGTCGGAACGCCTGGGTCTTGATTACATCATCAAACCGCTCTTTTTAAGCTGAGCGCTCAAGCTCGCCGCTTGAGCGGCATTCCGGAATTCGTACGACCAACATGTATAATACTCTCTTAATGTAAAAGAGCTAAACCTCACTCTTTCGAGAGCTCTAGGAGGGACGGCTCTTCTAAGAAGTGAAGTTCACTCTTTTCAGAGTGATTTTTCACTGTTATAAGAGTGATTTCCACTCTTTTCAGAGTGTTTTAACTCTTTTTAGAGTGAAAATCGCTCTTTTAAGAGTGAACTTCAATCCAGAAAAAAAGCTGTCCCTCCAAGAGCTCTCGAAATAGTGAGTTTTAGCTCTTTTACATTTAGAGACTTGCAACATGCCTGCTGAGAGTCCGTTCCGCGAACGGCTACCATGCTGCATGCGGCCATTCTCAGCCCGTCGCTAAGATGGTCGACGTCCACCACCGTCCATCACCGCCCTGTGAATGGGCGCGAAACGGGTGTGCCGTCCTTTTACCGTCTTCATACCGGGCTCTCATCGTTCGCCGCCGCTTTTACTCACCCGCCAGGAGTTTTGAGCATGTTCAAAACTCTGGTGGCCGGCAAAGTCCCCTGAACGTGTTCAACGGACGGGAAGCGGCCCACCGTGTGTGCCGCCGTCCGCACCCATTTTTCACACGGTAAGGGGCCGCCCAGCTCACACGGATACATGTGAGGGGCCCATTACGCCGTGTTGTTTGCTTTTGCAAAATTAAAGGGAAAAAATCGTTTTGGATGATATTGATAATAAGCCAATATTGATTGGAAATGAAGTGAAGGCTTTTCAATAAAATATTGGTCAAAAGTACACACCAAATTGAAGAAAAAAATCCAATTCAAAGAAGGGGGGAACATCCACCCTCAGACTCCCCCTGTCCGAGTTACCGCGGATAGCTTTGATTAGTCAATCATGCATACTCAATGCAATTTATTCTTAAGCCCCCCCCCCCCCCGGGTTAAAAAATCCTGCACACGCCTATGCCTACCTACCCACCTACCAGGTTTTATTATTATTCCATTCATGTATTTTGCATATGTTTACCAAGTGCAAGAGATATGCGATGACCTGAAGTAAATCACCTGAAGTAAGTGATGGCTTACCTTGCAAGGTAAGCCATCACTTACTTCAGGTGATTTACTTCAGGTCATCGCATATCTCTGACACGTTTGTTTTTTCTTCTTATTTCCTTTTTGGTTGGTTTCGCAAAATTGTTAAGGACAAGGTTGTGACATTTAAATATACCTCCAACACCCTATTTACACTAAGTAATTAGATTAGATAGCATGACAGACTGTCTCTGGTTCTTCCAATTCCTGGTGTTTTATTAGTGTAATATAATTTCCATTTTGTAGGGCAAATACAATTTTACGTTTGCTCCAATAATTTACAATTATATCTCCATAAATGTTTATTAGGTTTATAACGGTTGGAAGAACTTATGAACAAGTAAACGAATATGAATTTCATTTGCAGGTCTTGGAATAAACTCGGAAATGTATGTGAATGCTTCTATTCGTCATAGCTACAATCCTTGGAAAAAGACTTGGAAAGCTTATTATGCTAACACCGGAAAACTACCGCCCCTACCCCCCCCCCCCCCTCTCTCTCTCTCTCTCCCCCCGCGTGCAATGTTGAGAACAGAACGTGTTGAGTTGAGAAATGCTAATGTCTTCAGCAGTTGTTCAAGGTTTCCCAACATTGATTGATGGGGGTGGGGAAGGGACAAGTATTGTTTAAGATGTCCTATTCAGCTATTAACACAATAAACATCATTTAAAGAAAACCTTTTTCCAAGAAACTGATTTTAGAATGTTATTTATAAATTCCAACACGTATAACAATTTTCGTATGCGAGTTGACTGATAGGTTCAGTGAACTTCAGTCGGGAAACATGAGACTCCATCTGTAAATGTAAGTTTTAAGGGAGGTGTCAACCCTTTTTTATAAAATTTATCAAGCACTGTAACTTTTAAACTAATAATGTGAATAAAATTATACATTTTTTAATGAAATGAGTCGGAGAATCCATTTTTGGTATCAAATTTCACTTAACATTTTTGCCAATTTTTTTTCAGACAACCTAACAAAATCAAGTTTTGGTACAAATTCCAAAATTTCACTAAAAGTCAATTATCTAGGAGCGCATTTTTTTTTTTTGCTAAACATTTTGAAAATTTTGACCAAAAAAGTGCCAAAAATGAGATTTTTGAGATAAAAAACTATTTGTTGGCACTTTTTGGTCTATATTTTCAAAACTAAAAATGTTTAAGCAAAAAACCCAATGTGCTCCTATTGACTTTAGATGATTTTGGTGAAATTTTGGAATTTGTTCCCAACAACTGATTTTGTTATCTGAATTTTTGTTTTGGAATTTGTTCCCAACAACTGATTTTGTTATCTGAAAAAAAATTCTGATTTTTTGGCAAAAATGTAAAAATCACTATTTTTTGCGAAATTTGATACCCCAAAATGGATTCTCTGACTCATTTATTAAAACAAATGTATACTTGTATGTACATCACATTTATAGTTACAGTGCTTGATGAATTTGGCGCCAAAAAGGGTTGACACCTCCCTTAGACACACAATTGAAATCATTGGCGGGAATTGTTTTAGCAAAATGTTGATATCAAATTACTGTCAGCTGTATTCTCAACGGACTTCTTCAACATTATTCAAGACAGTTAAGATAGAGCCATTTATACTATAAGCTTCTAAGATAGAGCCATTTATACTATAAGCTTCAACATCAAGATTCGAGCATTTAATTTTGCATATTTATTTAAACAAAACTTGAGATGACACGCTCCATGTTGACATTCCTATGATTTGGTGCCGCACACTAATTACGATTTAAAACGGCACTCTCTTATAAATATGTTTAAGTCCATCGTATTGTATAGTATTGTAAGATAGGCTTTTACGACGGGTATTCACAATATAAGTTAAGAGTTTAAAACTGTCAAGCTTTCGTCAGGATTAGCTCTGACTTCTTCAGGACCAAATTATTATAATATTAAGCAAAACATACATATTGACTTGTGAAAGATTGGTGGCTCTGAAAAGAGCCGTTTAGATGGATTGCCGCTTTTCCACTGAAGAGAGAGGGTCCCGGGGGGGGGGGGGGCACTGACATTTGAAAATGGTATAGGTATGTGCCGCGCTGAAGACCCCCTTTTTCACCCTCTGCTGCTAGTTCTTATGACCCCCCTTTTGCGCCTGCATCAGTTCTTAAGACCCCATTTTTATTGAAAATTCAAAAATCGCGAAATTTTGCGCTCCAAAGCACCAATTTTGTGTTCCAAATCCCCAATTTTTCGAAAATGTTGCGTTCTTAAACCAAAATAAATCGAAAATTGAACTATAGGCCAGTTCTCAAGACCTATTTTTTGGAAAAAAACCAGTTCCTAAGACCCTATTTTTCGTCATAAAATCCACTCAGTTCAGTTCATTAGCCCCCCTATTTGAGACCCTGGGCGGCACACCCCTACCCCAAAATTTTTTGAGTGCCCCCCCCCCCCCCCCCCCCCTCGGGGAGAGGGTGGCTCTGAAAAGAGCTCTAAACGTAGGTTGCCACTGGCCACCTACGTACAGACTGCCACTTGTCTGCATGTGTTATGATGTTGGCTAATCCAAAATCAATAGTTTTGAAGTTATGATCGCTTCAATGATAGATATTGTTTGTACACAGCGCCGCTGCCGCGTTCAAAACACATGGCCATATGTTTGGTACCAATTGATTTTGGATTGGCCAACATCAAAGCGCCTGGTCCAGGAATTTTTGTGTGTAGGTGTATATTTTTACAAAGTGCAAGGTAATCCACCACTTACTTCAGTGACAGTGACTTGATGTATAAAATTGTACATTGTTTCAAAATAACTTCAAGGTCTTCGCATATCTCTGACACGTTTGGGGACAAAGTTGTATTACTGTACAATAAGACACTTTGGTGAGTGTAACAATTTGATATTTTAATATATTTTGACACCTCTGAATGACATTCCACTACCGTAAGTATCCTATTCAAATGGATTTAATGTCAAAACACAATTAACTTTTATTACAAGAGTAAAGGCTTTTGTGAGGTTTCATAATTTGATGTTTGAAAAGACTGACATCTACATCCCTTATTCAAGAAGCTGCATATTCTAACATGGCAGAACCGGTACACGCAAACCTGGGACATCGTTTTGGGAGCATTTGGATCCAAATGCTCCCAAAACCCATCCAGATGCTCCCATAATCCATCAAAAAAACTACTCATCCCACTTCCATTGTAAATTGTTGACTATAAGGATTTGTGTCAATAAAAACCAACGGACGTATTTTATCACAGAAAAACCAATACTCATCAATGACCCAGGTTTGCGCGTAGCGATTCTGACATGGCACTACCTGAGACTAATATTAGTCTCAGGCACTAAAAAAACTATTTCACACCCCCTGATGATTTTGATAATTAGTATAAAACAATATTATAAACTTATTTTTGCGGATTTTACGTTGTGGACAAGAGCGGTTTGCTTGCAGATCAACAACAGCACGCAAGAGATTCTGGCCCTCGTTCATGCTCCTGGACCAGATGGTCGTCGGTAAGAATTTTGACACCACAGAATGGATACGTGAATATTGTTAAATTGAAGAAATTCGGGGGTTGCTAAACGGGGGGGGTGGGGGTTGAAAACACGAGGCTTACCCATGATACTATACTCTGGTAATGCCGGACTATTCAATAAAGCTCAATATAAAGTGCGTTTTATTCCGTATGGTCCAAGAGCATAGAAGAGGGTCAGAATAGCTTGCGTGCACACAATGCTCTATCGTCACATCCCGGAAATGACGTGCGCATCAATCGCAGTCGCCTGGCGGGTTTTTTGATAACACCGGATCTCCTCGTCGGTCATCGTATCGTACATCACCTGAACCATTTGTAAGTAATTTTTACCACAAACAAACTTCACTTTGCAAAGATGACTCGAGATCTTCTGTCAGGTAAAGAAACTCCCTTAGAAGCTCTGACATTTTAGCCATCCAACTGTACGAAATGAAGCATAGTATCGTATAGGCAGTCCACATCGCCGATTTACGTGTAGCGGGAATGAATAGGGCGGTCGAAATTAAAGTCGGTATTTCTTGGAAATAGTTGCTGGTTGAGATATTTAACCAATGTATAAATATTACTTGAACATTAATCATGATATCTGAAGCAAAAACATCAAACCATCCGCGATGTCGACTCAGATGCATGATTCCATTAGCTTTCATTCCATAGCTCTCATACAGAGAGCTAGGATTAGTCCCAATCGGTACCGTAGTGCAAGTGTATCGTTGATACACGGTACCACTATACCCTCCATAGACTCACGACGTCGCGAAATTCACATTGAGTGTCAGCACTGCCGTTTTTCAGTCCATATTTCCCCCCAAATCAGGATGCTTGATCAAAATTAGTGAACTCAATGTATTACTAAGAGTTCTAGGAACAACATATGAGTGCATTTTGATTGATTTCAATTATATTTGAGTGTGAAAATCTTGATTTTTAAAATGTGATTTTCGCGACGTCGTGTGTCTATAGAGGGTGTTGTGGATAGTATAGTGAAGCATGAACGATAGTGTAGCCACCATTGGGTCTAAGCTAGGATCCAGAGCTAATCCAACTGCACGTCAGATATTGTCATTAATGTTGTTCATTTTTTCTGAATAAAATTGGTTTTAATTATTTTGCTTTTATATCATGTATTCAATGAATAGGTATGTCTGGGTTGAATAGTTCGATCTATTTCAATTTCCAAGAAAAACTTAATTGAATTTGGATCGTTTTATTTAATTCCCATTTAGCTGCGAAAATAAAAGTATAGACAATCGGCGTCATTTTTTTAATGTAGTGTGATTAGGTTATCCAAATTCAAGCCAGTATTGATTGGAAATAGAAACGGTGAGATATTTATCCAAGGCATTTGAAAATATCGATACTTACATTCATTCTCAGACAGAGAGGTAGATTCAAAGGTAATTTCCGCTACAGTATATTTACGACGCTCAGTTGGAGTAAAACCCCACGAATTGTAACAAATTAAAGCTGTGATTCATAGCTACGAATTCCCTGAATCCAACTAAAGGGGTCAAAAAAAGTATGTCCCTCCCCCCTAAAATTAGATTACTTTTGTTTATATAACTTCACACATAATTAAACGTTTCGAAAAGTTGAAACGATTATGAAAAGAGAAAACGCTTGGCTACCAAAGGAAAGTTTTACATTTTCGATATCTTGTTTACTTTTCCCAAAACAGTTACATTTCCCCAAAATGATGTTTTCAGAAAAAGTGGCACTTGGTCCATACCGGTAAATTTAAAAACTCTCTCTCGTGTTTATTTTGTACGAAAATTAGACCAAGTTTGTTTGCATAACTCCGCACAAAATTAATCGTTTTGAGAAATTTAAAAACTTGTGAAAAGAAAAAGTGCTTGGCTTCTCACAGAATGTTTCTTCTGTTCAATATCATGTTTACTTTTCCCAATATTGTCTCATTTTTCCAAAACGATGTTTTCAGAAACAGTGGCAATTGTCAAAATCCTATACAATTTTGTTTGCGTAACACCCCCACACAATTAGACGTTTTAAAAAATTGAAACTCTCCTGAAAAGGAAAAACGCTTAGCTATCCGTACAAAGTTTCCTATTTTCAATATCATGTTTACTTTTCCCAAAAAAGTCAAATATTTCCAAAATGATGTTTCCGTTAACATGAAATTTGCCAAAATCCAATACAAGTAAGTGCCACTTTTTCTGAAAACATCATTTTGAGAAAATGTGAGTGTATTAGGAAAAACAAACATGATATCGAAAATGTAAAACTTTCTATTGGTAGCCAAGCTTTTTCTCTTTTCATAATCGTTTCAATTTTTCAAAACGTCTAATTGTGTGTGAAGTTATGTAAACAAAGGTAATCTAATTTTAGGGGGGGGGGGGGGGGACTTACTTGTTTTGACCCCTTTATCTCTGAATCCAACTATCTCTGTGTGGGAAGTAACTATGACTCAGCGTCGGATATTTCATTAATACCTTTTTTAATAAGATTAGTTAAACCTTTGCTTCACATATCATGGTTAATGTTCAAGTAATATAACTTGGTTAAATATCTCAACCTGTTTCTATTCAAGAAATATTAGCTTAAATTCCGATTTACTATTCCCGCTACAGTAAAAATGTCATTTTGTAGCTAGAATTCCTTCGAGAACGAGGTCGATAGGGCTCAAAATATGCTAAACCGTTATATTACACCTGAGGTACTTCATGAAGGTGTTTTTAAGATATGGATTGTTGAATACAAATGTTTGTTATTGTTAACACTAATTTAACTAATTAATACATAGTATGCACAATTTGAGTTTATTTCGTTGCTCACAAATGAAGAAAATTTGAAAAGAAGACCTGAAAACTCCACTTTTTTCATCACATATTCTAACACAATTAAACTTCACTTTTTCAACAGGTTATATTTTTTTTCCAATCAGCCCCAAGAAAATTGCATCGTATGTTAGTCAGGAGAAAACCCATAAAATTAACAATTAAAATTAAATAAAAGACCCTTGAGTCAATTTTAAGTATAACAAATTGAAATTGAAAATGACCCTTGCGGATGTTATTATGTCTGTCAAACTTTTCTTTGATCTAGTAGGTCATCAATTTGTTCCTGAACAATGACTAAAAGCATAAACTAATGAGTAAACCTGTAACAAATTAGTTTATCCATGTATATTATATACATTCAATTTATTAGTGGCTATCATTTATTTTGAACATATAACGATTTAAAAAAATGCCACACAATGTCCGTCAAACAATAACGTCCGCAAGATAGTGCTGTAATTCCTGCGTAGATAGGGTGATATCTATACTAATTTTCGGTCCTTCGCCTGATTAGATAGTTCAATAATAATTTTACACTCGCGTCCCTCTTCAACTGAAAAAGCGTGGTAATTGCGCCTCTAATACACGAGCTAATTAGATAGTTCAATGCCCGTTTTTTCCCGTTTTCAGACATGCGCAGAAAGGATCACATGTGAAAATCCGAAATGTTGAATTTCTTTTACTCGGGTAGCTACTGTTCGGACAAAAAATGTGGTTTTCGGAGTGAGTGATGACATATGGTCTTCACCCAAAATATTTTCTTCAGGGATATAGCTACATTTCTGTATATGCGGCTGTTTGTTATTCTTAAAGATCGCATGAGTACAAGCATTTCTACGGGACTATACGCCCGACAAATAAAAATATTTCACGACATTTTCTAAATGTAAACAAAAACTCTTACACAGATCTTAAAGTGACACTTTCACATTAGTAACATAGATGAACGCGGAGTTTGCTAACGATAAAGAAACTGGCGGTACCATAACAACCGTTTCTATGTTGTGCTGCGCAACGGCGTTTAACATGGCGCACGCGGTTCGGCGCACACGTAATAACGCAGACAAAAAGTGTACGCGTTTGTGGCGCAAACCGTGCACATTGTAACGGGGCAGAGTGAAAGCAGACAGTCCGTACACTCTTAGAAAAAGGATGCTTCAGGGGTTCTTGGCTGTCCCGTATATGAAACCCTTTATAGCACCGTAAAAGGTTCTAAAAAGAACCATTTTAAAGTTCAAAGTGGGCAAAATATGGGCAAACATTGGTCTTTAGAACCTCTAAAGGTTCTCTACAGAACCTTTTGGGGGCCTTTAAAATCAAAGAACCTTTAAACCATATACGGGACAGCCAAGAACCCCTCTGAAGCTCCCTTTTTTCTAATAGTGTACCCTAAAGCCACCTCCTCCTCTCCGCACTTGGGTATAAGGGCACATAGGGCATCTGGATAAACGGAACGTTTTTTTGTGTGGTACATTATCATGATTATTATAGAGTGTCTGGATTATTAAGGGCATCCGTGGTATCTGGATTACGGGGTTCACTATAAAACGAGTCTCAAATTACCTGGATATACTATGCGCAGGTGGGCAACCTTTGATAACTGGCATGACTGGATTTTAAGGGTGTACACTCAGATAGTATCTCGGGAGGCTTTATAGAACACAGCAAACATGACAAAGGGACTACATACTATACGTAAGGCCCCACATGCCTATTGGAGGAATAATGTATTTAATGTTAATAGGCCAAACAAAACCCGGATGGCATACATTGTGCTCAAGTACAAGCGTGGAATGGTACAAGTGATCTTGATGATAGACTCCGCCGACCATAAAACTAAACGACCGACTATAAAACTATAACGCTCAGAACGTAGGCCTACTGAATTACCTGGATACAGTATGTGCATATGGGCAGTGGCGACACCAGCACCAAAATGTTAAAGGAGGAAAACGGGGTGGCGGGGCAATAAAAGAATCGGGGGAGACATTTAAAATCTAAATTTTAAGTAACTTTCAATTTTGACATTAAAATTCAACTTTTTATTATTTGGGGTACAAAATAGGTATAGAGACATGCGCTGACAGGAGGTAATAACTGGCGGTATTAAAACACGTTGATGGAGTAGGCCTACTTGGATTAGGAACATGGGTATCTGTATTATTTAAGAGCATATTGGGCCTAGGCTCATGGTGTATTAAGGGCACCATGTCACTTACATTATATCAAGGGCACTTTAGTACCTGAATTATTTAAGGACATACTCTTGATATTTATATAAACATTTATAACGCTTTGACCTCTGCCTATTGTGATATGACTTTTACTGCCCGCTATATTCGGCACCCGCGTTTAATTTACTTGACTATGATAAAGTAAAGGCACCTGGGTATCTCGAGATAACGGCACACTGCAGTGGGCCTACCTTGATTATGTGGTATCCGGTGCATTATTAAGGGCACCTGGGGCAACTGGATTAGGGGGTACGGTAGGGCTTAGGCCTATGGGGTCCCTGGATATAATGGGACAACGGGTACCTGCATTTCAGGTCTCATGGGAGGCCTACATAGGTATCGGGAAACACAAACGTAGGCCTACCTAGATTAAGGCACATGTATACCTGGATTATCAAAAGCACCTGCGCTATTCGGATTATTTAGGGCCCCGTGGATTATGTATACATGTAGGACATGTTCTTGATATTATTGTATCACATTTTCTTACGCTTTGTTTACTTATTCCCCGTGAAATCTTCTAGCGGGTCCAGCGCGAAGCGCTGGTGCCCGCTAGTTATAGCTAAGTATGCAACATAACATAGCATTTAGCTGCACTCAGCTTTGAACATAATCACTTTATGATGGGCACAATCCATGGTGAGTGAAGTGGTGTCTGTCAAACAAATATAACATCCGCAAGATTCTTGCGGATGTTAGTTTTTGACGGACACATTATGTTAAAAATAAGGATGTTCACATCATGGCGATAGTTCAGGGTTGACTAATGTGTTAAAAACCTGATATATGCAGTGCCTATAGTGACCTTTTATCAATTTACCTGCTTTAGACTAGTGTTTTTGGCTGAAAACCATTTCGGATGTTATATTGACAGACATCTTGCGTATGTTATATTTGACAGACACATAAATTTAATTTATAATAATGTTACCCTCCCAAATTATAAATTCCTCAACATTTTTTCTCTCCAGTCAGTTGCAATACCATGAATTTACAACAAAAAACTATACTTAATGAAATAATTGGTTTAATTTGCAGAAAATGACAACATTTTGTGTCTGGCAAAAATAACATACGCAAGGGAAAACTCTCATGGAAAAGTGAAATTTTAAAAGTTAATGGTTGATTGTGTTTTATGGAAGATATGTGTGTGTACTACCATTTGAAACTAGTTTGCAATAAAAACATGCAAGTTGAAAAAATAACCTTTGTGTTGAGTTTCATAACGGTTTAGCATATTTTGAGCCATAGCCACAAACCTCTCACGTCCCCATAATTTTAATATGAGGGACGTTAAAAACGTTATACATGACCTTTTTAGTGTTATGACGTTTTTAACAAAAGGCAGATTTTTGCGCGCTTTGCACGTACTAGTTTCAATGTTCAATATTCAAGCTTAACAAGAGGGCTTCAGGAACGTTTTTTCTGGACCATTTTAGTTCAAAAACTTCTAATATAAAATTCTAAATATTATGCGGGGACGTTAAAAACGTCATACTGGACCATTTAAATGTTAGAAATGTCAATTTTTAGTTACATCGCGCGTATTAGTTTTAATGTTTCATTATTCAAGCTGAACAAGATGGAATTGCATGACAGATTCCCATGATCATTTAAGTTTAAAAATTGAAAAATGTTGCGCGCTCCGCGCGCATATTATTTTCTACAGGTTTTAACATTATAATGGCCCTCAAACCATGTCAAATATTCTAAATATTATGTTGGGGACTCAAAAAGAAGTCATACTGGACCAATTTAAGTGTTAGAAATGTCAATTTTTGCGTACTTCGCGCATTAGTTTCATTGTTTCATTATACAAGCTTGACAAGATGGTTTCAGGACAGTTTTCAATGACCATTTTAGTTCAAAAAGTCATACATTTTGCGCGCTCCGCGATAATATTTTATGCAGGCCCTCAGACCCACCAAATATTCTAAATATGTGGGGGACGTTAAAAACATACTGGACCAAAGTCTGCAAAAACCACACAAAAAATTATAAATATTATGTGGGGGACGTTCCTATCATACTGGACCATTTAAGTGTTAGAAATGCCAATTTTTGCGCGCTTTGCGCGTATTAATTTCAATATTTCATTATTTAAGCTTAACAAGGTGGCTTCAGCACAGTTTTCCATAACCAATTTTAGTTCAAAAACTCAAAAATTGTGTGCGCTCCGCGCGAATACAGGTTTTTACATTATTATGACCCTCAAACCATACCAAAAATTCCAAATGTGGAGGACAAAATGCATTTTTTGCGCGCTTTGCGCGCGTATTACTATTAGTTTCAATATTTCATTATTTAAGCTTAACAAGATGGCTTCAGTACATGTTTCATGACCGTTTTAATTCAACAACTTAAAATTTTGCGCGCTACGCGCGCATGTTTTCTAGAGGTTTTAATATTATAATGGCCCTCAAACATGTCAAACAACACCAAATTCTCTAAATATTATTTAAAAACGTCATACTGTACCTTTGATACGCTTCGCGCGTATAAGGTTCATCATTTCAATATTTAAGATCAACAAGATGGCTTGAGGGTTTTTTTGGCCCCCCCCCCCCATAAAAACAGTCCTGGATACGCCATTGTGGGACGGACGTCCCACATGTTCACTAATATTTGGCACTTTTTCGGTGTAGAATTTGTCTAACTTAGGGCTTAGGCTTCACATACTGTTTATTGTTCAAATAATATGTTTAGTCTCAATAAGTAAAAGTCACTTCACGTCATCACTAAAATGGCCTGGAACATGGTTGACCCATGCTGCCATGCACACATGCAGGTTAGGAGTCTCAGTAGATACATTGAAGACCATAATGGGGGGTGGGGGGGGGGGGACAGAAGGCCTAGCATTTAAACGGGCCGTAATGCTACGGGGCAGGCCGGGGGGGGGCGAGAAAAAATTAGGCATAGGCCTATCTTCCCACTTCATGAGTAATCGATGTCAATTGATATGATTTTTTTTTTCAGAGGAAATGAGCAGATATAAACACTTCTAGCGAGCGAACCCGACGGGCCATCACCTTTACAACAGGTCTTCATTTGGAACAATATCCTAATGGAACAAATTATGAATCACAGGCTCACAGCAAAACCAACGGACCATTACCTTTGCAGCCGGCCTTCATTGGAACCAGACCTCAATGGAACAAACGGGGGAACAAACTATATGAATCACAGGCTCACTGTGTAATACCAAACCAGTTTCTTCGTTTCATCCGCAGACATTTCCCCGTCAAAACTAATGGCTGACTACATAATTCTTACCATCATCTTCCATGGATGAATACTTTTTGTGTGTCAGAAAACACTTGAACATGGGCTAAAAGGACACTGACCCATCAACAAATCCGTCAGGCATGGTCTTTTCCCTGTCCTTTCATCCGCCGAGATTTTACCTCGGACGTCAAAGCTGTCAAGCACACAATATAGTCCTGACCAGTACCAGACATAAGCAGAACCTGAACTTCAGAACTGGGATTTGGATATGCAGGAACTTGACTTGACAAGCTAAGTAGATTTTATTCACAATACTGTATCTTATTGTTCTTAAAATATTAGCACTGCAGCTCATTTATGATCTGTGATACATGATTCTGAGAAGAAAAAAACCCGTAGTATTATACTTTTACCCCGGCGGTATGCAAAAATCGAGGGAAACGGCATTTTCGTGATTTGGTTTTTAAGAAGAGCTCAAAGAACCACATATAATTTTGCTGACCCATTAAAACGCCTAGCATGCCTAGTTGGAGGAGAACATTCACACTTTAAATGGTCTGAGCAAGATATCACATCAATTAATATCAAAAGTATATATTTTGAGGGATGGGTCGACACATCGTTCAAAATATATCAATGGAAATATCAAATGATGAGATATCTTATATCAGAACGTTTAAAGTGTAAATGTTCTCCCCATCTGGGCGTTTATAATGGGTCAACAAAATGAATATGAGTATGAAAAGTGGGGTGTAATTTCAATTGTGTGTCAAATTTGCTTTCATGTGTTCGCCAGTAGCACTGATCTAAATGGCGTCATGCAATACATTGCAGCTATATTATAGTCGATGGTCTTTCTATGCATTTTATACTGGTATCTGTTGGTACAATGCGACTAAAAACCTTTCAAATCCTTTATTATTCCAGAATGACTGCTAATGACAGGATGACTGCTGAACATTTACTGCTGCAGCAATTGGTTCTTCACAATACAGCAATCAATAACAACTGCTACATAACTGAACGTTTGATCCCATGGTCGCACCAACTGATAGAACTATGAAAGAAGACTGGAACAAAGCTCTACAACAATGACGCATTACCGGCCTGCACCCATGTGACGTGACTCCAGTTAGTTAGAAAGACAAGAACAGCATTACAGGTAGGAAATAAGTATCACATAGAAAAATAAAACTGTTGCATATACGAGGGTCATTCAATAAG
Source organism: Ophiura sarsii (assembly GCA_035610835.1). Classification (NCBI taxonomy): domain Eukaryota; kingdom Metazoa; phylum Echinodermata; class Ophiuroidea; order Amphilepidida; family Ophiuridae; genus Ophiura; species Ophiura sarsii. The sequence continues at coordinate 21,380,532 of CM069445.1, read as the reverse complement.
TTCTACCTCCTCCCCAAAAACATCGCTAATAGGAATTGTCACGATTATAGCTCTGAATCATGGCTACACGTAGTAAATAATAATTGATATCTGTTTCACTTTTTTCTGATGTGTTCAAAGCCAGAGAGAAATTTTGGACGACGGAAACGGAAAATTACTCTCAAAATAAATACATGTTTTTCGTTTTTTCTCCATATTGCATTGTTAGATAAAAGGGCACGATATGAATGCTAAAAATGGAAAACAATGGATAATATCTAGATATGATACGGTATTAATCAAGTATGAATAAGATTGAAAGCAATATTAACTCTTGTAGACTTGTAAATAAAGACAGCAAAAAAAAGTAACTCGGCTGTTGTAAAAGCACCTATAATTTTAAAATTGTTACTCATATTCTAAAAATGAAAATACCAGGAGACGGAAAATTTAATTACGGTGATTTTGACACCTTGTTTGTTAAAATCGATCGAGTATTGTTGTCGCGGTATGTGCTTACAGATGAAAAGTGCCCATTTCCATTTTTGCAGTAACTCCTATTGATCTCTCTGATTTAGCGTGAAGATAATAGCGGGAATGTTGATATCAAATCTGCCCATTTGCGTTCAACAAGAACACGACGTACTTTTCATTAATTTTCTTTTCTTCAAAAGTTGAACTTACATGGTTGTAATCGTGGTAATACGAGGTATTTTAACTTGTTAAATAATGACGACACATCACAGCTCAAATCAATGCTCTTGCTGTCTTTAGTCTCAAGTTTACAGCACAACACGAACAGCTAATCAAAATTCCCGCTATTATCTTCACGCTGAATTAGAGAGAGATCAATAGCAGTTACTGCAACAATGGAAATGGGCACTTTTCATCTGTAAGCACATACCGCGACAACAATACTTTATCGATTTTAACAAACAATGTGTCAAAATCACCGTAATTAAATTTTCTGTCTCCTGGTATTTTCATTTTTAGAATATGAGTAACAATTTTAAAATTATAGGTGCTTTTACAACAGCCGAGTTACCTTTGTTGCTGTCTTTAGTATAATATCATCAACTCGAATGTATTGCTGTACCTTTAGCATACTGGAATACTGCTATTCGGTCACGTTCGTTGTTACGATTCATGCCACAGTGATGCCTCGTATGTTAAATCTTTAGCATGATAGCCACTCTTTGAGTTTTCTTTATGTGCAATCTTCAAAATAGTTGATCAGATAGTCAATAGTGGAAAATCATCTTGGAGAGACATGGAATCGCTCAATTAGTCATGTATTTTGAAGTTTTTATGAAAGCTTATATGACTTTTGCAGTGTTCCCTATAGGGGTAGGTTAAGCTTGATGGTTGTCCTGGTCTGGTGCTGGCTAATCAAACGTCATATTTTTCATATCAAATTAATCACTTTTTGCATTTATTGTATGTTAAAGAGATATCTGAACCTAGGAACGGTTAGACTTGACCGATAGGTACGTTTTGTGTCTTAGAACTGGTGAAATGATAAGCGCTTTGGAGATATTTTGCTGTTTTTCATCCGTTTTCGTCACACTAAATAGACATTCGGTTTTCACTGCATCTACAAAAAAAAGTACAATCAGTACTTAGACCGATTAACTATGTATTTGTAGCTGAAATTCAAAGCTATAGGCTAATTGTGGAATACTTCATAAGACTGGCATTTATGATAGCAAAGTTAGAAGGTAGGAGGTAGAACTTATTGAATGACCCTCGTAGTTTCAGAAAGGGCAGATATCAGACCCTTAAAAATCCTGAACAGCCGGTATAGGCCTAATGGCTTATACACCTAGCACAAAAAGTCCATGACCAGGTCTTTTGATGTTGGCTAATCAAAACTCAATAATCGGTACCAATAGTCTGAGATATACATGTACATTAAATGGGCATGAGTATCAAACTACGGAGAAGACATTTGCTCATGAAATGTATATCTCAGATTTTTCGTATCGATTATTGATTTTGAATTAGCCAACATCAAAGCGCTTGGTCAGGGACTTTTTGTGCTAGGTGTATGTAATTCATATACAAGGTCGAACTACCATCTGAGAGCTTAATTTACAATCTCTTGTAAATGTCATTACATGATCATTTCTATATAGATCTATATGGTCACGCGTTATGAACTCGCCTCCCAATAGGGTGGTGCCGTTACATTTTTTAGTTTTATGCAGTCATTTTCCTCAAATATTTTCAAAACCACAAAAGCTATCTCAACAAATTTGGTATCATTTTAAAGCCCTAATGACAAGCTATCCGCCTGCAAAATAGCATTGGTATAGCTAATACAGAAGGGGAGCTACAGCTGTTTAAAGTTTAGGGACTAGGGGTGGTGCTGGAAGGGGTGCCGCCTGTACAAACTCAATGGGGAATATCCCATGCTTTGTTCTTTTTACCATAACTAGTAATCCCCTAATGTTACAAACACCATTCTGGTCCCATTTTAAAGGATATTTAGTAGTCTTTAATCATGTGGTTCAACAGACTTGTCAACTATTTGTAACAACTAATTAATTATGGATAAGACAATGATCATCGACTTTCTTCCTATTCGCTACACAGTCAACATGAAATATCTGTCTCAATTTACCGGATTTATACAAATGACCATAACAGAAATAGTTTTCAACCTATGATAGCAAAAGTATACATTTTTGGAAAGCTTGGAACTAGAGGAATTCAAAAATGTAGTTTATATCAGGGAAGGGTTCATCTTTAAACAAATATTTCTGAAAATTCTAAAAATATATAAAATAAAAATTGGAGATATTCACTAGCCGGTATAATTACCATACCGGCGACGTAGTAACTTTGACAATTATATATCATCTAATGGGTAATTTCATGAGGAATTCAAATATGTAAAGTAAATAATGATAGAGGTAGCTATAAAAATATATGGATCTCAAATTAAAAATTAAAAAACTCTGATATTTTCCCGAACATTTCCGATCATACCATTTTAGTTCTTGGTCGTACAATAATTTTAATGGCATATTTGGTTTCCTCATGCAATTCCCTTCAGAAAATGTATACTTTTACTACCTCAGGGGAGTATACAAGCAAATATAAATGTGTAAAGTTAAAATCATGTCGCGAAAGCCAAAATCCGTGTGTAACGCAAAAGGAGGCAAGTTTAAAACACATGACCATATAGATCTTTTGGTAGAATCTGTCCGCTATAATTCTCGCTACACCCTGTTGTACAACTTGTAATATGTACATCCTGTATGACTTATGATTTGATTTGATATTATTTGGGTTCTACGACCCTGGATAACCCAATACGCTTATTAGCTTATTTCCATTGGGGTCCGTTAGATGTATGAACAGATACAGACCAATATGATCCCCTACTCTTTACGAAAGAGTCTGTAACCTTTTAACGTGCTCTGGTATTGCTCTTCCGATGCACGGGACCACCATTTATACGTGACTTCCGAACCACTGTTTTTTGCTGCCATTAGGAAATCGTCACAATCATTTCGCTTCATTTGCCAGGCTATACCGACACGGCGCACACAGTATCAGCGCTTAGATTGTAATATCCCCTAACAGTCAATCTCGCTTGGGTCGACAAAGCAATTGAGACTAAGTACCTTGCCCAAGGATACAAACAAGTATAGCGGGCTAGAACTCACAACCTTTGCATCGTGAGACCGGCATGCTATCCACTACACCACACGTGCTCTCCCATTATGATACCACACCAGTAATTTATATTACGACATCAGCCTTTTCTCATAAGGTTTCAGCCCTGTGGCCCACTGATAATAAAATGGAATCAGGAAAGGTACTTATTGCTCCCAAATGATTAAATTTGTAATTGAATCCTGATTTAAGAACTAGTACCTAATACAACAGTGCAAAAAACCCATTTTCAATGCATTTTGTAGATTTTGTAGATAAATTTTGAATTATTTCTAAAATTCTTCTGTTGATTAAGGGGGCGGTACACCAGTTCTCCTAATTCAGGAGCTTATTTCTCGGAACTTTCAGGGTCATCGTATATAATTTTTGTGATCAAATGATCAAAAATATCATAAACTTTCAGGAAAATATCAACTTGAAAAATCCAGCGTCTTTATTTATAAGCGAGAAAATTTGCTTTTTGTTTCCAAATTTTACATGTAATTCAATAGGGAATTGAATTACTAGTATGGTATCTAAAAGCATCTGCTTTAGCTACGTTCACCTCGTGTTAAATCGGATGCCTACTACTTTGCATATTACTTTGTCTCTCGTTTTGACAATGACCATAGATTTACTATTTGTATTCGTGTTTTTCTTTCTTTCAGTATTCGACTAATACGTGAGTGTGCTGGATCCTGGGCATTTTGAGTAAACAGGAATTGACGTGTTTGCATGTGAAGATTTATAATACCGACTGCTTTGAATTACCGCTCTATAATATAAAGGTTGTGGGTTCGAGTCCCGTTGTGACCGCGTGTTGTGTCCTTGGATAAGGTGCTTTACCGCTCTTGCCTCTCTTCATCCGGCATTTATTAATGTTGGGAAGGTAAAACAGACTGGTTGTGTGGGAGGAGTGGCGAACGTCCCACAGCAAACATTAAAGGAGTCTGGCCCAAACGCCAATGACAATTAACTTTACTAAGACAAACTAAGAAACCCTGTTCTACAGCCGAATGGACCCCTTATATTCGGTCGGTCGGGCTTTGTTGTTCCCTTTCTTTTTTCCTTTAAAAATGACACAAAAAACCCACATCAATAATCAGTAAAAATGTTACCGTTTAATTTTTATGCACGAGTTTCAAATACCCTAATCACATTTCCTGCTGATTTGGCATATTCCAAAATTACACCAATTTTATTTTTACCATGGCGTAATATACCTAGAAAAGTTGGTGTCTCGAAAGAAAAAAGATAAATAAACAACAAACACGGCAACAACGATAATCAGATAACAATTATGATTGAAAACACGGTAATTTAAAGTGGGCAAGTCCACAATTTGCTTATTCTATAGTTTTTTATATTCTTTAAGTTTGGAATTACGCGAGTCGTATCCAGCAACAATAACCAATCATTCAGAATTTCCAAGAATATAATTCTTAATCCAAGAATACATGCACAATGTACTAGAAATTATCACTATACTACCTTTGTTTCTTCATTCACTGCAAACAGATTTGGGGTTGCACTATATATCATTATTCATAATTACAGAGCTTTAGTCATCATGCATGTCTCTGATGCCTGAACTCTGCCATTGCACACTGTTATTCACAACTAACACAATAATGGTAGTCTTAGTATAATTTCAAGATATTGTGGCCTAATGCATTATCTGCGGAGGATACGACTCGGGGGGGGGGGGGGGGGGTGTATCAAATTGGTATAGCAATTTATTATTTATTTTATTACTTAATGATTGAAGCATCATCGGCATAATCCAAGAAGATTGCTTCATATTCATAATGAAATTTATAAATATCATCTTGATTAAAAGCATGAATGACTTTGTATGTGTCTTTTTATTTCGCTTAAGATATTCAAATTCATTGACATATCCGGATTAGTTCAAAAACAAATGCGGGTTGTTTTTCTCGATTAATCCTCGGAAAAAATCACCATGGAGATTATTATTTGTAGTCAAAAACATCGTAAACAGGACAGTTTCACTCTAAATTCCGAATATATTTATGATCAAAAATGTAAATCTGCCAAAAAAAGTCTCCTGGAAAAGATTATTCAAATTTATCCTGATTGGCGAAAGCAGTAAATTTCATAATCCAAATGACTCAAATTCAGATATAAATTTATTCAAGTCCGAAAAATTTGATTTTTAACACGGGTTGAAATTATTTCAAAACATTACCATAAACTGGATTAAAATATGAATTATTTGCATAATCGAGATTATTTACATTTTATATTTACGTACATAATCCGGATTATACAAATATAAAATTTGAATAATCTGGATTATGTTAATATATATTTTATTAATCTGCAAATAGAAAATTTGATTAATCGGGATTATGGAAATATAACATTTGAATATAATTAATCCGGATTGTGCAAATTTAGATTAATCCAGAATAAGGCGGATTATGCAAATATAAAATTTGAATAATCCGGATTCTTTGAATAATACGGATTGTGCAAATATAAATAATCCCCATTATTTTAGATTTTTATTTTATGGTATTTTTTAAATTCTAATGATTATTCAAATTTTATATTAACATAATCCGGATTATTCAAATTTTATATTTGCATAATCCGGATTATTCAAATTTTATATTAGCATAATCCGGATTATTCAAATTTTATATTTGCATAATCCGGATTATTCAAATTTTATATTTGCATAATCCGGATTATTCAAATTTTATATTAGCATAATCCGGATTATTCAAATTTTATATTAACATAATCCGGATTATTCAAATTTTATATTAGCATAATCCGGATTATTCAAATGTTATATTAACATAATCCGGATTATTCAAATTTTATATTAACATAATCCGGATTATTCAAATTTTATATTTGCATAAGCCGGATTATTCAAATTTTATTTAACATAATCCGGATTATTCAAATTTTATATTAACATAATCCGGATTATTCAAATTTTATATTAACATAATCCGGATTATTCAAATTTTATATTTGCATAATCCGGATTATTCAAATTTTATATTAGCATAATCCGGATTATTCAAATTTTATATTAACATAATCCGGATTATTCAAATATTATATTTGCATAATCCGGATTAATCAAATTTATATTTGCATAATCCGGATTAATCAAATTTTATAATTGCATAATCCGGATTATTCATATTTATATTAACATAATCCGGATTAATCAAATTTTATATTTGCATAATCCGGATTAATCAAATTTTATATTTGCATAATCAGGATTATTAAAATTTTATATTTGCATAATCCGGATTAATCAAATTTATATTTACATAATCCAGATTGTTCAAATTTTATATTTGCATAATGCGGATTATTTATATTTGCATAATCCGGATTAATTTGCATAATCAAATCAAATGTTATATTTACATAATCCGGATTAATCAAATCCTGATATTCATTTTTTTATATTTACATAATCCGCTAAACTTGCATAATCCGGATTAATCAAATTGTATATTTGCATATATAATCCAGATTATTCAAATTTTATATTTGCATAATCCGCCTGATTCAAATCAAATTTTAGATAATCAGACTTTTCAAAATGTAAATTTACATAATCCGGATTAATCAAATTTTATATTTGCATAATTCACATTATTCAAATTTATATTAACCCGGATTATTCAACTTTTTATAAGCATAATCCGGATTATTTAAATTTATATTTGCATCATTTAAATTTTGTATTTGCATAATCTGGATTATTCAAATTTTATATTTTATTTCCAAAATTGTGTTATTCAAATTTGCATACTCAGGATTACTCAAATTTTTTATTTGCATAATGCGGTTTATGGTAATAGTTGTCCGCTTTTTTAATACAATTTGCATCTGGATATTCGGATGTTCATGTTCATAATGCTAATATAATTTGAATAATGCTCCCATACTTATTAGGTACTGTAAATAAAGACAAACACAAGGGATTCATGCTTTTAATAAATAACATTAATATAATTTTAACAGAAAAGCCTGACAATTTAATACAAATACTTTTTGAATCCATCTTGTATGATTGAAATTATTTGGATAGTGGGGAATTCTTTAACATTCTTTTCACGTTTCTTTCACAATTTCTTGAACTATATCTAGAAATGATCAAGACTACCCTTTAATTGAGTTAGTAATGAAATGGGCTCAATGGCAGAGGTCAGGCATCAGAGGCATGCATGATGACCAAGCTCTGCATACATTTTTACCCAATAAATGATAGTGCAACCCCAAACCTGTTAGTGGTGAATGAAGAGTGAAGGGTAGTATAGCGATCATTTCTAGTATATTCTGTAAGCCTATAATAATGATTTCTTATTGTTTGAGGAAATCATGAAACGATTTAGTTATTGTTTTTCAATACGACTCAAAAGATAATCACGAGCGCGTTTGTGGACTTGTCGAATTTAATTGATTCATTCAATATGTTTGTTGGGGTGCGTTTTTTGTTTATAGGTATAATCTATTACGGGAAATTTGATTAGCATTTTGATACTCGTGCACAACGTTGACATCTTGTGGTAATTTAACAGGTTTGGTACATAAGAGAATACAAAATTGATCGATGCTCAAAAATAAAGACTGTTGTCTACAGTTGCGGCTAATGACCAAAAATGTGGGCTACCCATGCAGACGACATTCCAAAATGTTTCAAAAATGTCAATAGTACATACATGGCTAGTATTGGATCAGTAATCTTTGAGATAAACCTTGAAAGTTGGAAAAGAGTTCTGATTTCTTTTGTATGTTGTAAAACAAATAGCAGCGTGGAAAGTGTTAACGTTCCCAATATTCAAAGCAGTCGGTATATGTAGTCCTTCGGCTCGGGCGCGGCGGTTCTCGACGGACTAGTATTTAATGTTGAATCTTCACCTCAATCCTTTTCTATTCAAAATGCCCAGGATCCAGCACACGTACACCTATCAAGTCGAATACTGAAAGAAAAGAACCAAGAAAAAAATAAAAATAGTAAATTTACAAGAGAATCAGTGGCGTAGTTAGGTTTTTCATAGGGGGGTGGGGGTCAAGAAATATAACTGAACCAACAAGATTTGTGCTATTTTACACTTTTTTTGCCATGTTTGAAGCACATTTTGGCTTTTTCCAACAACATTAAATTGTGGGAACACATGTGTGCATAGCTCGCGAATATTTACCATATTGCGGTCATAATTGGGCTATTCCAGATAATATGTGCAAACCCCCTATAGAGGGGTTCGGAAATCCAGACTTGTTCGATTTGAATTATCACCAGAAATCCAGATAATTTTATTCTGCATACACTCTCCCTATCGAGGGGTTCGGAAATCCAGATCCCCCCCGATCAATTTGGACCGAAAATCCAATCCAGATCATTTTAAAAATTGCTCTCGAAAACCCGGGCATTTTCAGAAATTAAAAATTACCCCTCTAAAGGCTGGGTGTGCACTTATTATCTGGAATAGCCCATTACTTGATTCCCCTTGTCAAATGAACCGACAGTGCCAATCTCAACTGACACGAGCCCCTCCCCCTAATATTGTGACACGACAGTCAATATTGGCATATATAGGCGTGCGCAGGATTTTTTTACTTTTTACCGGGGGGGGGGGGGGGGGGTGGGGGCTTAGAAATAAATTTCATTGAGTATGCATGATTGACTAATCAAATCCGCGGTAACGCGGACACCGGGGGAGGGGGATGTGACCCGTCGGAATTGTGTTTTTTTCTCATCAATTTTCGAACAAATTTGGTGCAATGTGGTGTGTACTTTTGACCAATATTTTATTGAAGAGCCTTCACCATGTTCACTTCATTTCCAATCAATATTGGCTTATTATCAATATCATTCAAAATTTGATTTTTCCCTTCAATTTTGCAAAAGCAAACAAAACGGCGTAAGGGTTTGAAATTCCATGGATATGTGTATAATATCATTAGGTAAGCGGCGCGAGCGAAGTGGAGTGGAGTGGAGTGAGCGGCGCGTTTTGCGGCGTGGATGGGGTCTGAGTAGTAGGCCCTATGACATTTTTAATGGTCTCGAAAAAGGGTCCTGGGCGCAAAAACATCGAGTATGTCTCCATCTTTAGCCTGACATCGCCAATCACGAATAACGTCTATTGGGTTAAATGTTTCAGTATTGAAGCTTATGCTTGTTACGCATGAATAATTATTAAACAGTGAAACTAATTCGCGCAGAGCGCGAAAACTGTCTATTTTAACACTAAAAAGGTCCAGAAAACGCTTCTGAAGGTCCCACACCACCAAATCAGTTCCCTATTGCTTTGTGTGGTTAAGAGGTCAAGTATGTGTTAATTTTTTTCACCTTTAGAGCAAACTGGTTCATTCATATCAATGTTTTTATTGAAGATCTAGATGTCTTCTGCTTCAAAACAATCACTTTTGTGGGGGGTGACCAGCATTTTGTTTCGCTACGGGCCAATGATATCGTCGCTGTTCTGACATACCGGCACATCACAACAGAAATAAGTAAAGAGATGTGCCGGTATGTCAGAACAGCGACGATATCTATCCTAGGTACGACAGACTGCCTTTATCCTAAGATCAGAGATTCTAGCTCTAAATTGGTGGAAACAGTGAAATCGTGTAAAATGATACCATTCAAGAAAAAGCTAGAGATTTTGGGCCTGATGTGGAGGAAATAACCTACAAATGCAAAATTATGAAACATTTAGGTACATTTACAGCATTTATTACCTTTTCTAGGATGTTAAATTTAGACTTATGGTGGGATCAATCTTAATTTCAAACACTGCCGTGTAATGTCAGAATGCAAAATATGATTTGGTGGTGTGTACTCCGAAGCCATCTTGTTCAACTTGACTAACAAAATATTATAAATAATTCGCGCGGAGCGCTAAAAGATTGGCTATTGTATATAAAAAAAAGGTTTAGAAAAACGTTCCTGACTAAAACATTGAAATAAGTTGCGCGATACGCGCAAAAAAATGTGCGTACGAAAAGAGGAACTTAGGCCAGTCGGCCCAGAATTGAGAAGAAGGCAAGGTCGAGTATCAAAGAGTGAGATTGGCTGAACTAAAATCAACATTATAACCATTGTAAATATTATGTGGGGGACGTTAAAAACATGCTGGACCTTTTAAGTTAAAAATGCAATTGTTTGCGCGCTTCGCGCGTATTAGTTTCAATGTTTCATTATTCAAGCTGAACAAGATGGCTTCAGGAAAGTTTTCCATGACCGTTTAAGTTTAAAAACTGAAAATTTGTGCGCGCTTTGCGCACATTTTTTCTACAGGTTTCAACATTATAATGGGTCTCGAACCACACCAAATATTCTAAATGATATGTGGAGGACGATTCAAACGTCATAATGTATCTTTTTAGTGTTAAAATTCCCAAATATTTGTTTAGATTTTTCTCATGTTTATATAAACCAAATAAATTCCCTTTGGGGCAAGAAAAACAAAGAAATGTGATATTGCTGAAGTAGGCCTGTATAATTTATGGAAAAGTTAAGCGCATGAAAATGGTGATAACTTGTTCCGGACAGCATGAAAATGGTGATAACTTGTTCCGGACAGCTAAAATCAAAGGCCATTTTATTTTTATCTTACAATATGTATTGGGTTAATGTTTTCTCCAAAAAATAAAACTTTATAGTGGAAAAAGTACAAATTTGAATTTTTAACCGCTAAAACCCATGAGCTTGGCCCACCCGTTAGAGCTTCGCGGCAAGCTGCTCGCGGTGCGGGCTATACGGTATCTCTATTTTCATATAGTCAGGGGAATTTCATTGATGGCCAAGTGCTCCCCCACCCACTCACAATTTCCTGCGCACGCCACTGTGTCTATGTCCTATTCAGCTCTAAACTTCAAAAGAAACATAAAATCTGCACATAATTTTGTCATCGAGGACTTTTGGCAAGAATTTGCTGAATCTACCATTATAAAATGATTTATTAATGAATGAACTAGTTTTTATCTAGTATGTCTCCAAGCAACGAATAAATGCTACAATGACTTTAATATTTCCATAAATTCAAAAAAAGAAGAAAATAATTGGATAGGCCAATAAAAGCTCATTTCATTTCACTACCGCCACTGCTTATAAAGGTTTTTGAAATTGTATAAGTTTTGTTGTCATGGTTGTTGTTACAGTCTGTATTTGATATCTTTTCCGTCATGCTTAATTTCCTTCAAAATCATCAAAAATATGAGGAAGGGGGGAAAAGCGCTAGTGTCCATTTGACCCAAATATCATATTTTCCAGAAATTCTGCAATTGTAAAGAGATCAACATTGGCGATCTCTGAGCCCGCATAGTCACTTGATATCGAATTTGGAGATAAGTCTGCTCAGAATCAGAACTCCTCTAGCATTCATTACATGTACAAAGAGCAAGAACAGATCTTGTTGGTTTCATAAAGGTATAATCGAAATCATACTCTGATTGTTTCTTAAATTATGCCTATTTACGAGTAAGTATTCTTTGCTATGGAACTTATATTAAATGTATGTATTTGATAGCAAGGAATGGTGGTTAGGGCAACGGGTATTGCTGAATGCAAAAGCATGTAATGGAAAAAGCACATAATGTTTCTATTTTTAATATATTAGGTCAGATGAAAGTTTATGTGTGTCTGGGGATATTTAGTTTTGAAAAGATTTCGAAACTTGTGGGACACCCTGTATTAGGATATACCAGATCTGTATATTTCATTTCTTTCATTCATGTCGTATGATTCCTATTTTAAAATCTTCGATGCTGCTATTTTACCCATTTTAAAGGTATATGTTCCGATCACATTTTCATAACACAGATTTTCCTCAAACATATGGAGATTTTCATATCATATGAAAGATCATATTTTTCTGATTAACATACTGAAATGTGACGGTCCAAATTGGTATGATTACGGAGAAATCGGTGAAATAACATCGAATTACCGCGAAAAGTGGTTAACCACCAAATTGATTGTGTACTACTCAATGGACATATTTCAAGGCATCTTGTGCGTCTAAAATCAGAACCATTAAAGCTATGCAACTCAAACTTTTTAAGGATGACCTTTCATGTAGAATAGAAAACTTGAAAATCGGAACATCTACCTTTAACATACGGCTCAGACATTTGGGGTTTTAAGCGTTATTAATGTCTGGAGAAAGTTCAATACAAGGCCTGCAAGCAGTTTCTACAAATCTCTCAAAATTCTACAAATAATGCAGCAATTGGCGAGTGTAGAGATATCCCATTTACGTATGTATATGGTATTATCAACTGTATCATATTTTGGTTATAACTGTTAAGTATGGGAGATGACCGTTTAGAAAAGTTATGATATGCTTGTTTATCTTTACGAGAGAGGCTCCCCCTAACGTGGGCCACTGAGATAAATTGTATACTTTTTAATCATGGATTTGGACATGTAATGTAAATATGTTTCTAAAGTATGTTTAAGCAACGTATCCAGGATACTGCGCTACAAAATTGGTTTGCCGATATTTCTACTCTTGATAAATTACTTCAAAAATCAATTATCACCTGAAAAATACTTATCAGTTTTTACAAATGCGTCACATCGCCGTTATCTTTCAAAATTAATATGTTCCAGTCATTCTCTTCGCATTGAAACCGGTAGAAGACATGGAATATATCCTAATGATCGGAAATGTTTAGGGTGTAATGATGGTAATGTAGAAGATGAATTTCATGTTGTTATTATTTCCAACCAACATAACACTTTACGAAATAGATAAATCTCAACTAAGTACACCAGACACTCAACGCATGAGAAATTCAACCAACTCATGCATGTCATGAGTTCTCCAAAAAGAACTGATATTAAAACCTTGCTCAATTTGTATTCACTGCAATGAAGATATTGAATTTAATTGATTATGTTTTGTATATTGAATCCTTTGATGATAGCATAGCAAAGTAAAGATTGTTTATTACGTATGCGTATTCATAATTTTTGTACCATGTAGTATGAAGGGCCAGAGGCCTATAATTACAATAAATAAAATGAATGAATGTATATTTCAAGTTGTTTGTAGTTTATACATTGAGTATGAGAATCTATATAGGGTTTAACATAATAAAATCATAGATTTTCTGATTTTACCCATTCGAGTCATTTTTGCCTTGGTAATGTATTGAATTAAAAACGTTTGTGGTAAAAAGAAGGTATAGGACTTTCTGTAAAAATCAGTCAGGCGTTCAACAGGTATCAAAATCATGTATACAAATAAGATGAGAAAACCGAAGAAAAACAAGAGTGCAAGATGTGTTACTTTGGCCAAATATTCTACATAATAGGGTGATCAAAGTGCACTTAGGATTGATATTTCTGTATGATTTTTTCTAATTTGTTTTGTAGATCATAGAAATGATCATGTTCAGGACATTTACATTGGACGACTGCAAAAATGATTTCAGATAATAGCATTACGTATATGAAATAAAACAACTTCTCACCTGTAATGCTGTTCTGGTCTCTCTAACACTTTTGCAGGGGTTACACGAAGCGGGTGCAGATTCATGGTGCGATGTTGTTGGTTGACGTACAGCTTTGTTCTTGGGTCTTCTTTTAATAATATTTCGATGAGGAGAATGTTCTAATTGACATTTCAGGTTATTTCCATCTGAAAAAGATCATATAAATTGACATCGGTTACTTTACTGGGTGAGTCAAAGGTCCAATTTTAAAATAAATCAGGAAAAATATTTCTTGTCAAAAAAATTGTCAATTTCCCCATTGATTTTAAAAGTAGACACACTTCATTTTGTGTGGGATGGTGATACTTCATCAAAATCACTAACCAACATTTGGGGACAAGAGACTATCATATAGTTTTCCTATAGCAGGGAGATAAAAGATGTAGATGCCCACGTGATAATTTATGTGAAGATCTGCTACATTATTAGACCTTTTTTTTCTCCAAATTCAATTAGGTTTTTGAATTGAAAAACTGCTGCACAGAAAGGATACGGTAGGTTTTTTTTAAATATTCTTTGAACCGGGTTATAGGAATTAAAAGGCCGTGCAATTCAGACAAAGAAGTGTGATGATTGATGAAAATTTTAGTCATTTTTGTCTTGGTAATGTATTGAATTAAAACGTTTGTGGTAAAAAGAAGGTATAGGACTTTCAGTAAAAATCAGTCAGGCGTTAAACAAGTATCAAAATCATGTATTCAAATTTCAAATAAGTAGATGAGAAAACCGAAGAAAAACAAGAGTGCAAGATGTGTTACTTTGGCCAAATATTCTTCATATAGGGGGGTCAAAGTGCACTTAGGATTGATATTGCTGCACGTTTTTTTCTAATTTGTTTTGTAGATCATAGAAATGATCGTGTTCAGGACATTTACATTGGACGATTGCAAAAATGATTTCAGATAATAGCATTACGTATATGAAATAAAACAACTACTTACATGTAATGCTGTTCTGGTCTCTCTAACACTTTTGCAGGGGTTACCATGGTTACACGAAGCGGGTGCAGATTCATGGTGCGATGTTGTTGGTTGACGTACAGCTTTGTTCTTGGGTCTTCTTTTAATAATATTTCGATGAGGAGAATGTTCTAATTGATGCGACCATATCATGCATACGGGATCAATCTTTTCAGTAGAGCAGTTGTTATTGGCATTCATTCTGGAATAATAAACGATTTGAATAAGGTTTCAGTAGCATATGTACCAACAAATGCCAACATAGAAATTATATAAAAGCCATCGACTTTAATAAAAGAGACATTTATTGTAAGACGCATGCATTGACGCTATTTAGACACAATATAATAGCTAATACATGCAAAACAAATTTGACAGACAATTGAAATTACACTCCCACTTTTCATACTCATATTTATTCTGTTGACCCATTATAAACGCACAGATGGGGAGGAACATGCACACTTTAAATGTTCTGAGTAAGATATCTCATCATTTGATATTTCCATTGATATATTTTGAACGATGTGTCGACCCATCCCTCAAAATATATAATTTTGATATTAATTGATGAGATATCTTAATTAAAACATCAAAGTGTGAATGTTCTCCCCATGTGGGCGTTTATAATGGGTCAACAAAATAGATATGCGTATGGAAAGAGGGAGTGTAATTTCAATTGTGTGTCAAATTCGTTTTTCATGTTTTAGCTAGTAGAATTGTATCTAAAAACAAAATTTGTTTGAGCTCTTTTTCCGCAGGGGGAAAGTTTATTATGAATTTGTTTTTTTCCTTCTCAATACGATATCATAAAAAGAAATTTACTTAGCTTGTCAATTAAGTTGCTGCGAATCCAAGTTCTGAAATTCAGGTTCTGCTTCTGGTGCTATACATGTGTGGTTTACAGCTTTGGAGAATTAGGTGATGTCTTGCCGGGGCATGAAAGGACAGAGATGGCAGATTTGTTGATTGGTCAGTCTTCCATAGCAAGAGTTAATTGTTTTTGGCACACCACAAATGTTCACCCATCGAATTAATGATAAGAATTCTATGTAGGCAGTCATTCGTTTTTGTCGGTCAAGAAATGTCGGTCAAGAAATGTCTGCGGATGAAACCAAGAAACCGGTTAGCCTTCCTGTGATTCATAGTTTGTTCAATTATGGGGTCTTGTTCCAATTGAAGACCTGCTGCAAAAGTGATGGTCCGTCGGTTTTGCTCACTAGATGATGTGTTCATATATCAGCTTATTTCCATCTGAAAAAGAGATCATATAAATTGACATCGGTTACTTTACTGGGTGAGTCAAAGGTCCAATTTTAAAATAAATCAGGAAAAATATTTCTTGTCAAAAAAATTGTCAATTTCCCCATTGATTTTAAAAGTAGACACACTTCATTTTGTGTGGGATGGTGATACTTCATCAAAATCACTAACCAACATTTAGGGACAAGAGACTATCATATAGTTTTCCTATAGCAGGGAGATAAAAGATGTAGATGCCCACGTGATAATTTATGTGAAGATCTGCTACATTATTAGACCTATTTTTTTTCTCCAAATTCAATTAGGTTTTTGAATTGAAAAACTGCTGCACAGAAAGGATACGGCAGGTTTTTTTTTAATATTCTTTGAACCGGGTTATAGGAATTAAAAGGCCGTGCAATTCAGACAAAGAAGTGTGATGATTGATGAAAATTTTAGTCATTTTTGTCTTGGTAATGTATTAAATTAAAACGTTTGTGGTAAAAAGAAGGTATAGGACTTTCAGTAAAAATCAGTCGGGCGTTAAACAAGTATCAAAATCATGTATACAAATAAGTAGATGAGAAAACCGAAGAAAAGCAAGAGTGCAAGATGTGTTACTTTGGCCAAATATTCTTCATATAGGGTGATCAAAGTGCACTTATATGATTGATATTTCTGTATGATTTTTTCTAATTTGTTTTGTAGATCATAGAAATGATCATGTTCAGGACAATTACATTGGACGATTGCAAAAATGGTTTCAGATAATAGCATTACGTACATGAAAATGAAATAAAATAACTTCTCACCTATAATGTTGTTCTGGTCTCTCTAACACTTTTGCAGGGTTTACATGGGTGCAGATTCATGGTGCGATGTTGTTGGTTGACGTACAGCTTTGTTCTGGGGTCTTCTTTATATTTCAATGAGGAGAATGTTCTAGTTGATGCGACCATGTCATGCATACGGGATCGATCTTTCCAGTAGAGCAGTTGTTATTGGCATTCATTCTGGAATCATAAACGATTTGAATAAGGTTTCAGTAGCATATGTACCAACAAATGCCAACATAAAAATTATATAAAAGCCATAAAACATTGTATGACGCATTGACGCTATTTAGACACAATAAGTAGCTAATACATGCAAAACAAATTTGACAGACAATTGAAATTACACTCCCACTTTCCATACTCATGTTTATTCTGTTGACCCATTATAAACGCACAGATGGGGAGGAACATTCACACTTTAAATGTTCTGATTAAGATTTCTTATCATTTGATATTTCCATTGATATATTTTGAACGATGTGTCGACCCATCCCTCAAAATATATAATTTTGATATTAATTGATAAGATATCTTAATTAAAACATCAAAGTGTGAATGTTCTCCCCATGTGGGCGTTTATAATCGGTCAGCAAAATAAATATGCGTATGGAAAGAAGGAGTGTAATTTCAATTGTGTGTCAAATTCGTTTTTCATGTATTAGCTATAGTAGAATTGTATCTAAAAACAAAATTTGTTTGAGCTCTTTTTCCGCCGGGGTAAAGTTTATTATTAATCTGTTTTTTCTTCTCAATACGATACAATATCATAAACAGAAATCTACTTAGCTTGTCAATTAAGTTGCTGCAGATCCAAGGTCTGAAATTCAGGTTCTGCTCCTGGTACTATACGTGTATTTGTGTGGTTTACAGCTTTTGCCAATTAGGTGAAGTCTCGCCGGGGCATGAAAGAACAGAGACCATGGCAGATGTGTTGATTGGTCAGTCTTCCATAGCAAGTGTTCAACTGTTTTTTGGCACACCAAAAATATTCGTCTCAGGTTCACCCATCGAATTAATTATAAGAATTCTGTGTAGGCAGTCATATTCGTTTTTGTCGGTCGGATGAAACCAAGAAACCGGTTTGCCTTTCCTGTGATTCATAGAGTTGTTCAATTATGGGGTCTTGTTCCAATTGAAGACATGATGCAAAAGTGACGGTCCGTCGGTTTTGCTCACTAGATGATGTGTTCATATATCAGCTTATTTCCATCTGAAAAAAGATCATATAAATCGACATCGGTTACTTTACTGGGTGAGTCAAAGGTCCTATTTAAAAATATTTAAAAATAAATCAGGAAAAATACTTCTTGGTAAAAATATTGTCAATTTCCCCATTGATTTTAAAAGTAGACACGCTTCATTTTGTGGGGGATGGTGATACTTCATCAAAATCACTAACCAACATTTAGGGACCAGAGACTCATATGGTCTTCCTATAGCAGGGAGGGAGATAAAAGATTTGGATGCCCACGTGATAATTTATGTGAAGATCTGCTACATTATTAGACCTATTTTTGTTCTCCAAATTCAATTAGCTTTTTGAATTGAAACACTGCTGCACACAGAGAATACGGTAGGCCCACTCTCGGCCGAATTACTTCCAAATCTTTGCTGATTAGCCTATCTGTTCCTATCTACGAAATGAAACATAGACAGTCCACGTTGCCATTTTACTGTAGCGGGAATAGGGTTTACCTGTCGAAATTAAAGGTGATCGAAATTCAAGATTAGTACTTCGAAATAGTTGCCGGTTTCGATATTTAAACAATGTACACATAAACAGGTCAAAGAAATAAGTCCCCCCTGGGAAATGTGAATTTTTCTGGAAAAATGTTAGGCTCCTCAACCTGTTACAAAAAAATGTAAAATGTAGACTGAAAGGTTACACATTTAATGTGCAATAAAATTTTACCCAACAGTTTAACCTTCGCCTTGAAATGCTGCCATTTTTTTTAAATTTGATGACCAATAAAAAATGACACTTTCTTGCATAGGGATAGGAAAAATTGATGAAATTTTAAACCCATGAAAAATTGAAACACATGGTTGTCACTTGTTTGGATAAAAATGTGAGGACCTGTTCATGGTTGAATGAATAACATCAATTGAAAGTGTAATCCCTTGGAGTACACTTCAGGTCCATACATTTCATCAATTTGTCCAATCCCTATGCAAGAAAGTGTCATTTTTTTTATTGGTCATCACATTTAATAAATGGCAGCATTTCAAGGCGAAGGTTAAACTGTTGGGTAAAATTTTATTGCACATTAAATGTGTAACCTTTCAGTCTACATTTTAATTTTTTTTTGTAACAGGTTGAGGAGCCTAACAGTTTTCCAGAAAAATTCACATTTCCCAGGGGGGACTTATTTCTTTGACCTGTTTATTACTTGAATATTAAACATGATATATAAAGCAACAGTTTTACTAATTTTATTCAGAAAAGTTGAAAAATATTGATGATATCGGACCATCCACGATGCCGACTCATATGCTTTCATTCCGAAAATAGCTCTCATACAGAGAGCTAGGATTCAGACCTATCTGTTCCTTGAAAACATTTTTAGTCACTTTACATGAAGCTGGCCATAATAAAGGTACATTTCGGTTTTAAACGGGCTTCAAATGATACTCCTGCAAGGTTTCGAAATTACACTTACACTTACAATGTAATGGGGCGTTTTGTGGGAAGGGGTAGCTCTGAACTAAAAACCATCCGAGTCGGCGTCAGATATTCTCATCACTAACTTTCTGAATAAAATGATTCAAACTTTTGCTTCAGATATCATGTTAAATGTTCAAATAATATGTATGCATTGGTTACATATTTCAACCTGTTTCTATTTCCTACTGACTTGAATTTGGATCGCCCTACAATAAGGATACGACGCCGAATAAAGCACAAGGCAGTAATTAGTTTGCAATTGATTTACATAAATGATAGCTATCTGCCCTGTGCAGGTTTTATTCCGTATGTTGAGGATATTGCCGATTTCGGCTCTTAACAATGGGTCAATGTCTATATCACGTATCAGGTATAGGAGTTCCGAAATAGGCTTTTTGAAAATAAAAATAAAATTGGGATCATTTATTAATATTGGCCCGTATTTCTCTGTAAAAATTACTTACGGGTAAATGTTCCATTCAGGTGACACGCAATTCATACAAAAACTCAATCGGCATATTACAGCTTTAATCACTAGCTTTGCAACAACAAAAAATAACAAACACGAGAGGCGTTACTCATGGTTATTAAAATTCCCGCGAAATTGAAGAGCGTCGTGACACTCCTTGGTCGTGATACGTAATTTCCGGGTTGTGACCAATGGTTTAGACTCATCATCCAGTCGTAATTCACCTTTAAAATCTGACTTAGAGATCATGTTATTTATGAAATGTCCTAATGTTTCTCTGAAATCTGACTTACCGATATGGACTTTTTGAAATCTGTGATACGTTTGTTTCTCTCTGAAATCTGACTTACCGAGATGATATTATCTCAGAAGCACGTGTTTCTAAAGATAATTATCCAGTATCAGTAAAAATCGGATGGTCACTCTTTTATACGTTAGAATCACTATCCATTTACCGGTGATATCATAATTATCTTGGAAACACTAGTAAAATAAGGCGTTAGGACATAATATTTTCATCAAAACCGGCTCACAAAAACGCTTTACAAAGGGGGTTTGTGGGGGGGGGGGGGGGGGGGGGGGGCGTTTTGGCACAACAAATTGTAATGTTACGGGGAGCACCCACACCTTCCCTGTATCCGCTACCCTTCCTTCATCTGTCAGGTTTCATGAGATAAACCAAACCAGAATCTAGGGGAAATCTTCTTTTCTGAAAACTATGTTGTACTGTATAAGCCAATATTTTCGCGCATTTTTTGAGAAATCTCTCTGTGCCCCTTTACTACTAAGAAATCCAGTAATACATGGAATCTGACGAATTGCTTTCTAAATTGTACAATTTGTACTGTTACAGTTAGTTATAGTATACTGTGGGTTTACTGGGTTTAATTTCACATATCGATTCATATTCTATTATGAAAGAGTCAAATAGCTATGAAGCATATTATATGAGATTGGTTGTATCAGAGAGATGTTAATACTATTACACCTCCCTGGTTGTATTATCCATTTTTGCATCGACACCACTGCATTGACATCTGCTAGAAAGTATAGTTTGATGATTTGATATCTTTGGAGTGGACGATCTTCATCTTCCTCAAATACTGGATAGGTCTTGCCTGCTGTGCAAAGTCTAAGAACTGTTCTGGTGAAAGTCGTCCCCTTTGGATCTGAACCCATCAAGGTAGGAGAACCTCACATAGCTCCAATATCAAATACATTTCAAACTGTTCATGGACCAATCCGATAAAGCTTCACAATGTTGGGATGGTCAAGGGTTGATAGAATGTTGACCTCATGTTTCTACTGAAGTCAGTCTTTTGGCTGCCACATAACGTTGGTAAGTTCCACTTGACCTTGTATACATACAGAGCGGTATCCCCCCTATCCGATATGTTCCAGTAACTCCACATCCTGTCGCTTGATATTCACATAACCTGCGTTGGGCGACTCTTGAGATTTACAGAATAAAATGAGAGAATAATGTGTTCAATGGACTTGATGAAACAATGGAAATTGCACCAAAGGTTCTGCAAGAGCGCAAAGCAACTGATGTAATGTAACATTGGGTAAAGCAACCCAGACCTATTTGTTGTAAAGGTAAAACTAGTTGTAACCATGGCATGGACCTCAATACTTGTATTGGGAGAATTCCTGGGAGTGGGGTTAGATATTGACGCAGGGGTCTACATTATGTCATGCCAATTCTACATGTAGTTATTACTTTATTTAGAACAAAATTGATGTGAATACCTTACAAGTCGGATAAAAAAGTCACTCCTGCCTATTTAATCGTTAGTATAAAAAGATTGATACCTTCACTTTTACGGCTTCCAGTTCATCTGGTGTATGGTTGCCTTCAGCTGACCTTTTCTCCACTTTGTGTGATGATGATGGTGTGTCAACCATTTCTGACACACTTGATGTGGCAACCATTTCTGACACACTTGATATGTCAACCATTTTTGACACACTTGATGTGTCAACCATTTTGACACACTTGATGTGTCAACCATTTCTGACACACTTGACATTTCTGACACACTTGATGTGTCAACCATTTCTGACACACTTGATGTGTCAACCATTTCAAAAACACTAGATGTGTCACCATTTCTAACACAATTGGTGTGTCATTCATGTCTGACCCACTTGGTGCATCAACCATTTCTGACACACTTGCTGTCACAATTGTTGTTGACACACTTGATGTATCAACAGCTTTTATACTACTGTCAGCCATGTTATCAGTTCTCTATAGATGACTACGGGTAGTCTGTTGGAACCGAATCTCGTGGCACTCTTACACTAACCCGCCAATCCAATTTTAATTATTGGTTAATAAATTGCTAGCTATAGAGAAGCGGGTGAGACTGTATGAACCAGGTGGCACTTTTCAAGATTCTATACAAGAAAGTTACAAAAATGTCTCTAGTGCTTTTTTAAAATTCATTTCAATTGCCTTTATTTTCAATTAAAAGAAAGTCTCTTCTTTCTTTAGCTGATCTTTATTTGAAGAAGAAAAAAATGAAATGATTTTTGTCATGGATGACTAGCCAATAATGTCCACCATTCACATTATTAACTTCCCTGCATCGTTGAAAAGTACCACTTTTCATAAAACATCATTTTGGGGAAATGTGACTTGTTTTGGGGAAAGTAAACATGGTTTTGAAAAGAGGGAACTTTGTGTGGGTAGCCAAGCGTTTTCCCTTTTCGTAAGTGTTTAAATCTCTTAAAACGCCTCATTGTGTGTGAAGTTATGCAAACAAATCCTTGAAGGATCTTGAAAAGTGCCACTTTTTCTGAAGACATCATTTTGGAGAAATGTGACTATTTTGGGATAAGTAATAATGATATTGAAAAGCAAAACTTTCTATGGGTAGCAAAGTGTTTTTGCTTTTCAGAAGTTTTTCAATCTCGAAAAATGTTTAATTGTGTGTGGAGTTATGCAAACAAATGTGATCTAATTGTAGGGGGGGACTTACTTTTTTTGAACCCTTTATAAAGTTTGATCAGTTCCAAATTGGCGAGAAATATTCGGTTTTTGTTTCTCCGAGCGCAAAAAGAATCCAAGCTTATGCGCACAACTAGGGACGCGGTTTATGACATATGCACGCATCGCGCATATGATACACAGTGCCCTTGATGCCTTCAAGCATGTCTGCGTCGATTGGCAAGAAATTCCTCAAGATGACTGCTTAAATGGCATCCTGCCAATATCTTGTGTGAAGATATTTTTAATCTCAGAACAGTGCTTGAGTGTAGATTGGTTTTGAGCGTAAATGTATGCAATTTGCATCACCCACTCGATTTTTATTACAAATTGTCTCGAGAGGACTTATCATTTATAAGTTTCTATTGGCAAGAAATTCCTCAAGATGACTGCTTAAATGGCATTCTGCCAATATCTTGTGTGAAGATATTCTTAATCACAGAACAGTGCTTGAGTGTAGATTGGTTTTGAGCGTAAGTGTATGCAATTTGCATCACCCACTCGATTTTCATTACAAATTGTCTCGAGAGGACTTATCATTTATCAGTTTGTATCGAAAATGATCTCAGCTGTTTGCAATCAGATTATGTTTCCATGGCAACATGGTACGCACACAAGACTAGATAGGATTATGAGTGCTAAATAACAGAATTGTCAGGCAGGAGTGTTGAATTGCTTTAATATCAGGATGATTTGTTAAAGGTATATTATGTGATCTTTTCCATGGGACGCCCTCAATCCTCGAAAAAAATTGGAAGCAGATTTTCTTGCAGATTTACTTTTCTGATCATAAATCATACATATATTCCAAGTTACAGAGCGATACGATTCCTAATAACCTCAAAATCATGGTTTAAAGAGTGAATTTAGAGTAAAATTTAAAAAATAGATTGTACCGCTCGGTACAATCTATTTTTCAAACCATGATTTTGAAGTAATTAGGAATCGTATCGATCTGTAACTTAGAAGATCTTTATGATTTATGATCAAAAATGCAAATCTGCAAGAAAATCTGCTTTCATAGTAAAAATCAATGATAGAGGGCGCTACTTGGAAAAGATCACATAATATGCCTTTAACACATAGAGGGTTTAGTGATTGAACACTCTCCATAGCTGCCACATAATATAGTCGCTGTTCTGTCAAAACCTTTTATCTCCATCCGGCCCTTCAGCATATTGTATAAAATAAAGAAGTTCCTTGCCACTCATTGAAGTTCAAATATTGAAGTTCAAATATTTCACATAAATATTTAATATAAATTAAACAATTGCATGTCAAAATAAGCAGAAAATAATTCTCTATCATGTCTGTATGAAATTAAGATGTACGCATTCATGCATGGCTGAGCACATTCATTAAAGCAATGGTAAGGTTCATATTGTGTTCAATCATTCACATTAACATTTGAATGGAGGGATTATCCAATTTTTTGCAATCTTCAATTCATGCATGGCTGAGCACATTCATTAAGCAATGGTAAGGTTCATATTGTGTTCAATCATTCACATTAACATTTGAATGGAGGGATTATCCAATTTTTTGCAATCTTCTTCCACAGACCTTGCCATTGTCAAGTGAATGGGATCTGCCATGCATGAGTGATCATGTCTAAATTCCATGTTAAGCTGTTAGAGGATTACTTTCTGCTTATTTTGATATACAATTATATATATATTCTATTAAATATTAATTTGAAATATTTGGACTTTACTAAGTGGCAAGGAACTTCTTTGGACGAGTGTATAACCTTTGGGCAGCCTGCTCTAAACATTTTCAAGGGTCAAAACACACCCATCAAAACATTATAAGTGCTCTTGCCCTGAACATGTATAAACAACACTTCTTATGCATAACCGTTCAACAGCTTTACTTTATACATGCTAAAGGGCCACAAAGTCATACGAGGTTTTGACAGAACAGTGACATCAAGCTTGGTATGCTTTTGTTCATCCAACTCAGTGCATGGGTAACTTGCATGGGTACTTACACCAGTGCATTTCAATAACGCACATGATAATGAGGTGCGATAATTGAAATACGCATTGACGTCACTGCACAGAGTATAATATGAATTAAGTATATCGGTCATCGGGCTGAGGTCACTAGATGTCATCGGACTGAGGTAATTTCATTCACCCAGCATGCTTATATAGGCTTTTAAGCCTGGCCCGAGCATTTTGAAGTTGAATGCAGATTATTCCGGGCTCAAATCATGTTCCAAACACTTTTGATATCAGTATAAGCGTGAGAATGCCCAATGGCCTCTATAGTCTGTATAGCGCCCATAGTAAGTAACTATAAACCCCTCCAAAAGAAGTTTGGACTTTTTTTTCTTTCGTATATTTTGATGTTCAATAGTGTGTGTTGCACATCAATGAAAAGCTGATGCGTTAATCTTTACAATAAAACCACATTTTTAGCAATCACTTGTTTTAGTGCTCGGCCACCTGCTTGAGCCCGAAGTTGTGGTGCATTTGGCGCATTTTGAATGAGACCTCCCCACATTCTCAAGCAGGTGGCTAAGCACTGAAACAAGTGATTGCTATGAATGAGATATCGTTTTGAAAGAGGAGCACATCAGCTTTTCATTGATATGAAACACAATATGATAGATCATAAAATATTCGAGAAATTGGCGATTGAAAAAATGTCCGACCTTCTCTAGTTAAGTAATGGTAATTTCGCATGACAGAAAGGGCGGGTAAGGGAATTTTGACCACAAGGCAGCCATATTCCATCAAGTCGTTAGGCACTTATCACTCGCCATGGCAGATGGCCCCAATCAATCACTCGTAACATCCAGTATTTATGCATGTACAAATGTTAATTCTTAAATAAATGATAATTGCTCACACTGAGTGAGGCAATGACAGTGGCGTAACTAGGGTCTTCAATTTGGGTAGGGGGTGGTGGGCGGCATGAGGGGAGACAAGTCTGTGATTAGGGGGGTGGGGGGCATAATTGACTATTTTTTTGGGGAGGGAGCAAGCCTTCTGACAGGGGAAAATGCCCCCTCCCCCCTCTAGTTACGCCACTGGCAATTTATGGCCCAAAATAAGAATAGTTAACATATGGTCACAATTCCGTTATGATGTAGTAAAAACAGCGGTGGTTGATGCAAAAATGGATAATACAACCAATCTCGTTAAAGTCGACAAGAAAATATAATATGCTTCATAGCTTTTTGACTCTTTCATAATAGAATATGAATCCATATGTGAAATTAAACCCAGTAAACCCACAGTATACTAACTAACTGTAACAGTACAAATTGTACAATTTAGAAAGCAATTATTAGTCAGATTCCATGTATTACTGGATTTCTTACCTGTTAAAGGGGCACAGAGAGATTTCTCAAAAAATGAGCGAAAATATTGGCTTATACAGTACAACATAGTTTTCGGAAAAGAAAATTTCCCCTAGATTCTGGTTTAGTTTATCTCCTGAAACCTGACAGATGAAGGAAGGGTAGAGGAAATAATGCAATATAAAATTGTACCTTTTAACTTTGCACCTGCAGTATATTTCAAATATTCCACACACAGTGCCAATTGTATGTAAATATGTTATTAATAACCAAGCCTTGAATTAAGCAGGAGCTGGGTTTTTTTTACCCCTGGTTGCTCAGATTTACTTTAAGCTCTTGGTATTTTTCAAATTGTGCGCAGCAAAGTATAGGACCTGGGCCCTGTTGCAGAACATTTAAAAAGTCATCTTAAAGGGGGCTTAGAGAGATTGCTCAAAAATTGAAATTCAATATTTTCACCTTGTTTAGATTAATGATATACACATAAAGAAATTTTCTCAGTATTTCCATAAGTATATTAGTGCTTTTCACTTTTTTTTGTATTTTGGTTATTGAATCAGGGAGGTCATGATTACGCATCACGCAACGAGCCATGGGTGGTCTTCAAGGTTATTTTGAATAAACATGAAACAAATAAGTAAGAAGCCATCTATGGCCTTTAAGATGAATTTGGGTAGTTTCGATGTGATCTCATTGAAACTCAAAACGCTATCAAATCCATGAATTTCACATACAATACTGCAAATTATGCTCTATAATTTTGGGTGGTAGTAAGTACATATATAAGCATTACGTATATGTGAAAAACCTAACTTCTGAACAAATTGAGGGCTCCCTCCATGAAGGATCTCTGGATTTGATTTGATTTGATTTGATTTGATTTGATTTGATTTGATTTGATTTGATTTGATTTGATTTGATTTGATTTGATATCATTTGGGTCCTACGACCCTGGATAACCCAATAAGCTTATTAGCTTATTTCCATTGGGGTCCGTTAGATGTGTGAACAGATACAAACCGGGATGATCCCCTACTCTTTACGAAAGAGTCTGTAACCTTTTAACGTGCTCGGGTATTGCTCTTCCGATGCACGGGACCACCATTTATACGTGACTTCCGAACCACTGTTTTTTTCTGCCATTAGGAAATCGTCACAAATCATTTCGCTTCATTTACCAGGCTACCGATACGGTGCACACACAGTATCAGCACTTAGATTGTAATATCCCCTAACAGCTCCCCAATCTCGCTTGGGTCGACGAAGCAATTGAGACTAAGTACCTTGCCCAAGGATACAAACAAGTTGGCTGTAGTGGGGCTAGAACTCACAACCTTTGCATCGTGAGACCGGCATCCTTTAAGGACAACTATAAAAGTGGTAATTTTCACTCTTTGCCGACTTTCAGCCATTTCGCTTGTTTTTAAATTCACGATTCATTACATAAACTTATACACAAAAATAAATATGTTCATGTGTTATTATTTTTGCGGTAGCTGCTTGGAGCGCGAAAATGTCCACGTTTACAGTATTTTTATAAAATGATTTGTTTGTTTGTTAACCAATATTTTCAATGGAACAAAGGTTATTTATTAGCCAAAAATTGACTTAAAGGAAGGGTCCTGCAAGCACAACATTGAGCATTATTTGTTTGACAAATCATTATTGAGCCGAAATTACGTAATCATCAGGCGCGTACCGCGGCATGTGAGCCAGGGGGGCATGTATATTTCGTCCCGACAGTGGCGTAAATTTATTTTCGTAAAAGGTTGCCCCAACATTTTTCCCAGTCAGTCACCTCGTGAATTTCACGTAAGTGTGGGGGGGGGGGAGGTGTGGGGGTAGGGTCAAAAAAATTTGCACGGTCACAAAATTTCGCAGTCCAAAAAGCACAACAGTCAACAAATAATGCCCAATCCTCAGTGTTTTCGGCCTAGGCAATATTTTTTTTCCTTATGCGAATTTAGCGTCCCGGTTTGGCGAATTTAGCGTCCCGGTATTTGGAGCCAGGGGGGCAACTTGCCCCCCCCCAGTCGGTACGCCACTGGTAATCATATAGAACAAAACACCATACTAGTCACCAAAATGAATAAAAACTGCCATCACTCAACATGCAATTTTTAACATTTGCGGCGATCTAAAGTCCGGTGTCGATGACATCATGGGTATCGGCGCTCAAATTTGCGCAAGTGCATTGTATAACTATGACATCATCGACACTGGGGACTTTCGAACGCCGCGAATTTTAAAAAGTGCATGTTTTTGTGCGGTTTTTATTTGTTTTTGTCATAAGTGTGATGTTTTGTTCTATATAATTACAACAGTTGGGCTCAATTGTTATTTTTTTAACATATAATGCACTTTCATGCTTGCGGAACACCTCCTTTAACAAGTAAGAAAAATGGAAACATAATGAGACATGAAATCCATGTCTGTTATTGGTTTCCAATATTGTATAACTTTCATTTCTTCTTCATTTTTCTTGTAAATTGTTTTTCTAACTATATAACGTTTTCTTTCCTTATTTCTTTTTCAAGGAAAAAAGTGTAATTTCATGAAAAGGTACAAACAAATTCCTGTTCTAACAACAAAAATGTTTGACTTTGAACAATAAAATAAACAACACTACTGCTTTTGACTCTTTAAAAATCCAAAAATATTTTATTCCTCCTGTTGGTGTATTCTCAGAACCTCACTTAGCACACTACTTAAAAATCAACAGTATACCAATTAATTTAACTTAACCAAAAAAATACATCAGTTATTTTTCACAATATTTTTTAGAATCTTAATCCTTTAGGCAACAACAACAAAACCTGTTCTACAGGCCCAGACAAACCCACCTTTTTTTTAACGAAAATTATGAAAAATTGCTCCAATTTTTTTGGAAATATTGATGGAAAAAGTTGAATTGTTTTGAAAACTTCGAAAGTTGTTGACAATTCACATAAGTGTAAACAAATTTAGGAAAAACCAAAAAACATGCCGGATCAACTGACCCTAACTGAGAGGTCAGCTTGCCTGTAGAAAAGGGTTGTTTTTTTGTCGCTTTAAAGCATGAATGATTTGTGTGTGATGTGTCTTCCAATTAATACAAAAATGTGTTAACTACAATTATGTACACTCTTTATGTACAACCTATATTTACATATTTACTAGTACATAAATACTCCTAGTGGGTTATTATCGGGTCATACCGTGCGCGTCTCCACACCCATACCATGTTTGTACAAAACTATTTACATATAATCATATACACAGTCTTACGTCCACTATCGTACACATCTTACTTTACATATTACACATTTGGTTGAAACCGTGTAAGCAACACCTACAAAGTGCTGACGCAATATCAAAAACAGCATCATATACATATTATATATATATTTAAATTAGAGCAAAACATTTGGCAATTTGTTAGTTTTAGATACTAAATAAAAGTCTTAATTCAAGTTATACGGTGCATTGTTATAAAAGTCTTAATTCAAGTATAAGGTGTATTGTATCTCAATTTAATGATGTATGGTGTGGGTGTTTCTACAAATTATTTATGCATGAGCATATTCAAAGGCATAACACACAAATATGCATACCATAAAATATGCATGAATATAAAGATATGCATGCATATTAATATGCATGCATATTAATATGCATAAACATAAATATGCATAAACATATAAACATGCATAAACATAGATACGCATAAAAATAGATGTGCTAGCATAAATTCGAAAATACGCCTTAACAAATTACATTTATTTATATTCAGAAACATATTTATGACCAGTGACATCATAAAGGACATGTTGTCGGGAAACACAATTTTGAGATAGAGGCCAATATATTTAGTGAAAATAGTACAAATAAGTAAACTTTTTCAGATCTTCAATTCAATTCAACGACCTTTAACATTCTATAATTTCAAAGCTTTAAACGCACTCTTTGAAGTCATGCCAACATGTCCTTGTTGATGTGATAGGTGACAAAAATGCATACCATATAAATATGCTAAACATAGATGTTTATCTGTATGAATTAACATATACGTATATCATTTAAGTGACCCAAATACATGTATGCATGCATACATTGTGGCCCACTGTCATGCCAACATGTCCATGTTGATTTGATAGGTGACAAAAATGCATACCATATAAATATGCTAAACCTAGATGTTAATCTGTATGAATTAACATATAAGTAAATCATTTAAGTAACCCAAATACATGTATGCAAACATTGTGGCCCACTGTCATGCCAACATGTCCATGAGGATGTGAAAGGTGACAAAAATGCATACCATATAAATATGCTAAACCTAGATGTTTATCTGTATGAATTAACATATAAGTATATCATTTAAGTAACCCAAATACATGTATGCATACATTGTGGCCCACTGTCATGCCAACATTGCCATAAATGCATAGCATATAAATATGCTAAACATAGATGTTTATCTGTATAAATTAAAATACAAGTATATCATTTAAGTAACCCAAATACATGTATGCGTACATAGTGGCCCACTGTGTGTATGGTATTTGCTTTGTGTAATAATGCATTAGCTTTCAAAACAACATAACACATGTCAACATCCGAGGCAATAGCATATTAACACTTTACACGCAGCTATATAGATTTACCACACAAAACAGATTTTTCAGAAACCTTTTTCAACTTTCAAAGGTCTATCTCAGGGAGTACTGATCCAAAACTAGGCATGTTTGTACTTATTTTAATGCATTTTTCATGGTGATTCCAATTATGGTAAGAAATGCAAGAATTTTGACATTTGTAAAATATTTTGTGACATTATGGAACTGTCGTCTGCCGCGTAAAAAGTGTTAATCAAAATATCTACTCACCTGCCAGAGTGTTATTGCCATTAGAATCATGATGTTGACTTAAAAGGCAAATAAGAACCACAACTTGAATCCAATGTATAAATGTATTATAAACGTCTGTGACAGCAGGGGTGTATAGGCTTATAAATATCGTGTTTTAGGTAAGAGGAAGAACTGGACACCTTTGGTGGGGGCTCAGTCAAAGAGAAAGGGGGAGTGGGGGAGAAGGGATGAAAGAAAGAGGGAAAGAAAAAAGAGGAGGACGAAAAAGGTGGAAAGAAGTTGGATCAAAAAGGGAGAAGGAGACAATTGATATTGTGTAATAAGGGTAAAGTACTTGATACCTGAGGGGGAAAAACCGACATCTTTGACGTGTTCTACCAAAACCAGACACAATTGGGCAAGATATCAAAATTGAGTTAGTAATTGATTATTAAAGTAGAGATCTTCAGCTTTACAATGGTACCTCTCTTTTTTTAATCGGACTTCCCAAAGCGGAGTTACATCATTTTCAAGTTCATCTTTTACGGTCTTTATGAACACTTCAAACTGAGATATCGCCCTTTAAAGTTACTAGAACTAGGTTTTTTTAAATAACCGAAACATACATTTAGGATGATTTTTTAATCTGAATCTTTCACAATATTGTTAGAAAAACTCTGAAATTAATTATTTACCAGAAACTCAAATTCCCCCAAAAATCACCCCAATTATGTTTTGGGCTATTTCTCAGCTTGGAGCTCTGCCCAATTCCGTCTGGTTTTGGTAGAACACGTCACATCTTTTCAAACTATCTACCCCTCAATCTGTGTTCTCAACAAGGTTTTGACAGGGAAAAGATTTCTCATATGACAAGCAGATTCTGATAATCCACATTTTGCTGTATACAACTTGTTGAAATATTACAAGTCCTAGAATGTGCCGGTACCCAGCCGTAGATGCCGTAGTACATTAGCTGTATACAACTTGTTGAAATATTACAATAACACAAATGCATTGGTTGCTTGGGGCATATTCACTCTCTTATTTCAGTAATATGTCATTTCAAAATAAAAATTTAGAATGTTATATTTTTTTAATTAAAAATAGGACAAAACACATCACCAAAGGACTTAAAAAAAGAACTTTAAAAATAATCATTGTTAAACGAAAACATGTGGAAAAGGGGCTGGCATCATCATGGGAAAACAGCAGTTATGCCTCCTATTCCTCAAATGCCTGCAATTTCTTTCCTCAAAAATTACATTTCACATTACAAAATCTTAGATACCAATGTATTTTGTTCACCGTATCTGATTGGCTACATAAATGGTATAACTTTTCTTATGAACCAATCAAAATCAAGCTTCTATATCTCAAACAACCATTGTTATCAAATCTCTGATAGGTACAATGAATGATATAACTCTCTTTGTAAGCCAATCAGAATTGAGCATTATTGCCTCTGTACCTCATTCTTAAAAATGTAATGTGATCAAGCAAAATCAGTCAGAAGTCGGAAATATTAATTTTGATATATAACCAAACAAAGGATAGAACTTCTTTTCTTTTCTATTGTTTTGGAAACCCTTCAATACCTAGTATCTTTGGAATTACGCACAGTAATTCTGCAAAATGAAGTAATGCAAATAAACCTATGCAATCAAATAGAAATCTCAGTATTAGATATTTTCGACTTCAGACTGATTTTGCTAGATCACATCACAAATGTCTCTGATTGACTGAATAAAATACCCTTGTTTATACCAAACCATTGTTACGGCATCTCTGATTGGCTCAATAAATGATATTTCCATCACAGTAACCAATCAAAATTCACAGCACAAATCCCAGCGACAAACACTACACACGAAACAACAGCACCAAATACAGCATACACAACTTACACAATTCATAACTTAACTTAATAACTTATACACAGGACATGGCTTTAATTACTTATTTGCAGTAGCAAAAATAGAACTTTAGATTTATATACGTTAGGCTATAGTAAAAAAATCTTTTGTCTCAAAGCTCTTCAGTTTTTCAAAACCTAATGCGGAATGCGTTTTTTTTTAGTTTTTTTTTAATAATATAACATATTCAAATCCTTGTTAAAGTGACCTTTTGTATTTCAAATGATGTGATCAATGAAAATCTGTAAAATCTGTGAATTTTGGGGATTTTTTTTTTTCTTTAAAAAAAATTTTTTGTTTGTTTTTTGTTTTTGTTGTTGTTGTCTGTCTTTCTAACGCGCATCAGTTAACTAATGCGCGCAGGGGGCTTTGAGACAAATGAATTTTTTAATATAGCCTTACAAGTCCATATGGATTGGTAATGGCTTATGCAAAGGTATCTTGTTATCTATTAAGTCTGTTGGAAATCATCTCATCTCTGTTATATCTGTGCAACAAATACAAATAGTGAAGCTAGTTAATCAAACCAGTGCAACCAATCAGTTATCAGATTTAACAAAAATACAAAGTTGATAACCCGAGAAAGGGTCTCTCATACTGGGATACCCATCAGGCAGCAATTGTTTACACTTGACTAACCTACTGGAAAATGATAGCTGCCTTGTGCTTTATAACCAATCAGTCCACAGACTAAATATACAACTTTAAGTCATCCTTAAAGGCAATGACCTCGAAAAAGATTTCTCATACTGGAATATGTATATACGGCAGCAATAGTTTCCACTTTGTGTAACATATTTGGAAATGATAGCTGCCTTGTGCTTTAATATGTATTGGAGATTTATTTGAGGATATGCCAATCATACCAATCACAGTTTTAGTGATTTGTACTGTAGTAAGCGACATTATATGAGTGAAACAAATCAGTTTGCAGACTAAAATACAACTGCAAGTCATCCTTAACGGCAATAACCTCAGAAAGGTCTCTCATACTGGAATATGTATACGGCAGCAACAGTTTCCACTTCATGTAACATATTTGGAAATGATAGCTGCTTTGTGCTTGATTACGTATTGGAGATGTATTTCAGGTTATTACCATCATTTCAATCAGTCTTGGTGATAGCAACTTGAGCGTGATTGGTACTATAGCAGGCGTGGGATGTTCCATTTGAAATCCATATACCCCTATGGAAAACATGACCTTAATCTTCCCCACAAGGAGTGTGAAGTTCAAATGGGGTTACCTGCATGGGTTACTCCATTTGATATTCACACTCCCTGTGTGGAATATTAAGGTAATGTCTTCTATTGGGGGTGTATAGATTTCACTTGCCAACATACTCCATCTATTGCTGTCTGTCATTTCCTGAAGACCTGGAATAAGTTTCATACAGTTTTTGCTCTTTACTTTTTACTTTATATTATCATTATTTTCCAATAGAAATCAGACAATTTGCTATTTTTCCCATGGTCCCATTGTAGAGCCACAGCTCAAAATCATGAGGTAACACCCCCTTCCCTTGTACATGCTTGTCTTCATACAATTCATCAGAGATTGTTTATAACCAAGATGACAAGCTCACTTACTTAATGCTACTTGCTAACAAGTAGATTGACTTTTTAATAAACTCATCTATTTTATATTGCTCCTTGTATAGTAGCATCTTTCTAATATATCACTTTGTGCTGTCCAATGGGATCATGTTAAAGTAACTCATCAATGTCTTATCAATGTGCCCATGTGATGACCATGCGGTGCCCGTGCTAACCCACTTGCTGCTACTTGCTAACAAGTGGATTGACTTTTAATAAGCTCATCTATTTTATATTGCTCCTTGTATAGCAGCATCTGTCTAATATTGAGCTGTCCAATGAAATCATGTTAAAGGAACCCATCAATGTCTTATCAAATAATATTGCCTCATCCAATCCATAGGGGACGTATGTTTATGTCTAAACCATTGGTATAATTTGGTTGAGAAATAAGCCTTGTTTGCTAAAATGGCATTTCAACAACAAATTGTTGGTCTTCTTTTAGTCCAATTTGCGGTTTCATAACGTTCATAGGTTAATGCAATTACAAGCAAAATCCAACAGTGCAATTCAATGAATAAATCAACCCACTGGGCTGTAAGGGATACCCACCATCGGTGAGATTTAGTGAGATCTAGTTCTACGACAGGTTGTATAAGGATCTCTAGATTTTGTCCTTGTCCACTCTTGCGCATAATTGACTCATTTCTTTCTACACAAGTTCTCTATACACAAATTGCACATATATAGTTTTTTACAAATTGTGAAGGATATTAGAATTTCTGATAGAAAAATCACATGTGAAGTTTGTGTGATTCCCATGTTACACCATGAGGTACCCATCTGAGGCTTGGTTTCTTTTGAACAAATCCAATAAAAGTGAATAGGCTACTAACGATTTTAGTTACGTTAAGCTGCTAAACTAGCAGCTTCGTCAGACTAGCAACTCTGTCTGAAGGCAACAGGAATTAGAGATTTCCATGTGAAGTTCATGTGATTCTCATGAGATAACCATGTGATGACCCTGAGGTACCCATGTTATACCATGAGGTACCCTTGTGATCCCCCACAAGTTACCTATGTGATAACCATGTTTTGCCATCTTAATGTTATCTATGTAGGGTTCACATGACATCAATAAAGCATCCATGTGATAAGCATGAGATACTCATGTGACAAGCATGAAGTAACTATGTGGTACCCATGAAACACCTGTGTGATACACATGAGCTACTCGTGTGATACACATGAGCTACTCATGTGATAATCATGAAATAAACATATGATACACATGAAGTACATATGAGATATCCATGAAGTACACATGTGACATACATGCAATACACCCATATATTCTGAGGCTAGCCTCCGGTCATCAAAACACAGGTTAAAAAAAGAAAAAAAGACATAGCATGGTTAGGCTACGAAACATTTACACAAAGTAGCGCTCTGCCTTAACACGCTATATCTTATATATCATTATGAAATCTAAAAACATCATGAATATTACCAAACTTAAAACTCTGAATATATCGAATGAATCCTTCAGTTTTTGTAAACTGAACAATCCTTTGTCTACGCAACTTAATTGAAAGATAATTAATGGTAAAGGTCAGATGAGATTTTTCTCCTTAAAAGTAATTTCAAAATCACAAAACATTTTCAAAGAAATTCTCAAAACTATAAAAAAATTCTCCAAATCTAGGCATACATATAAATTGTTATTTTTGTCAAAAATGTCAAAACATTCAAAAATGAAAAGAAAATCTCAATTTTTGCCAGATATGGCTTCCATCAGAGCATGAGAATGGAAATATTTTCATTGATTTATACAGAACTTTATTTTATAGACAGAGATGATATCCAACAGATTATTTCCCAACAAACCCCCATTGCATAAACCACGCACACTTGTGAGGAATACTCTTAATTTATACATGGATAAGGCACACACAGTCACACATACAACTTAATAATTACTTCATAATGAATACACTTAATTACACAGTTGATCAGTATCCAAAGCAGAATGTTCAAAACCAATACTGTTAACGTGGAAATGTTCATGCTTTTCCGCGCTCCAAGCAGCTACTACGAAAATAAAAACACGCGAACATATTTATTTTGCGTATAAAGTCTATGTAATGAACTTTCAAATCGCGAATTTAAAAACAAGCGGAATGGCTGAAAGTTGGCAAAGCGCGAAAATTTAATCGTGCGAAAAATTACCACTTTTACAGTACTTCATTTTGCTCTTTTTCATTCATTTCTTATCGGCGCAACGATGCACCTCATTTTTCATGTTGCATTACGTTTCCTTTGTATTGGTACAATTTGTATTATGGCAACAATTTGAACTTGAAAAACTGGGATCACACTACAATCATAGAAAAAATGTGTTCGAACACTGACCCTAATTAAAATGCTTTTTGTACCATAACAAGCACGCTATTTGAGTCATGTGAATATAGAAACTTGTTAATGGTACTGTAAAAGCCAATATTTTTGTGTAAAGATATTTTTGCGCATTTTGATATCATAAACACTTCGTGAATTGTTTTTTTCGCAAACATTTCAGCTTTTACACTAGTCTGAAGTATCCTCTTCCTACCTCAAATACCTCAATTTGTATTTGGCAACAATTTGAACTTGAAAAAACTGTGATTATACCAGACCTTGACAGTTCTATTGCAATGATACATGGATATTGATATCAGTGAACCTAAAAGCTAAAATATTAACCGATGGACAGATTGTGCTCAATTATGAGCAATGATCCACAATGCCATATGGAGGAATACCTTGAAAACCACCCCGATCATCGATGAAGTGCTTTTCTAGTTAAGTGAGTAATTTGTGAACCTTGAGCTTCCCCATGTCTTGGCAGGTGATCCATACTGCTGGCAACACTAGTCTCATAGTGTGTTCAACCATTCAAGTCATTATCTGATTCAATATGACACTCGGTAAAATTACCTTGGGAAACACACACTGATTGTATACTTTTCTTATTTGTAAACCTTGTTCTGTGGCAACCTCTGCTGCAGATGACGATATGGACACGATTGGCTGTAAATTATGAATCTCTGTTGTTTTCAATGTAAAATTGGATTTTGATTATATGACTCAAAAAATTTCATCACATGTTGGAACTAAATTCTCTCATCCCTAAAACTAATGGAGTTTGAAGATCAACGTAATACCATTTTTGATTTGTATCTGTGATTAACCATTCACCGCATTCGGTTGATAACATAACCTCGTACGCATGGTTTAACCTTGAATATTTGGAACGAGTCCATGTCCAGCATCGTTTGGTTCTGCTGATTGTTGGCACACTACTGCCCTCTTGCATTGTGTATGATCACATTTGAGTCTAGCTCATAAATGTCAACAGAGGGCTCAAACCTAAGAACCAAACTGATCAGACGATGGTGGACACGAATGGCCGTTAATTTTGAATTTCTGTGGGTTTCAATGTAACAAGGGATCTTGATTATATGACCCCATAAAATTCATCACACGTTGGAACTAAATTATTTCATCCTAAAACCACTGTGGGTGGCTAACCATCCGCAGTGTCAGTATCATTTTTTGAATTTAAACCGTTGTTAAGCGTTCGTCCCATTCACTTGATCATGTAACCTCGTTCGCATATTTTTACCTGAATATTCGTAAATACGCCCGTGTCCAGCGTCGTCTGAAACTGATATTTGTATTAATATAATAATGCTATAGTTACCTTAGTCTATCATATACTTCTAAAGTAAAAAGTAGTTAAAACTATATATCCTTACTATTATCCTTCTTAACTATTATAACCTATTTAATCTATTTGGCCACTGTTGAATTCAACACACATCATGGAAATGATGCTACATGTACATGTAGATTTTTAGATAAGTCCACAGTAGAATAACATTTACATGTTACAACACTTGTTCACACTTTCCACGCAGCTATTAGTTTTACCAGACAAAACACCTTTTTTCAGAACCCCTTCCCAACTTTCAAAAAGTCTATCTCAAGAATTACTGAAGCAATACTAGGCATATTTATACTTTTGTTAATGCATTTCTCATGGTGATTCCAAATATAGTGATGAATTTCAATATTTGTGAAATTTTTGAAACATTTTGTGACATTTTTGAATGTCGTCTGCAGACGCCTGCTGCATGGAAGTAAAAAAAAGTAAAGACTCGTGCCGAGCAAAGCTCGCGCGCGGAGTGCCTATCTCTCTTTCATTAGCGTTTGGGCCAGACTCCCCATGTAATACTTGGCTGTGGGGGGTTCGCCACTCCTCCCGCACAGCGAGTCTGTTTTACTTCCCACCAACATGAATTAATGCCGGTACCCAATTATACACCTGGGTGAAGTGTGGCAAGTGCGGTAAAGTGCCTTGCCCAAGGACACAACACGTTGGCACCAACGGGGCTCGAACCCACAATCTTTGCATTGTGGAGCGAGGGTGAATCCGCTGGACCACACGCGCCCGTTGCACACGCTGCATGGAAAGTGTTGACAAAGTCTAGGATGCCTGCTTCATTTGGCAGTTGCGCCTAATCTACCATACAAAATAATGGCAATACAACCTACGCTTACAACTACTGCAAAGATTCTATGGATATAACTCTATCAGATTGTATGTGTTCCAATTACGGGCATTAATGTATTCCATGGCTTATATATGTGAGTACTCCCTCCACCCTCCCCCAGGTGATTGGCATATGTCACAGAAACAGACTATCAACATGGATTGTTGAATGATTTTTTTTTACTGTCACATGAACACTCTGCTTGGATACTGACTCAATTCAACATCAAATTAATTATAAATAAAACACAAAAAATAGTTCACCAGATTCCAGTCTGCACAACATAGTCATGCCAAATTCCCTCATCCATTTTTCCAGACCACAAACACGTACATGTATAATATTTAACAGATTGCTACGGGGATATAAATAGGGAATGCATTCTAGCTAGCCTGGAGGGCATTGATAACACTGCAGCACGTTTCAACAAATCTTTATTGAATTAAACTGAACCAACCAAAAGTCCAATCCCCCCAACTTGCCCAATAGTCATCCTGTTGGAACAATTGTGTTAGTCCTCATGGGAAAACTGACTGATCCTATAGTTAGATCAGTCCATATTCGCGAGAAATAGCTGGGTTTTTAATTCTATGCGCGCACAATTAATGCAAGCATCCTCGCGCTATTTTGGCATACGCATGCGTCACACATAGGCCTCACAGTGCGCCATGTTGCGTCATGCGAGCTTCTGTGTTAATTCCTTGTTGCAAGCAGGTTCGCCAATGTCGAACTGACTAAACTATTGCCAGTGCCTCCTTCATTCCCTGTAAAGAACCATTCTGATTTTCATAAGGCAGCAATTGTTTTACATTTAGGCAGCTGTCATTTCCAGTGTAAATTTACATTGGAAATGATAGCTGCCTTTTATTCTTTACACTTGTATCAGAAACCTATTTCTTGAAATAGACGTGTATTATTAGAACGAAGATTCCATGTTCGCATCAAAATGTATTCGATTTTACACGCAATCCATCACCATGTGTGTCTTAAGATTGCAAATATTTCAAATCCATCCAATTTTGATGCAAATCTGGATTTTCAGAATCGTTTTACAGTTGCAATCCAATGTTGGTTTTGCAAAATTAAAAACACCACCAACACTTTTTAAGGGAAACCCAGCAAGACTGGAATCTGGTGCCTTATACACAAATAATACTACACAATTGTAAAATATAATTCCTCACAGTTGTTACGCATGCGACACAGACACATCAAAATGAGACTCATCCATAACCAGTATGTTTTCCTCGCTTTCTCTTCGGTTCATTTCTTTGATGAAATCCACCGGAGTGCCATCGCTTTCCCGCCTCTTTTTCTCTAAACTTTCCAGTACTTTTGCTTCTTCCTCAACCTCCCTCTGGTGATGGTCCTGGACGTATTCCATGGCCTCCGTCAGCTGGGCTTCGTATCTGGCGTATTTCTCTTTCACCATTTCGATGTGTTCTTGCTCTTCTCTGTCTAACATTCTCAGGAAATTCTGTAGTTCTGGTATGCTGAAGGCTTCCCACTGTTAAAGGGATACATAGAGAAATGTTTAAAGGTTAAAGGCTGAAGGTTTTCCCACTGGCACAAGATCGATAGAGACAAGTGTAATAGTTACAGTGGTGTTTGATGAAATTGACATTCAAAAAAATATTATTTATACATTTGTACCGATACTTGGGCCTATAGACGTTATTCATAATTGGCGCATTTACGTCATCAGAGGGTGTGAAATCAATTAGTGCGCCGATAAACATACAATCTCATACTTTTACTGCAATGTAATGAACTGTGAACTTCTACAATTTCCTAGATAGTGTCGGCTACCAGCAAACATTTC
Organism: Ophiura sarsii; assembly: GCA_035610835.1. Lineage (NCBI taxonomy): Eukaryota > Metazoa > Echinodermata > Ophiuroidea > Amphilepidida > Ophiuridae > Ophiura > Ophiura sarsii. Next base: position 21,339,210 of record CM069445.1, on the reverse strand, counting down.
ATTTCAAACTAGTGGAATAGATAGTTAATACGTTCAAGTTCATTTCACGAATGTAATAAGGTCAAATATTGAACAGCATGAAGTATGAAGACTTTTTTATGATTAGTGCAAAGTTCACCACATTGAAAAACTACATCACTCTCGTATCGGCTACATCGTTGGCCTCTTTTTCGGAGCACCAATTGCTCTGAGCATGCTCAGTTGGATAGCACGGCCCTCTTTTGATGTAAATGCGCCAATTATGAATAACGTCTATTGCAGGGAGAGTAAGGGAAGGTGAAAAGAAATGATTAAAACAAATTTTAAAATGTATAAAGACTAAAAATTACGGATCTTTTGAAAGGGAACACAATTCGTTTACCATATTGCTCTTACGTCATATCCTGCTTCTAAGGATCAACAGGGTCCCAATTTAATACAAACTGTCAACTAGGATTACTTGAACCAGTCTGCTTAATTGTGAATAGTTGATAAGGCATTTGAACTAATTTGTCTTTGTTGGGTCTACTTCTACCAACCACCAAAACACATACCTACTCAATTTATTCATTTTAATTCTGGTAAGAAAGATATCTGTAACCAACCGAGACCTTTCTGTATATCATGATTTTTATAATTTATTTGGGCCTTGAACTTCAGTTTACAGTTGGTTGCCGATTTTAAAATGATGATGTTTAGTAGGTTGGTTGGTTCGGTCCTGTCATGACTGACAGCTCGTGACCTTACAGATACTACGCCACAAATAACGATTTTCAGCAAAGGAGTAACAATCACGGAGAGGGTGTCCAGTAATCAATTTTATTTGGTCAATCCACCGGGAACGAGGTCTGCCTCTCTTGCGCTTCCCTTCAATCATGCCTTGCATGATCATCTTCTCTAGGTTGTTACCCTTGCGACGTGAGATATGGCCGAAGTAGCTCAGCATTTGGGTGTTAATAGCATGAAGAAGTCGTTTAGACACCCCTATTTCTTCAATAATACTGGCATTGGTCCTTCTCATTGTCCATACGATACGAAGCATACGCCTCCAACACCACATCTCGAAAGCAGCTATTCTGTTTTTGTCAGCTTTGGTTAGGGTCCACGTCTCACATGCATACATGGCAATTGGAAATACAAGGGCTTGGACAAGCCTGGTTTTTGTTGCTCTGGTTATTCCTCTGTCAGCCCAGATCTTGCTTAGGTTGATCATTGCTGATCTAGCCATTGCTAAACGGTGTCTAATCTCTTGGCTGCAACCACCCTCTTTGGTGATCAGGGATCCAATGAAGTTGAATTTCGAGACCGATTCTACCTCATTACCATCAATTATGAGAGGCTCTCCAACACCATCTGTGCCTATGGACATGATCTTGGTCTTGCTGACATTTAGATGTAGGCCAAGCTGCTCACTCTCCACCTTGACCTTTTTCAGGAGTTCCGCCATCTCTTCCATATTTGTTGCAAACAGGGTGGTGTCATCGGCATAACGTAGATTGTGTATTTGGTATCCACCTACTGACAGCCCCCCTGGCCAATCAACTAATGCACGTCTCATTATAGACTCTGCATAAAGGTTGAAGAGTGCTGGTGAAAGTATGCACCCTTGACGGACTCCCTGACCTAGAGCAAACCAGTCACTGTTTCCTTTCTCAGTGCGCACACAGGCAGCTTGACCATCATACAGATTGCGAATTAGGTGGACGAGGTGGTAAGGGATTCCCATTTCTTGTAGTGCTGTCCACAATGCGGAATATCTCACACAATCAAAGGCCTTAGCGTAGTCTATGAAGCACATGAAGAGCTCCCTCTGGAATTCAAAACATTTTTCCATTATGTGACGTACATTGGCTATCTGATCGCTTGTGCCGCGGCCTTTCCGGAAACCGGCTTGCTCAGCAGGAAGTTCACGTTCAAGATGAGGTCTGAGACGTTCGTTGATGATGTGCAGCAGGATTTTGCTTGCATGTGGTATCAGAGCGATAGTACGATGGTTTTTACATTCGCTAGCATCCCCTTTCTTTGGAAGTGTTAGGAAAACTGATCTCTTCCAATCCTCTGGCCATACTCTTGACTTCCACACAGTATTGCACAGCTTTTGCATAATAACTGCTACAGAATCATCAGCTTGCTTCAGGAGCTCACTTGGAATATCATCTAAACCAGGTGCCTTTTGACTTTTTAACTTCTTGATGGCTTCCTGGACCTCAGACAGAAGAATATCAGGCTCATCTTCACCTAGTGGAGGCGGGGGAGACTCCTGTGAGCCATTTGTCTCTTCTTGGGACGCATACAGATTTTCACAGTAGTTTTTCCAACGATCCTTGATTTCGTCACTCTCAGTCAAGACCTTTCCTTGCTCATCCTTGATGATAGCCAATCTAGTTGTCGTTTTTGAGGTGATGTTCTTCATACATCTAAAGAGCTCTCTGCTGTTTTTGTGAAAACTGTGATCCTCAAGTTCTTGGCATTGCTGTCGGATATGCTTATTTTTATCTCTCCTAGAATTCAATTGAACCTCACTTGAAAGTCTTCTGTATAGGTTACTGCCTTGCAGACCAGCTTCCTTCAATTGGCGTCTTTCATCTGCTAAGTTGATGGTTTCATGTGACAGCCATGATGTGGTCTTTCTCTTATGTTTCTTAGGAACATGTTTTTTGGCTGCGCTGAGAATAGAGTTTTTGATGTCCAGCCAGAGTTCATCAGGAGTTGTTTCCTCATCTCTAACCATCAGTTCTTGAAACAGATTTCTGGTCTCCACTCTGTATTTGTCATCAAGATGCTGCAAATCAAATCTGCAGGGTTTGGGAGCACCTTTGGTCATCTTCAACTTGATTCGAAAATCAGCAATCAGAAGTTGATGGTCACTACCTATATCTGCCCCTGGCAGGGTTTTTGCTATCTTGATAGAAGACTTCCACCTACTGCTAATGAGGATGTAGTCAATCTGGTTTCTTGTGATGCCGTTTGGTGATATCCAAGTGTACTTCCGCCTCGGGTGTTGTTGGAAGATTGTGTTTGTGATAGTAAGTCTGTTTGCTACACAAAAATCCACAAGTGTACTACCTCTTTCGTTTCTGCTTCCCAAGCCATGCGGGCCCAAGGCCATGGTTTCGTCTTCGCTTTGAATGCCTTCTCCAACTTTTGCGTTGAAATCACCTGTTATCATGATGATATCTCTCTTCGGAATGCCATCAAGGGTTTCCTGCAGTTGGCTGTAAAAACATTCCAGATCTTCATCAGAGGCTGCGGAGGTTGGTGCATATATTTGAATGACTGAGAGGTTAATAGGCCGAGCTTGGAATCTGATGGAGATGATCCTGTCACTGACTGGGTTGTAGCCCAAGACATACTTTGAGATGATTTTACTGGTGATGAAAGCTACACCTTTGCTCCCTCCTTTCTCATTTCCTGAGTAGTATATGGTGTGGTCATCTGTGGAGAAGTGGCCTTTTCCGGACCAGCGTACTTCAGCAATACTTAGGATGTTCACTTTGCATCTGTCCATCTGTCTGATCAGAAGCTCCAGAGTGCCAGGCTGTGATAGCGTTCTCACATTCCATGTACCAAATCGTATGACTTTTCTTAACTTAAGATCCTTTCCCATAGTCCTTCCTTCGGCTCCATTCGGTGCGTCATCACAGGACAAGGGTCGGGATTGGTTTTGTTGCCCATTACTTTCCCCTCTGGGTCCGGAGGTACCACCTTGGTATGCTAGGCTGGTGGCTGCCCCATTACTAAGTTTCGTCATCATAGGTTATCTATAAGGTTTCCATGGGCGTGTACTGATGGAAATACATACAACGAGGTGGGCGCCCAGATCCTTCCTCGTGAAGGGTACCCACACCTTGCAACACCTATTCTTACTCTATGATTGGGAGAGGAAGAAGAGAAGAGAAAGGGATAGTAACATCACCAGTTGGCACCCACACTAACACCGTGTGGTGTTGCGCCGTCACCATCAAACTGAGGATCTGTATCCTGTACCTCAGAAAGATATCAGTTAAGTCTCGATCTTTCCAGGGATTAGGCGCCTATAACCTACACATAGGAATAGAACCTCTATCCTAGACAAACCAGAAAGGCAAACTAACTAGCCAGTTAACTTGGCTCACCTATCCTAGCCAACTGGGATGCGAAAGGAAGTACATAGCTAGAGAAGGTAGTAGAAAGGGTGAAAGGTGAAATAAGAGAAAGAGTAGAGTAGGAGCACCCAAATGGGAAAAAAATACCCACTTGGGAAAAATCCAACACTCATGGATGCTCCAACACCCATGGGTGCTGAATAAAGGTAATTTTCGGCTCCTCGGCACTGGGATAATGCCTACCTTTATTGTGAATAGTTGATAAGGCATTTGAACTAATTTGTCTTTGTTGGGTCTACTTCTACCAACCACCAAAACACATACCTACTCAATTTATTCATTTTAATTCTGGTAAGAAAGATATCTGTAACCAACCGAGACCTTTCTGTATATCATGATTTTTATAATTTATTTGGGCCTTGAACTTCAGTTTACAGTTGGTTGCCGATTTTAAAATGATGATGTTTAGTAGGTTGGTTGGTTCGGTCCTGTCATGACTGACAGCTCGTGACCTTACAGATACTACGCCACAAATAACGATTTTCAGCAAAGGAGTAACAATCACGGAGAGGGTGTCCAGTAATCAATTTTATTTGGTCAATCCACCGGGAACGAGGTCTGCCTCTCTTGCGCTTCCCTTCAATCATGCCTTGCATGATCATCTTCTCTAGGTTGTTACCCTTGCGACGTGAGATATGGCCGAAGTAGCTCAGCATTTGGGTGTTAATATCATGAAGAAGTCGTTTAGACACCCCTATTTCTTCAATAATACTGGCATTGGTCCTTCTCATTGTCCATACGATACGAAGCATACGCCTCCAACACCACATCTCGAAAGCAGCTATTCTGTTTTTGTCAGCTTTGGTTAGGGTCCACGTCTCACATGCATACATGGCAATTGGAAATACAAGGGCTTGGACAAGCCTGGTTTTTGTTGCTCTGGTTATTCCTCTGTCAGCCCAGATCTTGCTTAGGTTGATCATTGCTGATCTAGCCATTGCTAAACGGTGTCTAATCTCTTGGCTGCAACCACCCTCTTTGGTGATCAGGGATCCAATGAAGTTGAATTTCGAGACCGATTCTACCTCATTACCATCAATTATGAGAGGCTCTCCAACACCATCTGTGCCTATGGACATGATCTTGGTCTTGCTGACATTTAGACGTAGGCCAAGCTGCTCACTCCTAACTGTCATTCAAAACATTAAAAGTCTCGTTCAGACTACCTCTCTCTTAACACTTTTCACGCTGCTTTTGGTTATACCATGAACAAAATCTATTTTCAGAAACCTTTCCCAACTTTCAAGGTCTATCTCAAGGATTACTGAATAGATACTAGACATGTTTGTACTTATTTCAATGCATTTCTCATGGTGATTCCAAATATGGTAATGACATTTAATTATTTTGACATTTTTGACACATTTTGTGAAATTTTGGAATGTCATCTGCGGACGTCTGCCGCGTGAAAAATTTTAACTCTTGCTTTTTGATTATCTTGCCGGACCCACCATCATACACCATACACCTCCCATTAAAGCCCCTTAAGGAACATTTTGGGGCACTGCACTATTAACATTTAAAGGTATGTTCCGATCACTTTTTGGGGGCTATGATTTTTTTTTCACATCAAGATATTTTGATATCAAAGAATCCCTATATTTTTCTCATTATGCAACTCATTTTACGTTATGCAACTGAAACTTTGGAATGTGGGAATTTTAAGGATGACCTTTCATGTAAAATAGAAAACATCAAGTTGAAAATCGGGCCAGCAATCAGAACATCTATCTTTAACTGGTATTTTTTTGTGATATTTTTTCATGTAAAGCGCTTTGTGTTATTTGTAAGGCACTATATAAACATGGTATTATTATTATTATTATTATTATTAACGATTCAAGATCTACAGACTGAGTAAGCTTATTTTGTCAGCAAATTAAGACCAACAAACACAATTGTCTGTGTCCCTTTCATCAAAGCAGTACCACTCACTCACTCACTCTCTGTATCACTCAAGCAGACAGCGGCTGTATGAGTCAAATCCAATGGGATTACATATATACATACATAAATTCCCAGGGTTTAAACAATCGTATCCTATTATTTGATTGGTTGACAATGTATTGAAACTTGGTTAACGTTGAGTAATAACTGACATTACAGCACATAATTCACAATGCTATAAATAGTCACAGGACATACTACAGGGTGAGTCAAAATATTCAGGTCCGGTTTTTAGAAAATCAGGAAAAATACTTCTTGTTAAAAATTTGCAAATTTCTTCATTGTTTATAGGAGTAGGAATACTTCTTCATACTTGGTAAAATTACCAAGACAATACCTTATATTCCAGGCCATAATTATGACATATTAACGAAAAAGCGCGAAATCCAAAGTGTTCCAAATATACCCCCATTATCCATTGTAGGCATTGTGAATACCAACGCCATTGATTGACATATTCAAAATGTGTGTGTTAAACTTTTGCATTCATAGAGGTACCTTTGAAGTTGGAACAGAGTGAATTTCACAGCATTTGGGAAAATGCACATAATATCTCCCGTTTGGAATAACCAAATTTGATTGAATTAAAATTTAAGTTATAGCTAACAATGCATTCTTTACTGTGCATATCAATAAATATAATAAATTTGGCATATTAACTGGTTTAAAGAATGGCTAAAATCGGGACCTGACTATTTTGACTCACCCTGTACAGCCATGTATCATGACCTACATTGTTTCCTCTATAAAAGTTACATTTCTGTCATATTTTCATTTTAGGAATTTTGAGTCCGTTATTTTTTTTGCAAAGTAATCCTATCTGACTAAAAAGATGACTTTTCAAAAGGGAATTCCTGTCTACGTCTGTTTATGATTCTAATTAGGGATACAACTGTTATTACTGATCTATATTAGTGCAAAAGGAAACCATCAAAATGTTAAGCCCAACTAAAATAGACTTCACGCTCATTACAGGCTTCAGAGTCAGTATTTCCAACTATTATGAAAGAACATTTCAGTGTGCGGCCTACAATCTTGGAAAAAAGTCCTTGGAACGCGAACGCTGAGCACACGTGTTGGCTATTGTGTGCATGTATTGATAATTAGTGCCTTCTGTTATAAATGGAAATTGTTCAAATGAGATTTTTCCTTCCCCACCCCCCATCGATCAATGTTGGGACACTCTGGCAAGCTGCAGGAGCCACTGGCCTTGGTCAACATTGTACGGGGGAGTGGGGGAGACACTTTTCTGATAATCACACGCAAGTGTTCCAAGACTTTTTTCCAGGATTGTAGATCTAAACTAGATATCGAAGTCAAAGAGGGCCATTACAAAAAGTATCATGAAATCAGAGGACGGTGGACACAGATGGCTGTAACTTTTGAATCCCTGTTGGTTTCAAAGTAAAATAGATTCTGATTATATGATTCCAGAAAATTCGTCACATGTTTGAACTAAATAATTTCATCCTAAAACCGCCGGAGTGGGAAACTCAACTCCAGTGTAAGTATCAATTGTGAATTTGATCCGTCATGAACAGTTTGCCACATTCGGTTGATAACATAACCTTGTACGCATAATTTAACCTTGAATATTTGTGAACGAGCCCCTATTTGGTATTCCTGCATGATATATCTGATATTTAATCAGCTACACAGCACTAATATTATGGGATACGCTTCCTGCTGCAATAAAAGGCTGTTTGCGCAAAGAAAATGTTCAGTCTGCAGCGATACTTGAAATAAGAAAATAATTTAGTTGTTTAACCGTCTAGACTCTTTAGTAAATAAAAAATATATAATTGCTTGTCTAAATGCTCGACTGATATAATGCAGTTTGTAGACATTGATGAAAGTCTATCTGTGTGTGTTTGATATGAAGTTCTTCAAAAAGTTGATAAAGGGGGAAAAACCCCATATATCAATGGCTGGGTTTACGATAGCCTTTCATCAAGGCGTTGTGGCGGTGTGTGTGACCTCTTTTAAAACCGAGTTAGCGCCCTCTGTGAAAATAGTATAATACAACGCCTTTCCGCAAACAATCTTTGTGTGATGTTTTGAATTGTTTTACTGAAGATTTATCCCGGAAAAATTGCGCTTGCTGATTGGTTGATGATGATGTCATGATTTATCGGGAGACGTCATCGATATCAAGTGCTTTCGTCAATAGAATTAGGCGGAGCTAATCATGTGTTACGATGACGAAAGTGTTTGATCAACACATACTGCTTACACGGTAGAATAGCTATTTGCGCAAAGACGCCTTGCTCCGCTCGGCCTCTGCCGAATCGACAGGTCAGCATACAACAGGTAGTTTTGCAAGGTGTCTTTGACAAAGACTAGGTTTATGAGCATGATGGAGACCAACCACTGATTTGTATGGCCCTCGCAAATATGACAACGATGGCAGCTGGGTGCTAAGTAACTGAGATGATCGAGTGGCATTATTTTCCAAATCTTGAGATACTTAATTGTGACCCGTTAAATCAGATTTTCAAATCAAAAGATATGATTTGAAGAGCCATATTTTCCCCTTCATTTTCTTTATATTTTGAAAGTTTTATTGGTCTTACCTCAAAACTGTGATTACGATAACCTATCGCCGTTGTTATGTCAAAACTTGGTCTGTTATTCCGGCCCTTCAGCATGTACAAAGTAAATCTATCCAACAGTTATCCATAGGATGTGTTAATTGATACATATTCAGGGGCAAGAAACCTTTCAAGGTTTGTGGCCCTTGAACATGTTTAAAGCAGACTGCAGAAAGGTTATTCAAAGGAAGTATTACTTGATACATGCTGAAGGGCCGGATGTAGATACAAGGTTTTCCTCGATATCCTTTCTAATGTGACCGGGCCACGTTACTGTGCTGTAAAACATGTCAAACTTACTTGTATCATTCCGGATTCATTCTCTCTTAGTTCAAATCTCTTGGTTATGTTGTCTGCTCCCCATGATAAACATAATATCAATGGCCGCTCTTCCTCTGTCACCTTACGTACTAGTACTGTATCAAGAAAACAGATAAACAAATATAAAACTTTAGGTATTTGTATTGACATGGGTCTTGACCTAAGTGATATTTCACAGCTCATGATGAATAAAGCTACATGGTACCAATATGTGTCAGCTGCTTCCACTATTCCGTCCAAGGACGAGCTTTGAGGACGACCGATGATGATGATTTTTATTTAAAAGTTAGTTCAAATTGTCTGATAGATCCCATGTTTTAGATTAGGCAAAACAAAAAGTTTAATTTTGTATAGATCACTTTACAAAATTTGGATAGGTCGGTTGGGAAAAGTTTTTTTTCTTTTCTCCCTTGCCCTTTTTTTCAGGTACCAAAAGTAAAATGAGATGATTGTTGTGGTAACCAAAATGGGGGGGGGGGGGGATCTGGAAAATGTTGATGAGTATTTTTATTTTCTAAACACTTAAAAAAACAAATTCAAAACATTTTTTTGATTTTCGACTAAAATGTATTAAAAAAAATGAAATTTTCAACAACAACAAAAAAAGAAAAGAAAAGATTTTGGGTCGGAAGGATTTCTAGGGTCCGGTGAACGAGGACAATCAAATAAAATTAAAAAAATTGGCCTTAGGGGCCATTTTGGAGGGAACATTCAGGTATCACTTGGATAGAAAAAAAAGGGATATGTTAGAGTAATCTTAACACTTTCCACGTGGCTATTAGTTTTACCATTATACATAACAGATTTTTTGGAACCTTTTCTTAATTTTCAATGTCTAACTCAAGGATTACTGACCCAATACTAGACATGTTTGTACTTACTTTGATGCATTTTTCATGGTGATTTCAAATATGGTAATGAAATCGAGTTATTTTGACATTTTTGCAACATTTTGTGAAATTTTGGAATGTTGTCTGCATATGCCTGCCGCATTGAAAGTGTTAGCATTTCAAGAAAAGTTATAGTAATTTAAAGGTCATTCAACAGGCTATGAGGATGGTCGTTGGTCCTTTGTGTTCCCTCTAAAACAAGAGCTTATCCAAACCATGGGATCTCTATTGACTTGATTCAGAGTAATGGCCTCCCTAATCGGTCAAGGATTTCCAGCTCCATTCTAACCTCAAATGCCATATTCTACAAGATTATGTTGATGTTTGTAAGGACTGTTCTTCCAACAGATTGATAATATAGTGTATAAAAGTCAACGGCACCTGTGCCTATTCACAAAGAATTTAGTCCTGGCGTAACTTTTAGTCCTGGCCCAAGTACTACCACGAAGGATCTTTTATGTTAATCATTGTTGAAAACACTTCAAAGAGAAAGTTTATCAGCTTTGAGTCTTTTCTTGATGTTTTTTACTGTTTTAGCAGTGAATTTGTGACATGCGGTGTGCAGAGATATAGACCTGTGCTTTCTTAATGCTGTCAGTCAAACGGATCTTATTACACAAAGAGTTTAAAATACAGAAACAAAAATTTGAAGTCATTCGTAGCAAGAATTCATCTTCTCTTTTAAAAGTTTGTTTTATTTATTTTTTAAACAAAATCATTTTTACCACAAAGGTCAACAAAGTTTGCAACCTGACAAATTTGTACATTAATTACCGATAGTAATTTTTAATAAGCCAGTAACATGCGCCTGATCCACTATAAATGACCATCGTCTAGATGTATAAGTGCACTGCCTTCTATTTCCACACAGGTTATCTCCCGGACATATCACTCTACAAAAAGGGAAGCGGTCTGTGTAACTAATCAAATTGAGTTTCCTAATAGCTTGACACTTAACTCCCCTCAGTCCACTCATTAATTCTAACCAGGTTCCTGATTGGTTGAATATCCCTCAAATAAGAGGAAATTGTCAGTGTAACCAATCGAAAAAGGGTTTCCTGTTAGCTTGGGGGCTTTATCATGAATTCTTGCAGGGTTCCTGACTGGCTCAATGGATTATTAAGGCTACCTGTGATTTGTTTTTCACAATCAAAGGTGTTTCTTGTCCCATTATTTACCAAACTTTGTTACTGCCATGATTTGATTTTTCAAATTGATCAAACATTGCCTAAAACACAAACAATGAAAGGCCACATATATCTTCTCAAGAGGAGATTTGTATCAATCAAAATTTGTGTTGCCTGTTTTTTCTCCAAAATCTTATTGTTTGCAAATAAGTTATACTTGGCAAAGCTTATGAATCTCTCTCCTATAGTGGTGTCATACTGTTATCTGGCATGATTATGTTATCAAATTCTTGCGAATTACAGCGGAAATTGGGCCAATACACACCACCTGGTAAAAACACAACTGTAGGCATCCACATTTCCTGGACATTGGTCAAGGATTTGTTCATATGTGGCTTTAACAGATAGGGCAAATAATAGCAATTCACTTCATTTTGCTATCTGAAATCAGAATACTAAAATAAATCTAAAAGTAGTTGACATAAATCAGGCTAAAAACTTGTATGTTGGCATATAGCAAGCTGCAACGAAGTTCAAAATTGTCTTCAATAATGAGCGCATACTAAGGGTAAACACAGGATAACATTGTTTTAATAGAACAGCGCAACTTTGAGCAGACCAGACGCGTAACCAATTATATCTATAGCGCTATGAATTGTACTGCCCACATGCACGTACTTAGCACACACGCGTAGGGCCCATACTGATCTTCTCGGCTAGTGATAATAACACATACTTTTATCAATTTTTTAAAATTAATTTCAAATGCAATTCATCTAATGAATGCCTTTTGGACATCATTATTAGAGCTCTTGAAGCTCCAACCCTGCAATGTATAAGCTTATTACTTTTGGTGATGATAATAATTAGTATTTCCCTCGTGGCGGTCAAAATTCATTTCTAGACCGGGATTTGAACCCGGGACCTCCTGAATTCCATACAGACACTCTACCAACCATGTAACCTTGATTTCATTCTTTTTGTGAGTTGAGCAAGTATGGACAACTCAAGATTATAACATTTAAGTCTACTGGATGATCATAGACTATCTTAATTTTGACACTGATCAGGGCACCTAATAAGGATGTATCGTGTAAGAAGAGGGAAGGACATGGCGGATGTAGGAAGTACCTAAATACCTTCACCTAGGATCATGGATATACAGGGTGGGTCAAAATAAAACACTTGTTTAACAAAGAAGAAGGTTTGTCTCAGAAACATTTTGCAAAAAAGCTATTCGCTGGTGTGTTTTTGCTAATCCAAGCTTACAGAGAACTTCTTTTTTTGGGGCCTCAGCGCTTAGACCTACGCGCCGTAGCTCATTTCACGTACCAATGCGCGCGGGCTTCTAAGACAAACCTTCTTCTTTTTTTAGCCTTATTGGACAATTTTTTAAAGAGAGATATGTAGAGGTGTATAATTCAAATTCAAATTATTTGGTGCAATGATTATTTTAAACTTATCAAACAGCGAACCTGTGAAACTCTAAACCTATATTATGAATACCTGTCGTAAAAGCCATCTCACAATATAATGATTTTAATTTAATTTATTTTGTTAAGGTTTAGAAATTGTTAGTCCATGGAATATCAAATTTGCAAAGTGGGCATTGCAAATTGAAATTCAATCGAAAATGTTGCACCAAACCTTATACCCTAAGAACCATAATAATTACTAATACCCTAACCAGAATGCCATTGCTCATGGAAAAACATCCTTCCAATCACCCTTCCTGGATGACCAGTCTTTTGATGACTGGTATCATTCATTTGTTTTGGTAGGCGCAATTGCAGTCATAACGATAACATCAGAAAAAGGGACCACATTCGAGTGTGAAAACCATGCCAATGATCAAATATTCTGTTCAGTTTTAAATTGCTGAATTAAACTGCACATTGTTCATCGGCTCCTAAAAAAGATTTTATTTGCAGTTTAAGTGGAAGTCCCATTTTGTGGTGGTCCACGCCTACCGTACACGAGCAGTTATTCTCTTTGTTTAGTGATTTAGACATCAACAGAACAGTTTTCAGTATTCCTTTTCCTCGATAATAATGCAGCAGGATATAATTCAAATTCCAGATATTGTTACAAAAGAAAATGTGCGATTCCAAGAATAGCAGTTCCTGATTCTAAATGAGGCAAAAACAATATGATTTAAACAAATAAAAGGTTCTCATTTGATAGCATGTACTTTATACCTTTTACGACAATTGCATCAGATATTGAAGGTTAATGATCCAAGATAGCATGAAGAATTGTCACTTTTTACTTGACAATGTATCGTGCACGATTGTCCCAAGACACTCATTTTTATCTTGGGTTTCTATCACGGCAAGACACAGCACAGGTTTAAAGCTCAACAATGGCACTCTTCAAGGGTACAAAAGGGTCCTGTTTGGGCGGTTTATCACTTTCCACGCGGCAGGCGTCTGCAGACGACATTCCAAAACTTCACAAAATGTTTCAAAAATGTCAAAATTATACAATTTCATCCAGGGATGGAAATAAGACCCGCCCGCCCGCCCATAGCGGGTAACTTTCGTTTTGGGGCGAGTGAAGATTCAAATGTACCCGTCCGACTGGCGGGTAACATTTTTGAAGCTCAAAGTGTAAGTAACAGTAAGTTCAGGGTAATTTCATCATCTGATGATCGTGTGTCATGATGCTAGAGGAGATCAGGTTGATAGGAGATTAAAGAGAGTATTGGATTGATGAACATGATGAATACGCGGAGCTGTTACGGGCTAGGTTTACAGTGGAACATCGTACAATAAAGACAAAAACATGTAAATGTAGTTTAAAAGTAGTCTTGCATTGTTTGCTGCAAAATGTTATGAAAAAACCTTGGGCTGATAGAATTTTTGTTGGGCAGGTAGATTCTGTGAGTTACCTGCCCGACTGGCTAGTTGAAAAAATCTGAAGTTCCATCCCTGATTTCATCACCATATTTGAGAAATGCATTGAAATAAGTACAAACATGCCCAGTATTGGTTTTGCAATCCTTCAGATAGACCTTGAAAGTTGGGAAAGGTTTATGAAAAATTTGTTTTGTATATATGGTAAAACCAATAGCTGCGTGGAAAATGAGTAAATTTCTCTTTTCTTCTTTTTCTTCAGTGTTATTCATCTTGGTGGCACTTCCAGACGTAATCTATCAATACAGTCTTCATCCTTATCGTCGGTGCTTGCTTTCTGTAGGATAGCCTATGTCCTCACAGTCTGTCTATTCTTGCTTTAGGACATACAGTGAGTGTATGGCTGACCTATCATATCCACTGTGCCCATGGGGAATTCGGCCTACATCTTAATTGTATGTCTAGTCATTACAAACAATGTTGACAAAGTTTAACAAATGATAAATTTCTTCACATTTGTATCAATTTTCGGTTCTGTCAATTGAAAGTGATGCAAAAAGCATTCAAAATTATTTCACTTCATGGAAAGTATTGGCTTTTAGTTGCCTTATACACGTAGGCCTATTATTATATACAAACCTAATGTAATATATAGACTTTTTCTGACTGCGGGTTTAAATATAGCAACTAGAAAAACAACTAAATTGAATCATGCAGAACCTTATTACACCTGAATGGGGGTTATGTTGGCTGTTGTGGATCACAATATCAGAATACATCTATATCGAACTACAATCGGATTTATAATTGAATTACCAAACTAGAACAGCGTATTGTGTTCCATGCGTGATGAAGTGCGCACAGCCATAAGCGTAATCATTTCAGGCACAATCATCTTTGTGTTGTGTGTGTGTTGGTCATTCAATTTTAATCTATTTAGATTAAAATTAATAAATATGGAAATTGCAATTTGGTTGCTGGTCTATGTATGGTGTGATAAGGGATGGGCATGTCCATATTTTTGTGTAGTGGATGTCGTCGCAGTCGGCATTAACTACTATGAAAATATGGAATTGCTATCCACCACAGCCTGGTAAAAGAATTCAGTGTCCAATCAAAAGCCATCTTTTTGATAATTCATATATTAAATCACTTCCACTGCATACGAAAGTCATCTTTCTGTCTGCTGCTGGGTCCATATTGTCTGATGGCCGCATGTCACATGAGGTTGACCTCATGTAAAGTATGCAAGGTCAACCTCACCCAAAACAAACGGTGCAACGGACATCCGTGGTGTGTAAAATACGTAAGCTCGACCTCATGAGGTCGAGCTTACGTATCACGGCTGTGATTGGTTAGCGGCATTTTTGTGAGTTTTCAAGCATGCGCAGTAAGCTGATCGATGCCCTCCCGCATATGACAGATGGTGGCCAGGAGAATATATGCCATAGGTCCATTGTACATAGACCTCCCCCCCTGATACAGGATTGGGCGATGCAAATGTTATGATATGATGCACCGTTAGGACTAGGCTGACTGGGCTGCATGGACAACTACTATCTATAGATGCCACTGGGTAAAGTCAGTGTAATCCTACCATGTTATTGTATGTCTGTCTGTCAATATATCCTTTCCTTATAACTCTTCCTAATTTGACAAAGATGTCTGTCACCCCATTGGGCAATATATGGCGTAGATCGGAAAGTTCAGACAGCGTGGCAGAACACTGAGTTGACCAAAGTGTTGATTATTTTGTTTACGAGGCACTAATATTGGTCATTGTGCCTAAATGTTGTTTATCCTTGGAGTGGGACTGCATGAAGCAAGTCTAGCATTAAATCTCCTATTAAAGGATTAAAGGATTATACAGCTTTATTCCATAATCTTATTGACGAATATCTTACACAAGGGGCCAAGAAGTGCATTTGTCAAACTTGTAGACTCTGACACAATCCAGTGTTAGACAGACATACAATATATCAGAGAAGCTGCACAATATGTACACTTTGTTTATCTGTCTCTGTGCAGTGACATCAGAGGGTATCCAACTGATTACCATTTGACTCATACACCATCAAAGACAATCCCAGCACTTGCCCATAAATGCTGGATCAGTCAGAGGGGTACGCTCTAACATCACTGCATATCTGTGATAGAATATCCAAAGATCTTTGTCAGCTTTGTATGACAAAGCTGAACCCCCATGAGCACTACCTGCCTATCTAACAACGTTTATGATTGGTTAATTTCAAGATATACTCATTTGAATAACCAATTGTGATACTGCTTCTGAAATATTCCACTCTAATCTGTACCATGGATACAATTATTCTAACAATGTCTTTCATTGGTGCAACAAATGAGCTATCAATCTTTCTATCCAATCAGCAGGTAGTTCTCAAACAATTAACATAATTACAATTCTTGATTACCCACCTTCGTCACCTGTTTCAGTGAGCTCAAATAGAGCAAATTTTCTTGGGTTATCGATGATCTCGAGTCTCTCTAGTAGAGCTAGGACGAGCTGCGATGTTGTGGTTTCACTGGCAATGTTCAATTCCTATATAAACGAGACAATGAAAACAAATAATTCTTTAACGTACGATTGTAATTTTTTAACATATAGAACTATAATATATTTTTGAACTACTGTAGAAGCCAATATTTTCGCGCATTTTGATATCATAGACATTTCGCGAATTGTTTTTTTCGCGGGCGACCTTCTGGATGCACTGCATGAATATTGAAAACAATATTTACGAGTGTTATAATTTTTGCGGAAAAATATTTTGCGCGAAAAGCGCGAAAATAATACCTCCGCGAAAAATTCAGCTTTTACAGTATATAGTAACAATAAAGAATTACAATTGCACACAACTAACCAAAACAATGCAACTCACACGCAGCAGCTTTATCAGAATCAATAGCAACTAAGCCTGGGATATATAAGCAGTTTATTGTAAACAAATTCTTCCAACTAGCAAACACCTTCATAAGGTTTTCGGCAGGGGTCCCACAGTGCTTATTTTCATGTACAACATCCTTATTCATCTAAAATATTCAGAGATGTAAAATACTTTGGTTTCTTTAACAACATTTACTGGTGAAATAGGCATCTTTTTATTTCCTAAAAGAACAAAGAATTAAAAAGATTCCAATGAAAATTAATTTCCTGAAAATGTCGTGTAAAACTCTGAAAACTCTGAAGTGTCTTGCCAAAGGACCTACACAGGCTGGCTGCAACAAGCCTTGGGTCAATGTTACAACCAGGGTTGTAGCCAGAGCATTTTGAGTGCCAGGCGCAATATTTCGCTATTTGGTTACACAATTCTCGCGGCTCAGGGGCCGGGATGTTTTTAGGCCTTTTTAATGCACTTTGAGGGTTCCTGCCACATAATTTCTTGTTTTATGAGGCAGTTTAATGATTTTATCCACAAATTGTAAAAAATAAAAAATATAAAAAAATGGGTTTTAAAAAATTAAAAAATTAGAGTGCTGGGCGGCCAGCCCAATTCCGGGCCCAGCACCAGGCGGGCTAGCCCAGTGGCGGGCGGCCCCGCCCGGCGCCGCCTGGCGTAGCTACAACCCTGGTTACAACACATGCATGGAGTGTCATAGCTAAGTAGGGACTGGGGGAACCTCTGCTTCAGCAGTCTGTCACCAAAGCAGGGCTGATAAGTCTGAAGATTCCAATCGATAATCTCAAAAATTGTGCCAAATATCCCAAAGCCCTCATAAGGTCTTTTTCCGCAGTGATGAATTAGTGGATCCGTCATTGACTGGTATCAATCATGGGGGGGGGGGGTGCACTGACATTGGAAAAGGGTATAGGTATGTGCGGCGCTGAAGACCCCCTTTTTCACCCTCTGCTGCTAGCTCTTATGACCCCCCTTTTGAGCCTGCATCAGTTCTTAAGACCCCAATTTGATTGAAAATTCAAAAATTAACGATCTTGCTAATCAAAATTGAACTATAAGCCAGTTCTCGAGGCCTTCTTTTTTGAAAAAAATCAGTTCTTAAGACCCTATTTTTGTCATAAAATCCACTCAGTTCAGTTCTGTAGCCCCCCTTTTTGAGACCCTGGGCGGCACACCCCTACCCAAAAAAAGTTGAGTGCCCCCCCCCCCCCCCCCCCCCCCCGGGGTATCAATGTTGACAAGATGATCTCATCACACATTGTATGACTGGTAACTGACAGCTCATAACACGAGGAGACGGTAACCAGGAATATGGCACCTTGCCGTCCCCTCTCCATAGACATACATACAGCAATATGGCACCATGTGCAACTGCCAGTCCCCTCACCATAGACATACACAAAGTGAATTATACTTTGTCCCAATAATGAAATAACAGGTGCATCAAACTACTGTGCAATTTTGTTCAGTTTTTCACAATATTGCAGCAAAATGGAGAATTTTTCATTTTGTGCTTGGTAAATAACTTCCTTAGGGAATTACACATTAAGTGTCATCATTTGCTGAGAGAGTTGATAATTTTGTGACATAAAATATAGATTCATGCGAAAATGAAACCCAAACAGTATTGCAAAAGTTCTGTGTGTTATATAAAAGAAAACTTACATGTTGCTAAATATTGTAAATTTATGTTCCTTATAATCTAGACCTCCATTTATAAGAAAATAATTTCCACGTGTTTACATTAGCACATGAAGTATCAAAAATGTGGTGCATATAATTCCATTCTACAAACTGTATTCTATACTTGGTATGGGGTGGCTTAATCCGTGAACCTTGCTTGACTTTTAACACTTTCAACACGGCAGTCAACAGTTCCAAAATTTCAGATAAAATGTTTAGAAAATTTCAAGATTATTGAATTTCATCACCAAATTCGGAATCACCATGAGAATTACATTGAAATAAGTATAAACATACCTAGTATTGGTTTAGCAATTCTTGAGATAGACTTTGAAAGTTGGGAAAGGTTTCTGAAAAATCTGTTTTGTATTATGGTTAAACTTATAGCCGTGTGGGAAGTGTCAAGCATTCAGTAGTCAGGGCATATCATTGGCATAGCGTACAGTGTCAAATCACTTCCCTAGTAACACTTTCCTGGTCTATTGCTAAAATAAATATAAATATAAATAAATTCTATAAAGGTTGACCATAGCTTAATTTAATTAGCGTTCATACGGTTATTAACACTATAAAGTGGGTCAATCGGACACCATTTTGGATAATTATACCAAATTACACTAGGCATTTTGTACTAACCACAAAGTAGTCTGGAAGCAAGTCTTGCTTACTCAGTGTTGTAATGCTTTATTCTGTCTTAGACTTGTTTGAAGTCTAGCACTAATTCTATGGATATGTATGTTGTAATAAGCAGTTGCTTCTTTTGAAGGTACATGTACGCAGGTAAACTACTTGGGCATTATTAACCACACAGTGACGGATAATGTTCAACAGGACCGTGATCATATCATCCGACCTTACAGCATAGTACCAACGGAGGGATGTCCAACAGGCAGTAGCACCTAAGGGTATTCATGTTGATACCCTTAGAACTGGTCCGCACGGTCCCGTGTTGTGGCAGAAAAAGCACCCTTAATCCACGTTTTTGATTACAACATCATACCTGACTGCCCCCCCCCCCTACTGGGCATGTACATGTATGATCATTCTAAAGGGGAAGGGGGACTGATGCATTCACTATGCACATTATTGTGTTACACAGACTCCCATTGGGACCTTATAATCCCTTCTTACTTAGTGGAATCTATGTATAGACATGAATTCAAGTCTTATGGGACAAGATATTACATGAAATCATGTGGCATCATTCTGAAAGGGATAGGAAAAGGAAAGGGGTGGAGGAACGGTACATACATCCAGTGAATTGTGCTACAATGACTTGTATTTGAACTGTGTAATCCCCCCTTGCTTGGGATCTCCAGGGGTGCCCTACCTGTGAAAATTAAGTGGTACCTATGAATATACAAAATCTCCCCCCCCCCCCCCCCCACACCCTGATTTAAGAATACCATGTGACTGAAAATTTAACAAAATGACATCAGTTTATCATCACAATTTGAAGGTGTATGAATTTCTTTTACTTAAGGCCTAAAAAAAATGGTTTGATTGGTCTAACATGACAAAAACAAATAGGGAAGGTCGGTCGGGATTTTTTTACATTTTTATTATTATTATTTTTTTAAATCACCTGATTTGGGGACTTAAAATAGCCGCAAATGAAAGCAAAAAGTCAGAAACTTTAATACTTTGTTCAATTTTTATATTATATTTTATTTTTATTTTTTTATTATTTTGTTGTTGTAATTTTTAATGTGTTTTATTTTTTTATTTTTTTCCTCACTCAAAATAATAAAAAATATTCAGGGTCGGCGATGTATTTAAGGTCGGTCGGGTTAGGCCAATCAAACTTCTTCTTTTTTTAGGCCTAACGAACCACGTAAATACCAAATTTTGCAATTAAAACAAGATCTTTGATACCAAATTGTTGATTTATCTATCTATGTTTGCACCACATTTCATACCACCTCCTGCAATGGGTCCACCCCCCCCCCCTTTCCCCTGGGATGGGGGTATATCTATAGAAATGGGACATGATTACCGTTTAACCAACCATGTACCAAGATGTGACTGCACATTTCTTGTGTTAAAAGACATTCATGAGTAATACTGTATGTTTAGATATAAGACAAGTAAAGGGTCATAGCACTCACGTGCCTATGATGATGATGACAGCTTTAAAATGTCATCCATAAACGTTTCTTTAAAAACAGGTTCATGTGCCTAAAATGGTTTAAATTGTTCATGAAGCAATAGGTTTCACTTGCTTTACTTAAAGGGACACTAAGATATGTGTCGGAGGCTGCACCCTCAATTATGATAAAAACTGGGATTGGTATATTTTTACAATCATATTACATGTATGAACTTACACCTATAAGGATTACAACAAAACGTTGATTAAAAAATGCTGATCGAGCTGCGATCAGCATTTTTTCGTCAGACAGTGTCCCCCTGCAGCAGGCGTGATACATAATAACGCGACCTAAATTTACATAGAGGGCGTTTTAAGAAAAGGTTCAATAAATAGCGATGGTATCGTATTAATCAAGTTTTGCTGTGTTTTTGTGAGTAGAAACAACAAATAAATTGGGTGATAATTGGATCAAGCCCCTTTAATGTACTTTTATACAGACATAGTTTACACATACAGTATGTGTTTGGGTTCCTGGCTGGCGCCATTTGACAGCTAAACAGGATATAACGGTTGCAACATACACCAATACCATTTCCTCGATCATTGCAAACAAAAGGGATTTCTTTGTTATTTTGGGATAAGCTTTCACCACATTTGAACTCTCTGCTTCTACCTACATTATCAGGAACAGACAACATGAACTTTTGCCCGTTTTTGTGGGGAACATACCGGATTCACAGATGGAATAAAGCAATACATGTGAGCTATAAACAATTTACATTGATTGCTGTGACTCTAACAATTCCAGTAAATAAAGGAAAAAATTGAATGATAATTTATATTTTTGCAATGAAGAAAGGATCCCTTTTCCATTTTGTATGGTCTAAATCCGGTGGGGGGCACTGACATTGATAAAGGGTATAGGTATGTGCCGCGCTGAAGACCCCCATTTTCACCCTCTGCTGCTAGCTCTTATGACCCCCCACTTTTTTGAGCCTGCATCAGTTCTTAAGACCCCAATTTTTTTCTTCAAAAATCGTGAAATTTTGCGTTCCAAAGCCCAAATTCTTTGAAAATTTTGCGTTCTAAAACCAAAAAAAAATTGTGTTCTTGCTAATCAAAATTGAACTATCGGCCAGTTCTCAAAACCTACTTTTTTGAAAAAATCAGTTCCTAAGACCCTATTTTTCGTCATAAAATCCACTCAGTTCGGTTCTGTAGCCCCCCTTTTTGAGACCCTGGGCGGCACACCCCTACCAAAAAAGAAATTGAGTCCCCCCCTCCGGGTCTCAATATCCTTATCCATGGCTTATCATTGTGATATGATGCAACACTTTCATTCAATCTGATTCTAGTTTGAGGTTCCCCACACAAATAGCGGATCCGTGCAAAAGAGCATGATACTGTGATGTGGCTGTCCCTGTATGCTCTCAACCTCTAACGCCAATGAGATATTCAGTATAATATACAAGATTGGACCTTGTATAATTTCACTGTCACACAATCGAACAACACCCTCTGATACTTCCCATCCGAGAACCGACCAAATACAAGGTCTACTGGCATTGGATTTACCAAAGAACTGTGCTTTAAGCACATTAGGGATTACTAGGGACAATGCTTTTTATGCGTCACAATAGTATCACACCCCTTCATAACATACCAATATTGAATTTGCTGCCTGTACATCTAGAAACACGTGAAGGCGATATTCATGTGGCTGTGCAAGAGTATCTAGTTATCGTAAATGATCAAATTATTTGTCTCTGTTCGGACGTATAAATGTTTTTTATTACACGATATTGAAAGATAGAAAAAAACATGGAAATAGTCACATATGCAGAAATGTAGCTATATATCTGAAGAAAATATTTTGGGCGAGGACCAATGTCAAAGATTACTCTTAAGTGTGATTTTAGACCGAAACGGTGGATATACAGTGCGAGAAAATCAACATTTTGAATTTATCAAAGTGAGCAAGATTCTTCTCTCTGCGAAGATGAACAAATTGCTCATTACGTATTCATCCACATTTTTGATGGGCCCTAGTGTACAAGTATACGGCTCAGGTCAATCTAACGCAAGTAGACCTTTTTTCCCAGGGTGAGATCAGAGGATGGGGAGCGGTCTATTGGGAGTGAGCCCTCTATCGGTACATGTTCATAGAGTGACAAAGAAAACGAAAAAGGTATATAAAGTAGACTAATTGTGATGTGGCTATCCCTATACAGGATGTCCCAAAAATGATTAGGCCCAAAGTTCATTATTGGGCAATCACCGATGCCCAAAGTTCATTATTGGGTAATGATGGGTACTAATAATTTTGGGACAGTCTGTATGCTCTCAATCTAAAGGCAATGATATACAGGATTGTAAGTTGCAGCACAAATGAATGAAGTATATTACACATTGGACATTGCCATAATAGCACAAATGGTTGAGAAGTATAGATGGAGTGACAGCAATGTTTATCAACAAACGCAACGGTAGAAGGGACTGAACTGTCGGTACAATATGCTTGAGGGAACAGCATATGACAATAACACTGTCCACTATGCCTTATTGCCCTTTATAATGCTTTGGCGCGAGTTTTAAAAGCATGGGTCCTAAACAAAACAAGATGCGCGCGAAAACAACTGGGCAAAGAACAATGGCAACTGCCAACCAAATGCCCGGTGTGACGTCACCTGTCACCCCAACTATATTACACAACTTCAAATGAAACCAGAAGAAGCCCAACCCACAGTGACAAAACAGTGACAAAACAACCAACAATATTTCTTACGCATATATTCTGTTATTCTGTTAACAAAATGTAGCCCAACATGGCTGCTAACCATAGAATGTAGCAACACTTCTCAGAAGTCATTCATTAGCTGTACTTTCGATAGGATTGCTGACCTTAGATTGAAATCTAATTAATTAAAGCTACTTAATCAGAACTAATTAAATTAATTCATTCATTTATTGCATATTTCAGCCATTGAGCACATACACGATAGCAGAAAATTGCATGGTTTATGACCGAAAATGAATTTGAGGACTTTAATTCTCTCCAAATTGGTTTTCATTAGCCACTGATACAACCTGAATTACCCTCTTGCCGGGGCACTGACAATTAACTGCTTCACACTTTCCATGCGGCTATAAGTTTTACCATTAATAGATTTTACAGAACCCTTACCCAACTTTCAAAGTCTTATCTCATGAATTACTGAACCAATGCTAGGCATGTTTGTACTTATTTTAATGTATTTCTCATGGTGATTCCAAATATAATGAAATTCAATAATTTTGAGATTTTTCAAACATTTTATGAAATTTTGGAATGTCGTCTCCAGACGCCTGCAGAGTGGAAAGCGTTGAAATTGGGCTTTTATAATGCAAGATACATTGCAACAACAACAAATCTTTTCAGAAAATGTCCCCAAATTTCAAAGCCCATCTCTTTAATTACTGAGAAAATACTAGGTATGTTTGCTCTTATGTTAATGTATTTCTCGTTGCGATTCCAAAAATTGCAATGAAATTAAATTATTTTTATATTTTTGAAATATTTTGTAACTGTAGTCTGCAGTCGTCTGTCGCATGGAAAGTATTAAAGGTAGATGTTCCGATTTTCAACTTGAAGTTTTCTATTCTACATGAAAGGTCATCCTTAAAAAAGTTGTGTTCCAAAGTTTGAGTTGCATAGCTCTAATGATTCTTATTTTAGACGCACAAGATGCTGTGAACTGTACCCATTGAGTAGTACACAAACTATATCGGTGGTTACCACCATTCGCGGTAATTCGACGTTATTTCATCGATTTCTCCGTAATTATACCGATTTAGGCCGTCAAATTCCAGTATGATGATGAGAAAAATACAAGCTTTCATATGATATGAAAATCTCCGTATGTTTGAAATAATTCTGTGTTACGAAAATGTGATCGGGTCATCTACCTTTAAGAGATGACATAATTACTTCTAGACAAGATAACAAAAGAAATGTTATGACATTTTCATTCAAAACTGACAAACCTAGTAAAATTAGTTTTATTTTTTACCAAATATAAATGTGAATAAGGAATTATTTGTTTATTTTAGGAGCAGGCATGCAAGTGGCCCATTAAGAAATAAAGGAAAGTAATGAAATTATTGGAAATGTATACAGCTAGCAAAAGGTGAGGCATTCAGTTTAGTCCAGGGGGTTGCAGTTTCGGAATAATTTTGTGATACCCTTCACATTGTACCCTTCACACAATATGATTTTTAAAAATATATAATGTACAATTCTGCACAATTAAGGACTTTTCAGTGGCAAAGGGGCCTACTTTGTGACACATCCTGAAAAGCTGTTATCCGTGGAGACCGCCCAATCCCAAAATCGGTAAAGTAGTCATCCAAATCCAAAAGGAATCAAACAGGATGATTTTTGATTCATAATCTTTTAAATGTCGAATAGTAGTAACTTCCTGCCCATAATCTATCATTACCATGGTAACCTTGATCAATACCAGGCAATACCACCTCACACCACCAGCTATTATATAGAGTGCTTCCTGACAGTCGGGTCCCTGGTGAAGTGACTCTGTTTCCATAGCTAAATCACTGATGAAGCCCAAAAGTACAAAATGAATTGAAAACATCCTGTTTTCCAAACCCCCCAGTTGTAATATTCCTCAAATGTTACATTTCACATTTCCTAACATTATTATCCTGACAACATGATGCATGCTTGTCACATTGCTACAATGGGAATAATAGGCAACAGAGATGTCATGTGTGTGCCTGGTTTATAGCATGATATAGTTAGATATAATCACACAAATAAACCAATCAAATTTGAGCTTTTAAAACAAACTAAGCATTACTATAATTTAATTGATTGATTTACAGCGGATTTAACCACATTAATAAACCAATCAAAATCAAGTTTATTGAGCCACTGGGCACCACAGCTATTTTACAGCATTTTATGACTGGTTTATCACACGCTATAATAACATACATAAACCAATGAAAGTGAAGCTTTTAGATCTCTTTAAACAATGAGTCCACTAAATTTCTATCTATTTACAGATGGTCTTACATGCAGAAATGTAAATGAATTACTCCTGCTCTGTAAGAGCAGGTAAGAGCAGGTAGAAAGTAGAAAATGAACAGCGACTACAGTTTGATCAGCTCGAAATTGGCGAGCTTCTTCACAGCAGCTACATACTGAAGGGTGTGGGATCACATGAAAGCAGCAAGAGCACTGTGCATCAGATGGGTGGCGTGTGCGTTTGGCCAAAATCGTGCACATCCTCTTCGATTACTTTTGTGTGCAGGGAAATTAAAAATTAAAAATTCTCACCAATTTGGAACTGATTAAACTACAGGGTGTCCCAAAAGTCTATGCACGTTTTTGAAGAGTCATATCTCATAAAATATAAATCATATGGTATAAATTTAACCATATTTTGATAGACGAGATTTGGGAAATTATTTTGATACCCAACACAACCCTGTGGTGAACCCATAACATTATAAAACTGGTTGAAAGTGTCTGGCCGTGTGCTGACCCACCCAACCAAGTACCACACATTGTTGCGAACATCAGGTGCACTTAAATTGACGGTATGAAAGCAACGTTGCGCATTAGTCACACAGTTCACTGCTTACCTTGCAACATTAATGTTATTACCAAACTCGGTCACTCACAACATAAATAGGCGTAGTAGACAACATTGCACAGCAAAAGTCTTCATTCCAGATGATTTACAGCATAGATAAGCGAATACAAATTATATGGTTCTACGCTGAAACAAATACTCAACAAAAAGTTCAGAAAACATTTCAAAGTGAAACGCGCACCAGGAAGAATATCAATTCTGAAGTTGGTGGATAATTTTTTGAACACAGGAACTGTGCATGATTTGTCTCGATGTAGTAGAAAAGTCACATTGATGTCATAACATAAGACATGCAGTAGCCAAAAGTCCAAAGAGATCTATTCGCCGACTTCCGCAGAAAACAAGATTAAAAGATCCGCTGTCCACAGAATTTTGCGTAAGGACTTGAAGAAGTTTCCATACAAGATTCAGATCAAACAAACGTTAAAGCAGCGAACAGAAAAGCAAGAGTGGCATTTTGCAACTGGATAAGCAACCAAATTGAGCAAAAACCATCTTTCCTAAACAATATTTGGTTCAACGATGAAGCTCATTTTTATTTATCATAGGTATGGATTTTTAACTTTATTCCTCCGAAGTATAACATTACATTTTTGCAGTGATACATATTTTACTTTTAGGGTGGCATTACAAACAGATGTTACTCCAATGATTGGTATCATAATTATTTCCCACATCTCCTCTTTCTAAATATGTATTCATATTTTTAATACGACTTATATTTTGTGAAATACAAAGCTTCAAAGTCGTGCATAGACTTTTGGGACACCCTGTATAATGAAAAGTAACATTTGGAGTGCAAAGCCCTCACCCTTATCAAGAAAGTAAGGAAAACGGAATCCATGAAGGTTAGGTTGATTCTTTGGAAACATCAAACTGACCAAAAGGATCCTTGGAAGATAATAATGCCCTTGGACTGATCACAGTGCAGAGCCTTGAGTATATCAAGAAAAGCAGGAATCTGATACGGTATGGTCTGACCTATTCTAATAGGTCAGACCTATTCTAATAGGTCAATGGCCGGGAATGAAATGGATATTGATCACACAGTGGGGATACGTTGGGTTGTGCCTGAACGAGCGGGCTATTAGATTATGGACAGGTAACATGTGGTCTTTTCTTCCCGCGTAGTGTATTGAAAATGTGACTTTTGAAAAGTGACTAATTTTCTTTAAATGGTGCTAATCATGGTTTATCTTTGTTATTAGGGGGCAAATTTGGTATCAAATTATGCTTAAAAGATTCATCTTAATGCCTATCTAGCCTGTTTTGGTCAACAACAAAAATTGAATGTTACTCAAAATGACATAAACAAAGTGTATACCTTCTTTTGTTGAGCCCTTTACTTACTTTCAGCGTGTCCTTGGGTGAAAATATGGACGTACGGTAAACATGCTACCTGCAATATGCCACACGATACTACCAAAAGGGTAGAACCCATGACCTTTAAATGTACTCACTTTAAGCGTGTCCTTAGGTAAAAAGAATGATGTTCTTTTCCTCTTCTTATTGGTATCGATGCTGTGATCATATCGTTTGAGTGTACTGCAAAGTTTGGGTAGTTGACTTCCTGTTGGAACGCTAATAGGCCTGCTAAGATTAAGGTGTACTTTGATGTGACCAACAAAGATACAGGTGTCGCTACCCTAGAAAATTGGGAGAAAAAATCATGAAAAATAGATATTGCATTAATAATGGTTATATTATGGTTCATTACATCATAGACACGGGTTACATGTAAGACAAATGGGGCAGAGAAGAGCAATATTGTTCAATTTGCAGGCGATTGGTTACAATTAAGGTGAAAGAGAAAAACCCATGAATGTATCATTATGTCACGTGACAACCCTTTAAAGACATCTTTTAATTTTATGACAGTAAAATACAGAAAAAAACATTAATAAATATATCATTATGTCACACAGCATACCTTTTAAAAGACATTTCTTTATTCTTTGACTGTACGGTACACTTAATTCCTTACATGAGATGGAAATAGGAATTTAGAGTATTTGTTGTGGTGTAGAATATGTAGGAAGAAGTAGGGAGGACCCAACACTTCAAATGCTGTTTTACCCGGTTGTCATTAAGTGTATTCCCAAATCAGTGGAAACATTGCAATACAAGGTGTATCAGAATGAACTACACCAAGGCAATATGATTTATTACGATATGAATTTGATCAATATTGTTCAAACCGTTTTCACATATATCTTGCGCAAACGCCCAGCTTTTATAAGAATTTTAGATTTTGAAAATCTGACATTTCATGGAAAATACACTCTTTCTGGTAAAGATGGTAGACTTCAATTTTGGTCGAAATGATCAATTTAAAAAATAAAAGTAGTTGACATAAAATACGCATAAGAAGAAACCATGCGTTAAACAGATTTTTCAAGGTCTGTGAATTCTTTGAGCTAACAAGTTGAAAACATGTTTTTCATTGATTTTCGATTAAGTCTTGCCACACGAGAACAAAAAGAGATATCTCAATGAAATTAACATATAATGTAGGAAACATGTTCACCTTTATATTGCAGGTGTTTAAATTTAAAACAATAATAATTTTGTATTTTTTAAGTATTTTAGAAACACGGTACAGTTCATTCTGATACACCCTGTACATTATGACCCTGCAACTATTGTCAAATTCAGGAAACAAATAGATCAACTATGTAGTGATTCAGACTATACAGATGTATATAATAGAGCATATATTGTAACAATTGTTGCAATCTAAAATCTCAAGGTGACTGTATTTGTGAATGCAATATGGTGACTACATGTATCACATACATGTATGTGACCCGACATGTCAAAATAGACATGTTGGTGGCCCCGAGTCAAATCTGAGTTATTGGTATGACTTAAAAGAGCACATTTTAAGCTTTGAAATGATACCATGTTGAAGGTAATCAGACTTTGTAATCACTAGACATGATTTGAAGAGGCATATCTTTTCTATCATTTTCTTTATATTTCACCAAATACATTGGCCTCTAAAACTGTGTTTGCCGACAATATGTCCTTTTTGACATGCACATGTCATTTTATTGTATAGTTTTAAAATCAGTTCCAAATTGGCGAAAATTGTGAGGCTAATATTTATCCACAGGCAAAAATGGAATACGTATTTGCCCACCACTCGCTGATACCAGCTTATGATGCACAAACGCAAACTTTCACCACATAAATATGAGCAATGACATGGATTATTTTTGCGCACCGACAAATACAAGCCTCGCATTTCTCGCCAATTTGAAACTGATTAAACTATAATCGGATGTCTCATTATCATGGGATTTGAAGATGTTATAACCGAGAAAGGTCTTTTTCTGTAAAATAGGAATATTTATGGTGTTATCTTTAAGTAAGCAAGTTATCACAAAGTCGTGAGTATTTTGACTTAGAAACGTTGTCCCCATTTTGAGAAAAATAAAATGAAAGCAAAGGTTTTACATGAAATCTGATGATACTGGGATTCGAACCCAGGTCCTTTCGAGAATGAGAATGTCATAAAGACTAAACCAACTAGGATGTCGGTGCCAAGGTAGCGATTTTAAGTCTTGGAAAAAGGGGTAGGGTAGCCCATAGTCTTAACTCGTACACCAGACTAGTTTGTAATAGCGTACTCATCGTCAGAACCATATTTACGCATCTTTTGTTCTCAAAAATAATCTTGGTGAAGCTGGTGTATGACCTGAAAGTGGGCCAAAACAAGCACCATCATTTGAGGAAATCAACCCATGTGTTTATAAAAACCTAAATTTGCCCACATTTCAGACACAACACAACAAAAGTCCTGATGAAATAATTGTAGTATTATGAGATTTTGGGATGAGGGGTTTCTGAAATATAGACTCCGTACAGGTTAAAAAAGGGTGTTGAAAATCATTTATCAGGAAAGGAGATTATATCATTCGATGGCATATTCTCATAAACTCTTGTTTATTCCGATGTCGCACCTCAAAAGGGAGGCGTTTCTGTTATTTTAGGCATTCTAAGCTTTTAAAATGACACTTCCATCAAATAATTTAAATTGTTTGCCTCGCTCAGATTTTTTAACTGAAGGGTACGGTACTAACTTCTTATGGCCTGAAAACACCAGCAGTAAAGATCTCTCATTTGATGTACAGCCCAACCTCAGTTATCTGACCCTCTTTTATCCGATCCAGATAAATCTGTTATCTGGATGAATGATCCCAAAAGAAAGTAAGTTTTTTACAGCCTAATCACCTTATTTCCACACTCTGAAGCATTTGAAGTCTGTCTTTTGATGTTGGTAGTGCTGTTTAAGTACTTAAATAATACATTGTCACTATAATTACCCCTCATTCAGTACCCTTCTATTGTCCCAATTTGACAACTTCAGGACAGTCAATGCAGAATTACACATAATTCACTTACATGTATCCAAATTGTTCACTTATCCAGCCATTGCTTGGTCCCATCATGTCTGGATAACCAGGTTGGACCGTACTGTGTAATTAAGTAATCTAACATTACTGTTTTTTCCTTTAAACGTTTTCGCAGCATCTAATTATAACCATCTTGATACCTTCATTAACCTTAAAGTTCCAACAGCTACAAACCCTGTTAATTATCTAATATTTATCATTCTTGGTACCCATGAATTGTTAACAGATAGAAATGACAACTATATTATCCTCAATAAGAACCCAGGGAACTACTTTATCAATATCATTTTGGGCTAGGCAGTCATCTGTACTAGTTTCAGAAATAATCGACCATGAAGGGTTCAGAATTAAAATGTTAACCCTTAATATATCACATCACTTTATTAGCATCATAAAAGTTACACATACAGAATTGATACACAATAAAGGAAAACATGTAAATCCCAGATCAGTTCTCCATTTAGGTGGACGAACGCAGGGATAATGGGGACAAACTAAACACAACATGATAAACAAAACAGACGTGTTAAAACATTAAAAATAGATATTCATATAAAAGGGACCTGCCCTGCAGTAAACCATTATGATTGCACGTTGAGAGTTGGATAATTGTCCCATGTGGGTTCCTTGGTGACTATTTTTTGTATAATGGGGGTGGGGAGGGGGAGGTCTTCAAGTGGCAAGCCTTCTGACATGGGGTATAAGGCTTGCCCCCTCTCTAGTTAGGGTTAATTGACAACTTCAATGCTGAGGAAGGAAAAAATTCGGAATTGTTTTCTTGCAATGTAAATACTGATTCTCAATTTTTAAGTATTACACAACTATTAGGACTTTTCTGATGCTAGTCAATTAATTGAGAGATTTGAGTGCGTGCACAGTGCAGTCTCATGGGTTTTCAACAGACTACCGGAAACATGTTTCTAATAAAATAAGCTAACAACAAGTTTATGATTCTACATTTGTTGCGAATCTTTGCTGTCATTTGTTTGTGATTCATATCCTGAAATTGTTTACTTCACCTACTTCTGTGTGTACCGTGTTGTGTGTTCTCAAATGGGTTATCTAGTCATGGGGAAATTACATCGTACAGTGTGTTCAGATGCGAGCTATTTATAACGTCGTAGGAAAGGTTGGTGGAGCGCCAACATGCACCTACTTCTGTGTGTAGTGTGTTGTGTGTTCACAAATGGGTTATCTAGTCATGGGGAAAGTACATTGTACAGGGTGAATCAAAAACATTGTGCACGATTTGAAACGACCATTTGATCTTGATGCATGCATTGAACCATGAAATGTTTGTTGTTTGTATAAAGCGTTGTTAATCTAGTTTATTCTCCCAATAAATGAAAGTAATAGACTGAAAAATAAGCAAACTGCAGCACGTTTTGTATGCTGTCCGCATTTTTCGCCATTCCTATGGGATTTACACAGTTAATACATGAATATAATACTGCAGCATGATGATATGGAGCATCGGCAGGGATATCACATAGGGAAGGCTCCACTGTCCAAGTTCAATTCCAAGTGCTGGCAGAGCAGGTTTGGGGTTTTCCCTCTCATCTGGCACATTTGTTTCCATTAGAAAGCCCCCCCCCCCCCCTAGAAAGCATGGGACATACAGTAGCACACCTGACCATAACAAACTACTTATTACACCTGAATCATTTCCTAACTGGATGCATTCAAAATGGAGGGCGGCGCCAACACATGTCGGTATAATGTATATATTTAGCCGTGGAACTTGGAGATTTTTAGCAGTAATTTTGATAAAGTGTTTACTGTTTAACAAGTTCGCTGTCGGAAAACTTTAAAAACTGTTAATGTATATTACGAATACCTGTCATTATAAAGCCTATCATACGTTGTAAGTAGTCTGAACTCTGAATTATAAAAGGTGGTTTGCTTTCGACTTCGACCCCAAAACCACTCTTATCCTCAAAACATTCACGCCAGGAGGAGTGCACCACTTCCAACACCCCCTGCATTGACGTTGAAAGTGAAGTCTATGCACCTGTGCTGTTTTTTTGGTTTTTTTAAATCAATGGACGCACGGTCACAGTAGGTTAACTTGGCGTACACATGGTTAACCTACCACTCAAAATGGTCAAACGAGCAACACAGACGTGCCTGGATGCCCACGTGTCTGTCGAACAGTGGCCAGGAGGATACATGCCATGCAACCATTCTTAGCACTTTCGACGCGCTGTTGGTTTTACCAAATTCAAAACAGATTTTTCAGAAGCCTTTCACAAATGTCAAGGTCTATCTGAAGGATTACTGAACCAATACTAGTCATGTTTGTACTTATTTTAATGCATTTCTCATAGTGATTCCAAATATGGTAATGAAATTCAATAATGTTGACATATTTGAAACATTTTGTGACATTTTGGAATGTCGGCTGCAGCTGCCTGCCGCGTGGAAAGTGTTAACATCCATTTTCTACCAAATTAAGTTCCAATACTGTTTCACTCCTAGCACCAATCCCTAACAAAAGAGTTCATCCCTCCCCTGTCTCAACCCAAAGAAGATTTTAAAGACACTACCACAATGCATTGCGTTTTTGCAAAATGCCCTAATTTTTGTCTCCAATTTGTCTCAGTTCCCAATCATGGCTTCATAGCGCATTCATCGTTGGAGCTCTTAGGTTCTAGTTTACATCAATGAATAAATAAGTCATCAGTGTTCCTTTGTCTTATTTCTAAACTTAAGAGCTTGACAAATGCATCGTGTGAAAAGAGCTTAACTTGGCTGGCGTTTGCACAATGCATTGTGGGAAGACCTTAAAATCTTCTTTGTTCTCAACCATAACAAACACGGATGTACTATAGTTTGCCAATTTCTCATTTCACCCAACTGAATAATCCCCATTCCTAACCCTATTGCTAACCCTATCCTTAACTCTAACCCTAACTCAAACTCTAACTCTAGCCCTAACAATTACCCTAAACACCAACCCTAACCATAAATCGTGTGGTGTGAGAAGTTCACCGAGGCGAAAAATCGGCGAACTCAATACAATCAGCCTAACAAAACATTCCGCATTGCTTTCATGTTGAGGTTAATATACGGCAGGTGTGACTGTGCCTATATAATACCACTACATCATAGATAGTTTGTTTTTTCTCTTCAGCTTCATGACCCATCAATATTTAATTTATATGGTTTGCTAAATTCTTAGAAAAAAATAAAATTTCCCTGGGAATAGTTGCCAATTGATTGAGTTACTTGTTTTGATCAAGATGGGTTGCTGTCTTTATTGAACGGCAGGCAAAGTAACCAGGGGGGAGGGGGAGCTCAAATATGTTTTGGTACAGAAGTGTTGCTATAATCAGTTCAATACTCCTCGATCTGAGCGCAGTGTTTTGACACACTGCATTCTATAACGTCAGTCCCTACGTGACTGTTGCGGTTACAAACCAGTCCCACAGGACATGTGGACTGGAAATTGTTCAAAAGGAAATTATTGAAATAATTAAAGTTGAATGAAAATGTTTCAAACTGTATGTGTGTACATGTATATGTATCTTGTTGAACACATATTGAAACCCAAGAGCCAAAATTCAGTTACATAAATTTACTGATTTAACCATAATGGATTGGGCAATGGGATGTTCCTTTACAAGAGGGTTCCATAAAAGCCCAGAACATAGTTAAATAGATCTACTGATTTGAAATACACTGAGCCAAAAAAGAAACTTATACAATTTTAACAGATCACCATAGGGTCAGTGCGCATTTATTTCTCTTGTGTCATTGAAGCAAACAATTGGTTATTGACTGCCATTTGAAGCAATACATTGCAGTAATATTGTATCCAAATTTGGTACATTTTCATGCACAGAATTTTATTTGGTGATCTGTTAAAATTCTTTTTTTTATAAGTTTCTTTTTTGGCTCAGTGTATGATTTGGAAATCTCATATTCCCAGAGTACCACCATACCCTGAATACCCCCTCCCCCAAGTACTGACCCCCCCCCCCCCCCCTCCCCCCTTCCCTCTCCCATATGACCTTGCTCTATTGATGATAACATCACCTGAAGGAGATGTTTGTGTTCTTTAGGTTCGGATGCGTATGATGAGCATCAAGATTATTAGTTTGTCAATAAGTGAATGAACAACAACAAGGACAGCGTCCTAGCCTTTCGGTCAAACCGTTTTTTCCATCTAATAAGGTACTTATCAGGTCAGTCGGATCACTTCACTCAAAACGACGGCAAACTGCTTCAAGGCACCTGCGTACATTATCAACAAAACAGGTTGTTTTTCATCTTCACTATTTAATTTGGATTTGAAAAGCAGTGTTGAATTTGTGGGTAGAAAATTGTAAATGTTTGAATCCAGCTATTATTGTGTACCTTAGCGCCCTCTTTCCCTACAAAATAATGGCACATTGAAGCTATTTAAAAAAAAATTGAAATGTTCACATGATCTGACGGAAAATGAGACAAGGTTATTCAGATACCAGATTATAGAACAAATTCAGGAGATGTGAATTAAAATAATTTGTAATTTTCTTATATTTTATTTTCTTTAAATTGTATTTATTCAGAAATGCAACTTAGTACCTACACTCAAACATCTGAAAATGCTGAAATATTCCTAAAAATGCATATTAAAGGTAGATGATCCGATCACATTTTCGTAACACAGAATTATTTCAAACATACGGAGATTTTCATATCATATGAAAGCTCATATTTTTCTCATCATCATACTGAAATTTGACGGCCTAAATCGGTATAATTACGGAGAAAAACGATGAAATAACGTTGAATTACCGCGAATGGTGGTAACCACCGATATAGTTTGTGTACTACTCAATGGGCACAGTTCACAGCATCTTGTGCGTCTAAAATAAGAACCATTAGAGCTATGCAACTCAAACTTTGGAACACGACTTTTTTAAGGATGACCTTTCATGTAGAATAGAAAACTTCAAGTTGAAAATCGGAACATCTACCTTTAAAATGCCTTAAATAAACCAAAAACAAATAAAAACCTAAAAAACCTTTCTTAAAATTAGGACATTTTCTGCAGACTGGACCAAAAACAAAAATAAATAACGCAAAAACTGTTCTTAAAATCAGGACATTGTCTGAAGACTGGCATCAGTGTGTGTGTGTTATTTTAACCTAGCCTACATCTCAAAATAAGCTTTTGCATCAACTTAACAACAAGAAGATGCCCCTTTTGATGTGTTCCAACACATGCATTTTGTCAGGGTAGATGACCAGTTGAAGTGTTTGCACATGACCGGCATATTATAGCGAATTGTTGAAATACCACCGACGTATCGGTTGTAGGTTACAACTTGCACAAGCACCTACTGACCGCTGTGGGATTTTTACCTGTGACCACATTAGGCCAACAACAAAAAATTGGTTTGATTGTCCTCGTCCGCCCGACCCTCTTAATCATTCCGACCCAAACCTTCTTCTTTTTTTTAAATTTATTTCTTTTTTTAAAATTCTTTTTGGAAAAAAAATTAAAATGTCATTTGTTGTTGAAAATTTCACTTTTTTACAAATATTAGTCGAAAATCAAAATTTTCCATTTTTTTTTAAGTGTTGAGAAAATAAAAATACTCATCAAAATGTTAAAGATTTTGTTCCCCATTTTGGTTACCACAACAAGTACATCTCATTTTACTTTTGGTACCTGAAAAAAGGCCAAGTGAGAAGAAAAAAAACACCCTTTTCCCGACCGACCTACCCAACTTTTAAAAGTGATCTATGGACAATCAAACAAACAAAAAAATTGCCTTATCTATTGATCGAAGGGTCTGCTATTGAGTTATCTACATTTTACCCTATTCTTCAGGAAGGGTGAAATAATTTTTCTGGAGTAGAACCAATTAACATTTGACAGACGTGACAAGTACCGGCAAACGTTAGCCGCGCAGAAAATTAAACTAGACGTTTTAACACCCTTTAGAGCCCCCTCAAGGTATCTGATGAATGTTGATGTCTGTGTTTTCTGTTTGTCCATAACATGAATGGATATCATAATTGAGGCCCATGGTTTAGGTATTAACAAACACCCCCCCCCCCCCACCACCACCAACACCACTTTAAATGCACACTCACACACACCTCACACCCCAATATTGAATCCAAGCAATTATCTAGCTCATTCCATGATAGACCCATCCTCATTTATCTGAGCAATTATCTTGTTAATTTGGTGAAAGTAAGTCTGCCAGCATGCGGTACACATCGTGTATAATTTAGAATGGAAGTCTGTAAGTCTCGACTCTAAGACTCTCGACTCTTGTTTTTATTCCCTGAACCAGAGATGATAAATGATTCATACCAAATTCTTTGTCGTGATAATTTAGATACTGATCAGATATCATTTGCCTTAATATTTGATGCATTAATATTGCAAAGAATCTAGAATATATTTGATAAAATCAGTCCTGAAACTGAACTTTCAAGAAAAAAGTAAAGATCAGGGCTCAAAATACACGGGGGCGAAGGACAATTAGTCTCCAGTTTTCAGAAAATAGCCTTGGCAGAATTTGCTCAAAATAGCCCTCATGGCTAAAAAGGTATTTTAACCCCTGCTAAATAAATTCAGCTAACGAGATAAAGTGTTTCAGGTCTGTAAAAAGCACACACTAAACAGTCAATTTTTCTTCATCTTGTAAATTACTCAAATAAAACTAAAATTACCAGTGTGAAGACATCTTTGTCCGATGTTTCGTTGAATTCATCAATTCTCCTCCTCAGTTCTTCTCTTGATAACCCTGACCACGTATCCGTCTCTTCTATCACAGTCGTCTACAAATACAAATAGCAATATATGATTATTTAGCTGTCACTTCAACTGTATTATAAACAAGTATTTAAAGAAACACCCTCACCCCTACATAAATATTACCTAAATTGTTTCACTTCATATTTAACTTCATACATAATATGCAATAAAATGCACAATATTGTTGAAGAAATTATTTCATCTGCCAGCACACACACTACTTGTGATGAAATGATAAAAATATGCTAGCCAAAGCAATGATAATTTCATTTAATAAAGTGTTGAAGTAAGCATCTCTATGCTAAGGCAACCATGTGCGGTCTAATTCACATCACTGTGGCATTTATAATGGCAAGTAAGTTTCCCTACCCTAACCCCATTCCCAACCCAACCCTTAGCCCTCATATCAAATGCTTACATCTCATCTGTAATTGTTTGTAGGCGACTCTTCACAGTAATAGTCTCAGATTACTTTAGCCTTTGATTATGACGATGAGTTCCCCTACCCATCCTCACCCCACCCCTACTCCCAAGCAGTGGTGGAATATCAGATTTTTTTCAACTAGCCAGTCGGGCAGGTAACTCAAAAAATTTACCTGCCCTACAAAAATTCCACCAGCCCAAGGCTTTTTTCATAATATTTTGCAGCAAACAATTAAGAGCAAGACTACTTTTAAATGATGATACAATTACATGTTTTTGTCTTTATTGTACGATGTTCCACTGTAACCCTAGCCCGTAACAGCTCCTCGTATTCATCATGTTCATCAATCCAATCCTCTCTTTAATCTCGTATCAACCATTGATCTCCTCTATCATCATGACACATCTGATGATGAAATTAACCTGAACTTACTGTTACTTACACTTTGAGCTTCAAAAATGTTACCCGTCAGTCTGACGGGTACCTTTGCATCTTCACCCGCCCGACACGAAAGTTACCCGCTATGGGCGGGCGGGTCTTATTTCCACCCCTGCTCCCAAGTCAATTGCTTACCTCTGCAGATGTAATTGTTTGTTCCTTTGTTGTTGAAGGTAGCTCTTGGTAAGTGACTCTGTACAATCTAATCTTACATCACTGTACCCTTTGGTAATGACAATGAATTCCCCTACCCCTACCCCTACCCTATCTCCACCCCATCCCACATCAATGCTTACCTCTACTGCTGTAATGGCTTGTTCCTTTGGTGTTGGAGTTAGTTCTATGTGTACAGGAGACTCTCTACAGTCTAGTCTTACTTCAATATGTTCTTTGGTAATGACAATGAGTTCCCTTACCCTACCCTATCCCGACCCCCATCCTACATCAATGCTTACCTCTGCTGCTGTAATGCTTGTTCCTTTGGTGTTGGAGTTAGTTCAATGTGTACAGGAGACTCTCTACAGTCTAGTCTTACATCACTGTGTTCTTTGGTTATGACAATGAGTTCCCCAACCCCTACTCCCATCCCAACCCCTACTACCCAACCCTACACCCAAGTCAAATGCTTACCTCTGCTGCTGTATTGGCTTGTTCCTTTGGTGTTGGAGTTAGTTCAATGTGTACAGGAGACTCTCTACAGTCAAGACTTACATCAATATGTTCTTTGGTAATGACAATGAGTTCCCCTACCCCTACTCTCAACCCCATCCCTACCCCTAAGTCAAATGTTTACCTCTGCCGCTGTAATTGTTTGTTCCTTTGGTGTTGAAGGTAGTTCTTGGTATATAGGTGATTCTGTACAGTCAAGTCTTACATCACTATGTACTTTGGTAATGACAATAAGTTTCGCTACCCCTACTCCCATCCCCACCCCCATCCCACATCAATGCTTACCTCTACTGCTGTATTGGCTTGTTCCTTTGGTGTTGGAGTTAGTTATATGTACAGGAGACTCTCTACAGTCTAGTCTTACATCAATATGTTCTTTGGTAATGACAATGAGTTCCCCTCCCCCTACTTTCAACCCCATCCCTACCCCTAAGTCAAATGTTTACCTCTGCCGCTGTAATTGTTTGTTCCTTTGGTGTTGAAGGTAGTTCTTGGTATATAGGTGATCCTGTACAGTTAAGTCTTACATCACTGTGTTCTTTGGTAATGACAATGAGTTCCCCTACCCCTACTCCCATCCCCACCCCCAAGTCAAATGCTTACCTACCTCTGCCGCTGTAATTGTTTGTTCCTTTGGTGTTGAAGGTAGTTCTTGGTATATTATAGGTGATTCTATACAGTCAAGTCTTGCATCACTATGTTCTCTGGTAATGACAATGAGTTTCCGTACCCCTACTCCCCTCCCTATCCCTACTCCCCACCCCAAGTCAAATGCTTACCTCTGCCGCTGTAATTGTTTGTTCCTTTGGTGTTAAAGGTAGTTCTTGGTATATAGGTGATTCTGTACAGTCAAGTCTTACATCACTATGTACTTTGGTAATGACAATGAGTTCCTCTACCCTCCCATCCCAACCCCCAAGTCAAATACTTACCTCCGCAGCTGTAATTGTTTGTTCCTTTGGTGTTGGAGTTAGTTATATGTACAGAAGACTCTCTACAGTCTATTCTTACATCAATATGTTATTTGGTAATGACAATGAGTTCCCCTACCCCTACTCTCACCCCCACCTCTACCCCCAAGTCAAATGCTTACCTCTGCCGCTGTAATTGTTTGTTCCTTTGGTGTTGAAGGTAGTTCTTGGTATATAGGTGATTCTGTACAGTCAAGTCTTACATCACTGTGACATTTATAATGGCAGGTATATTTACAATCTGTTTAGAGAAAATGAACGAAAAAAGGAAATTAGTTATGAGAAAAATTGAGGTGTCAGGATTAGAATTTTTGAGGGGAGAATCTAGGTAGTAGGAGTCTACTTTCCACAAGATTCTTGTCAAACAAAATTGCGAGAATTTAAAGGGATTTTAACCATGCATGCATATGCAAATGAGAAGAAATCACATGGACTTTTAAAACAGATTTTTACAAGAGGTTTTTTAAAAACTGTTATCAAAGTAGCATCCATGTACATGTTATCAAGTGTCCTATAATTTAATTAATCAGTTCCAAATTGGTGAAAATTATGAGGCTAATAATTATCTGCGGGTCCAAATTATGAGGCTAATAATTATCTGCGAGTCCAAATTATGAGGCTAATAATTATCTGCGGGTCCAAATTATGAGGCTAATAATTATCTGCGGGTCCAAATTATGAGGCTAATAATTATCTGCGGGTCCAAATTATGAGGCTAATAATTATCTGCGGGCCCAAATTATGAGGCTAATAATTATCTGCGGGTCCAAATTATGAGGCTAATAATTATCTGCGGGCCCAAATTATGAGGCTAATAATTATCAGCGGGCCCAAATTATGAGGCTAATAATTATCTGCGGGCCCAAATTATGAGGCTAATAATTATCAGCGGGCCCAAATTATGAGGCTAATAATTATCTGCGGGCCCAAATTATGAGGCTAATAATTATCTGCGGGCCCAAATTATGAGGCTAATAATTATCAGCGGGCCCAAATTATGAGGCTAATAATTATCTGCGGGCCCAAATTATGAGGCTAATAATTATCAGCGGGCCCAAATTATGAGGCTAATAATTATCTGCGGGCCCAAATTATGAGGCTAATAATTATCTGCGGGCCCAAATTATGAGGCTAATAATGATCTGCGGGCCCAAATTGAATACCTACTTGCCCATCCCTCGCTGATACCGGCTTATGGTATGTAAACGCACATTTGCACCAATACATATATGCGCAACGACATGGATTATTTATGCGCACAGACAAATGCAAGCCTCACCGATTCTCGCCAGTTTGGAATTGATTAAAATATAGTAAATTTTACAAATAAATGTTCCTCTTATCAATCTACACGCTTGGATCCGGATGGAGTGTTGAGAAGTACAGAAATCAATAGATCTCTTTAGTAGGATTTTAGAAGGGGAAAAAATGTCACCCAATTCTGCCATACTTTTATGACATCAATGATGATGGCAACATATATATCTCGGATATCCATATGGGTTATTGTATGCATCATTTTTATTTTTCCATCAAAATATTGATCTACTAAATACTTTTATACAAGTTCAATAAATTGAGCACCTGCCTAACAAGGCCAGTATCTGAAAACTGAAACAAGTCATTTAAAGGTAGATGACCCGATCACATTTTCGTAACACAGAATTATTTCAAACATACGGAGATTTTCATATCATATGAAAGCTCGTATTTTTCTCATCATCATACTGAAATTTGACGGCCTAAATCGGTATAATTACGGAGAAATCGATGAAATAACGTCGAATTACCGCGAATGGTGGTTACCACCGATATAGTTTGTGCACTACTCAATGGGTACAGTTCACAGCATCTTGTGCGTCTAAAATAAGAACCATTAGAGCTATGCAACTCAGACTTTGGAACACGACTTTTTTAAGGATGACCTTTCATGTAGAATAGAAAACTTCAAGTTGAAAATCGGAAAATCTACCTTTAATATCTATAATATCCGAGCTATCTGGCTCCAACTACATAATTATCACCCAACTTGTTTTTCGTAAATTCAATTGAGCTACTTTTAGAGCCCAAACAGACCTCTACTAAAGTGCCGTATTGGAAGATTGGGCTGTTCAACCCAAAGAGGCCCCTGAAAAGTGTTGTATTGGCAAATTGGGCTACTTTTATCACTTGCTTAAATGCTGATTACAACATTCAGCTTCATTCGATTGCAATTTGGGCTACTTTCCCAACAAACTTGGGCTAATTTCCCTACTTGGGGGTTACTTATCCGGTTACGTATCTATTGCAGATGCATGCTCCATGCATGTGGCAATGTGTGAAATTTTTATGACGGTGAAGAGTGCAAAACATGTACGAGAATGAGATGAAGTAGGTGTGCCAACAATTCCCCGTTTAACGGCGACTTTCAAAGGTAGTACATTCCAATGACAGTGCATGCATACATCAATACAGTGGCAATTGACTGACTGTTTTCTATGCGTGACATACATGTACCACATAATGGCTGAGAGTATATGAAGTGACAACGGTACACCACAGGTATAGACGGGGCCGGAGGTACAGCAGGGGGGGGGGGGGGGGGGGGGGGGGTTACAGGATATAGCAACAGGTATGGGGTGGGGTGCATTGTAAATAATTACTGGACATGTTTAGATACAAATTAATGAAAGAAGACACAAATAGGGAGTTTCACAACAAGTAAAAACAAGGAGTAATTCTGTTATACCCTTCACAGAGGTATTCATAGTGCAATGATTTTTAAGAACAACACATACTGCCGATGTAGGTGTGCAGGGTATAACAGAATTATGCCAAAAACAATAACAATAACATCAAACATACAAATGTAGATTGCTTATTAGATCAATAACGTTAATCACAATATTTTTCAAAACTTGCATCTCATTTGCAATTTCAATACACATAATGAGCTTGGTACTACCGGGACACATACCCTAAAGGTACACAGCAATGCACAAACAAGAATATGAACAAAAATACTCGAACAAACAAACAAACAATATATTGCTGTGTTTAAAAACTTTAAATATTAAACAAGCCTTTTTTTCTTTTTTAATGACGAACGAATAAATATTTTAGGAACTATTGATTACTGGTAAATAACAACTCTCAATATATTTCAACTTTAGATAAGACGTCTAAAATTGTTTTTATTGTTTCAAATTTAAATCATTTGCTCCTTGTTTTGTACGGCTAAATTAAAACAAATATTTGCCTCAAGGCTCCCGCATGCGTTAGTTAATTGATGCGCGTTAGAAGAAAAACAATCTTTTTTTTAATCTTTTTTTTTCTTTTCAAAAAAATAAAATAAAAATCCCAAAATGTCACTGATTTTTCAGATTTCAATATTTTATATTTTTAAAAAAATAAATAAAAAACTGTAAAAAAAAAGCATTCCGCATTAGGTTTGAAAAACTGAAGAGTTTTGAGACACAAGATTTTTTTTAATATAGCCTAACTATACACAGAATCAAGTAAATATAACACTATGTTGTATGAGAAGTGTACACCCCCACACATTGCACCATACTGTATGTATGAGGTACACGGTGCGTTTCTATTGCAGCGTACAAATGCACATACATTAGTTTTGCTCCTATAAATTGATCAAAGCTCACTATTAACTTGAGGCTGTCAGACATGAACGGCAAAGCAAAATTCAGCAAGGCAATTCTATGTTTGAACGAAACGATATAAACCGCAATAGACAGGTTGGGTACAGCATACATATCCAAGCAAGCTAATAACCTCCTGATCAAGACATTTCTAGTATTTGGGTTGACAAAAATAGAGCAAGAAGGGTGCATTGAGTTTGCTATATAGTCAACAAATTTAATACTGTTTATATGACAGA
The DNA here is from genome assembly GCA_035610835.1 of Ophiura sarsii. NCBI lineage: Eukaryota > Metazoa > Echinodermata > Ophiuroidea > Amphilepidida > Ophiuridae > Ophiura > Ophiura sarsii. Next base: position 21,295,445 of record CM069445.1, on the reverse strand, counting down.
ATATTTTCATAAGACAAGCAAAAACACCTGTAATAATAGCAAACAGTCTTTCCGCTATTGGCAGATATGTTGGATGTTTTTGTACTATAGAACAACTGAAACACAGTGGCCTAGCCAGAGAGGGGGGGGGGGGTCGTGACTCCAATATTTGAGTTGTGTCCGTTGAGATTGGCACTGTCCGTTCATTTGACAAGGGGAATCATGGAATGTATAAGACGGTCAAAAGTACAAATATAGCAATTATTCGCCAAATGTGCCCCCCTAAAAACAACAACAACACAAACAAACAAACAAATTTTGCACGCTACGCACATATTTATTTAGTCGGTAAAATCGTGACGGTTCACTTTTATTTGTCCACCCTCAACCAATATGAAAATCTTAGCTACGCCACTGCGGAAAAATGTCGTTTTGACAGTCGCATTTTTTTATGCCTTCCGAAGTTTGACACCAGACTCAAATCAAGTCTGGTCAAATCTTTAATTAGTCAAGTCAAGAATTTTTGATAGGTGACTCAACTAGAGTCATGATTATTAGTGAGTGACTTGAACAAAGTTAAGTCTTTACTCATATAGTGACACCAGACTCAAATCAAGTCTGTTCAAGGTGTTTTTTTGGAGAAGTGACTTTAGTCAAGTCAAGATTTTGGACAGGTGACTCAAGTCATGATTGTCAGTGAATGACTTAAATTATGTCAAATCTTTACTCATAGTCAGTGTCTTGAGTCATGATTATTAGTGAGTGACTCATAAAAAGTCAAGTCTTTACTTTTAGTGACTCAAGTCTCAAGTCAATTTGACACCAGACTCAAATCAAGTCTGGTCAAGTCTTTTGGAGAAGTGACTTTAGTCAAGTCAAGAATTATGGATAGGTGACTCAACTAGAGTCATGATTATTAGTGAGTGACTCATACAAAGTCAAGTCTTTACTTTTAGTGACTCAAGTCTCAAGTCAGTTTGACACCAGACTCAAATCAAGTCTGGTCAAGTCTTTTGGAGAAGTGACTTTTAGTCAAGTCAAGAATTATAATGGATAGGGGACTCAAGACAAAGTCTTCATTTCAGTGAGTGACTCAAACCAAGTCAAGTCTTGATCTCTGTGACTACATCATCACTGAAATGATTACTTCACATACTTGAGACAAGTATTTGACTGAGTTGTTACAACATTACATGTACGATTATTACACTTTCAGGGATGACAGTAAGGACTGCAATACTGATGTGTCGTACGAAATAAACATGAAATGATAAGAATAAGATGTTCATACAATAATTTGATGGCAAGACAAGCTCGAGAACATGACTATTTTAGAATACCCTTAACTTTCTGGTTTTGAGAAAACTTATTAAAACATGTCTTAGTAGGGTATTCTAAAGGACTTCTACGGTACACAGAAGAAGATGGTTACAGAACTACAATGTTGTGAGTGAAACCCAATGACTGACTTAACACACATAGACATGCATGGTAAACTTATGAATACAAATGAACACATGTGGACACATGATCCGTGGACACATGTGACACATGATCTGTGGACAAATGATCCGTGGACACATGTGACACATGATCTGTGGACAAATGATCCGTGGACACATGTGACACATGATCTGTGGACACATGATCTGTGAACACATGTGACACATGATCTGTGGACATATGTGACACATGATCTGTGAATACATGAGAACACATGATCAGTGGACACAAGCGATACATGATCTGTGAACACATGATCTGTGAACACATGTGACACATGATCTGTGGACACATGTGACACTTGATCTGTGGACATATGTGACCCATGATCCGTGGACACATGTGACACATGATCTGTGAACACATGTGACACATGATCTGTGAATACATGTGACACATGATCCGTGAACACATGTGGACACATGATCCGAGGACCCATGTGACACATGATCTGTGGACACATGATCTGTGAACACATGTGACACATAATCTGTGGACACATGTGACATATGATCTGTGGACACATGATCTGTGAGCACAAGTGACACGTGATCCATGAACACATGATCTGTGAACTCATGTGACACATGATCTGTGAACACATTATCTGTGAACACAGGTGGCACATGATTTGTGAACACATTATCTGTGAACACATGTGGCACATGATCTGTGGGCACATTTGCCACAACATTTGACACATGATCAGGGGACACATTAAGTGACACAGTAACCATAATTGGCCTATGATTCATTCCTATAGTTTACCTTTGCTTACAATGATGCCACATGTGATTTCTAAATACTCTGGGTCTTCTGTTGGGTGTAAACAATGTACAAATATGTATCGTAAAGGCAGGTTTACACATAGTCTTTTTAGGGCTAGAACACTTCTTCCCATCCTATTATTCCTGTCCCCATGAAACCCACCCTGTCTACAACAGTTTACCAATCTACCTAGACTCAAACTATTACTCTGTATCTTTGAGCCCATTGCGCTTTTTTGAGACAATGATAACACATAAAGACGAACATCACATCAATACATTCCTGCATGACACATGTATATCCAAAGCGAACAAGTTTGAGCGCGCCAAGCCCAGCAAGGAAGAAACTTCCAGCCGACAACTTTGTTCTCCTTGCAAACGAGTCAAAAAACCTAAATATCAAAGCCATCGCTTAGAGTAGGGTGTGCAAATTTTAGTTCTGAATTCAGTCAAACAGTCACTGATATCACTGCCTCAAGGTAGCAGAATGGACCAAGGATTTAGAGGCTTCTGGAAGTCTTCTGTCAGATATCCAGTGTGTCAACTCCCTACATAAAGCCTTTAAGGTCTGAGCTTCCTCCACAATGCTCGACCCCTGAGCAATAGCGTTTGCCACCGCTATGCGTGTCATATTGGTTCCAACCAGTGTGGTTCTATGGCGTACTGATCGTGGGGAACCAGCATATTATATCATGCACCAGGGTTGTAGCTACGCCGGGCGGCCTGACCACCAGTGGGCCCATTACTGGGCTTGCCTGCCCGGCACCTTTTTTTTTTACAATTTGTGGATAAAATCATTACACTGCCTCATAAAACAAGAAATTATGTGGCAGGAACCCTCAAAGTGCATTCATAAAAAACCTAAAACATCCGGCCGCTGAGCCGCAAGACCTCTGCTCGTTGCGCTTTGTTGCGCTTTGCCCAAATTTTACTCGGCACTAAATTTGGCCTGGTGACAACCCTGTCATGAACACTAATACGCATGCATGATAGCGTAAAAGAGTTGTAGAGTATGCTCAACCCTTTAAGGTAAGTTGAATATCCCTCCATCTCCCTCCCTCCTCCACAACACACAAAATGAATATACAACATTTTCCATTCAGTGTGCGGTGGTGAGAGGAGAGGAAGTTGTTTAATATAAATCATGTTTCCATTACAAATTACTTATGGCAAGGTATTCAGTGTGCGCTGTACGGTGGTGAGGAAGTTGTAAAGCAATGTTTCCATTACAAATTACTTATGATGGCAAGGTATTCTACAAGGACTCTGATTGTAGTCAGCAATCAGAAGATTGAAATAGTGTCAAACATTACAATTTTGCGGATACTTTATTTCACGAATTTGAAATTACCGCTATCTTAGCGGGCATTTAATTTCGCGAAACTGGACATTTTACTGTTTACATTTCAATGCAAAATTATAAGTTTCACGGGTATTTAATTTTGCGAACCCTCACAAAATTCGCGAAATTATATCCTTCACAAAATTAAGTGGTTTTACAGTACATTACAACTCAATTTACACGCAACCAGACACATATTAATCAAATTGATAATTGTCTTAATTAATGGCACTCCAGACTTCAATTGAAACAAGTCTTGTTAGAATAAAACAATTATGTCACCACTGTGTTTCCCTTTAATTCCAAAAGCTCTTAGTGTATGGAATTACAATGTCAAACAGAGATCGCAACAAACCAACAAAATTGTCTGCCAGTGTGAGACCGGAGGGAACTGTAGCGATACTATTCTTATCGTTATTCCCCTGTGTTAGCGTCCGAGAAGATAGTCACTCGTCTCAGATATCTGTGGGCTCAAATGTTAAAGGTGTATGCTCTAACTTCTGTAAAATCACTTAATTTCGCGAGGGATTTAATTTCGCCAATCTCGCGATGGATGTGGATTCGCGAAATTAAATACCCGCGAAACTGACAATTTTGTATCGAAAGTAACAGTAACATTTCCAGATTCGCAAAAATTAAATGCCCGCTCAAATAGCAGTAATTTTCAATTCGCGAAATAAAGTATCCTGCAAAATTATAGTGTTTTACAGTTCACTCTATCCTATTGGTCAATAGGGGCCAGTATGTAGACATATTAATAAATGTTGTGTCAAATGTTTGTTAAAAGCAACATTGGACTTAATTCTGTATCTACGTGGTACAAGGGTTGAACAAAATTAGGGTTGTATTTTTTCGGCACGTGGTAAGGGGGTTCCCGAAAAAACACACATCTTCACTGGATCATAAATACAAACATTTAGCTACGAAGAAAATCAAGAAATCATTATTTTTGTGTTTTTTTCTACATATATACGGTTAAATTTCAACCTAAATTTGGCTAATCATAATTTCTAAAATCCAAATAAGTAGTTAGTGATTTAAGTAATATTAGTTAATTTGTCAAAGTAACTAATAGGCTCTTTCAATGGTACTATCTATTGAAAAGATTCCATATTATTAATCTAACATTTTAAATGGTTACCTTAATTTCCCCTATTCATGTTTTGATATATTGTAAACTGCAAAATAAGAAACTCACAAAATATGATGTGTAGTTGCTTACATAGCCTTTGGGAAGAAACAACCATTAAAAAATCTATCGTGTAATGTCTGTTTGGCTTCAATTTACGAATATGCGAACAATGGTGAATAAATTAGATTTTACTCGTATGTCAGGTGCCATTTAGAAAGCCATGGGCATTTCTTCATAAATGGTCTTCTTTATTTGTCCCCCTCATCTGATCAACGATAAACCTGGCGGACAGACCCAAATTGGACGGGCACAGAATTTATCAGATGCTAAATTCAATTAATTTTAGGGGTTATCCATTATACATGTCAAATGAATGATTTGTATGTATTGGATTAGGCCTAAAAAAAAAAGAGGTTTGATTGGCGTAACATAGAGAGAAAAAAATAGGGTAGGTAGGTTGGATTTTTTTTTTTTTTAAATCTATAAAACGTGTATGAAATTTTATATACCAGCACACATATACCATACAGACATAAACAAATGGCACAAATACACATTTTCACTGTGTTTTTTTCTTCTTTTTCTCACACAAAAAATAAATAAAATAAATGTTTTAAACAATTTTAAAAATGAAGAAGAAAAAAATGTTTAGGGTCGGCGGTAAAAATAGGGTCGGTCTGCTTACGCCAATCAAACAATTTTTTTAGGCCTAAATCCATTCAAACACACATTTTAATTTGATTGATTGTCTTCAGGCTCTTCAAATTCTTTTTAATGTTGAGGAATTATTTTAGTCCCATAATTTCTCCTGTTTAAATATAGCATTTTGAAACAAGTATTATAAAGATAACCTTTTTGTAATAATTGATGTCATGGCAACAGCACATATGCTATTTATTTATAACCCGACTAGCTTAATTATCAATTCAGCTCAAATTATTAATGATTTCTAAATTTAATTTAAAAATGACATTGAAGAATAATTCTTTCGGTTCAGCATAATGGAATGATACATAATTGATACAAATAATGTTTAGAGATGATCCAATGAACCAGCTGACACCTCTAATTATTGCATCATGATGCGAAAAAATAATATTTTCTATTTTATTTTTGAAATTATTGCAAAAATAAATTCACAGCTACCTCAGAGGAGGGATACAAAACTCAAGGTTTTAACTTTATTTTGCATGCTAAAAATTCATAACTTAGAATAAGCTTGTTTTGAATTTGGCACAAGCTTCCTACTGAACGGGCACAAAAGCATGAACATGATAACTTTTAGAACTAAGGCAGTTCTAAACAGCATATCTTGTCAAAGCATCTTACAGAAGGTTTTAACTTTATTTTGCATGCTAAAAATTCATAACTTAAAATAAGCTTGTTTTGAATTTGGCATCAGCTTCCTACTGAACGGGCACAAAAGCATGAACATGGCAACTTTAAGAACTAAGGCAGTTCTCAAACAGCATATCTTGTCAAAGCATCTTACAGCCAGTCAGTTACAGTGGATCAGTTGGTGTGTTTTTTAATTTCTTTTAATTTTCTAATTGGCAATACTAAAAACAATTCTAAGTCCTTCCCTTTCCTTTATTTGTACATATTGCATAAGTCATAAATGCAGGCTTATTCCCAATACTCATATCCTCGATTGTGATAAAAACACAACCTTATTTCCGGTCAATCCTTTTGCTCGGTCATTGTTTTAATTAATGAGTCAATGCTACATTAGCAATTATTCTTAGTTGAACTTTGTGATATGTACTCTGTTGCACAATGAATCACTGACCACAAAGAAAAGGGTTCGCTGCTGTCGTTTAGAATTCATAATTCGCAAGAAAATTTGAATGGCAGATGATCTAGCCGTCATTAATTATGATTGTGTAATGCTTTTAAAAATCCTAATTTGCAAGAAAGCTTGTATTAAAGATGATTTGTTATTAGTTATGACGACATAATGCTATAAATCCTAATTAAATTTTTTTAAATTTAAAATGTTTCAATTTATGTTTGTGCACTTGGTTGCACTGTGAATCATTGACCAGAAAGGTGTTTTTTATCGTTGTCGTTCAGAATTCATAATTTGTCAGAAAGCTTATAAAGACAAATTGTTATTAATTATGATTATATGATGCTATAAATTCTTATGTATTGTTATCAATACGGTGTGTATTAAATATCAACTACTGTTTCAATTAATGTTTGGATTATGTTTCTTTGTTGTAGAATGAATAATTTACCACAAAGAAAGGTTTCGCGGTAGTTGTCTTGCAATCATCGTAATTCGCAAGAAATCTATTAAAGATTATCTGTTTTTAATTATGATTACATAATGCTATTAATCCTTACGAATTGTTATAAATCCAGGGTAATAAAAATTAACTAATGTTTCGATTAATGTTTGGCTTATGAATCTTTTCCCCCAATTTCTTAGTTGTTCAATGAATCATTAACCACAAAGTGGAGTTTTGCTGTGGTGAAAATTCGTGAGAAATGTATTAAAGATGATCTGTCACTAATTATGATTATATAATGCTACAAATGCAGGGGTGTACTTTCGCGACATCCTGCGAGAATCCAAATGGATTCTCGCAGAGGAATTTTGCGAGAATCCATGGATTCTCGCAAACAGATTCTCACAGAATATTTTTGCGAGAATCCTTTTTACTGAATTTAAATTCCGCATTTTAAACATTTATTGTACTATTGTATACTTAGAAAATAATAGTACACAAATTGAATCAAACACTTCTTAAAATTAATTAAACTAATATCATGAATAAGGCTATAAGCTTGCATAACTTCCAAATTCGGCATGTTTGTTGACTAAGGGTCAAATACCAGTCATCTAAGGTCCTGTTTTGGACTTAAAAAGAAGAAGAAAAAAAAGTTTAAATTTTTTTTTAAAAATTAAAAATTAAAAAAAAGTGTTGTGTTTTTTTTTGCGAGAATCCACCTGGATTCGTGCAGTAGTGATTTTACGCGAATCTTTACGCGAATCGATTCGCAGATTCGCGCCGAAAGTACACCCCTGAAATGTATTATTATTACGTCACATTAAATATCAACTAATAGTCGGATTATGTATCTTTTCTTGTCCCCAATTTCTCAGTTGTTGAATGAAGCATTAACCACAAAGAGGAGTTTTGCTGTGGTGATAATTTGCGAGCAATGTATTAAAGATGGTCTATTATTACATAAATGATGTAAATGGCAGCGATAATAATTAGCCGATGTAAAGCGCTTTGAGACGGTGTTCCACACGGTGTAAAGCGCTATATAAACCAACAATTATTATTATCATTATTATTATTAATTATGATCATATAATTCTGCTACAAATCCTAATGTACTATTATCATCAATCGGGTATCATGACTTATATTGACTTCCAACTAATATTTCAATTATTTAGCTAGATGTATCTTCTTAACATAGCTTTGCATTTGAAATACAACCTCATTCACCAAATCGTATCTTTTAAAAAATTATCCGCAATATAAAGAGTACAATTTAATATGAATCGCTGAAAATAAACTTGTAAAAAGCATCTGATACTTAAAGACTGACACTGATAACTGACAGTCAGGTACCGAGATTTGTTTAATTGAGACATCCTCCGCTCTATCATTCGGTTCACTGCGGTGATATACAACACGTTTATGCCATTAACCCGAGCCTGCAATAGGGAAGTCTCTGATCTATACGAGAATAAATACCATAAGGTTGTGCTTCATGCTCACGGCATATTGTATAATTAGATGGAGGAGGGCTAAGGTTAAATGTTTACATACATGTACGAAACCAATCGGTAAAACTACCTATTATTGAAATATCAAATGTGAGAACGTTGACGGGTTCATTCAATTCAATTCAAGTTGGTTTAAAACATGAAGCAATTTTATATGTCATTTTAATAGTTACAAGGTATGTTTATCTAAACACTTGATTTTAAATATAAACCAGGGGGAACTCATAACAAAAGAGGAAGTTGGGATATGCCAAAAATATGGTCCACTTTTCTTCCTTCTGATAAATGAATGAACCTTTTTCATACCCAAGTTAGATTACTCAGTAGGCCCATGTACAAGATTTAGACCTATACCATTTGCAGGATATAGTGAAATTTTACACACAACCAAAATGTAATTGCATCCATAAATAGAGAGTATTTGGGTCCATTTTCATTGTCAACAACACATCTATACAAAATAGATTAGTAGCCCCTTCCCCCGATGTAAACCTTTTAATGCAATGACATTCAACTAACCATCCAATTGTTGTTCCGTAGCCATAGTAACAACCAATAATTGACTCGGTAAAACACACATAATAAAGCACTAATATTACGATGTTGTCAAACATCAAGCGCAATTCAGTAAATGACTACCTTTAAGATCGACCATCAAAAACAAAAATTGGCGTTTACATCATTTTTTTCAAAAAATTCTCGATATATTTTGTGCAAAATACCACTAAAACATTGGACTAAACTGGTAATTATAGTAACTGGTCAGAATCGGCACAAATCTTTAGCATTTCGCTACTTACAATCAGATGATATCAATCCGTTCATGGTCCGCGTATATATCCACATCCGCTTGTACATACAAGCGACAAACGCTTGCACGCACATGATGGCGGCTTATACAACGTAAAAGTCAAACTTCTTCATGTGTGCTACCCCTATCAATAAGTGGGAGAAGTTTCTGGAGTCATTCAATACCACAGACCTTCGGATGATACCGGTACTATACTCCATTCCCCTTCCTCTTGTGTAGTGACATTAAGAGAATAAACCAGTGACCGCAGTTTAGTATCGCTCACGTGATTCTAATGCGAAGGGTGGCACAAATTACCCATGTGACTAAAAGAAAACCAAGCACTTGTGCATAAATGTGACCCGTCAAATCAAAATGGACATTATGGAGGCCCGAGTCAATTCTGAATTATTGGTATGATTTGAAAGAGAACATTTTAAGCTTTGAAATGATTCCTTGTTGAATGTAATCGGACTTTGTAATCATAAGATAAGAATTACAGAAGCATATTTTTGTCTATTATTTTTTTTATGTTTCACCAAATATATTGCCCTCTATCTCAAAACTGTGCTTGCCGACAACATGTCCTTTTTGACGCGACTGGTCACAAATGCCATCGAGTACATACTGACGTAACAGAGTAATGTGAACGAGGTGAACGAGGTATATAGCTTAAAGTCTTGATATTTGGTTGGCCATCTGTCTTCCATGACTTTGTACTAAACCATGTAAGTTGAAGCACATGTTTAATATTGACCCAACATTTATGTGAATGACAGATAGAAAGTAAGTCCACGTAGCACATCTGTCCATGTTAAGCCTTCATGACCTGTCAGTATCAAACTGAAATGAGTTCATTCTTTCAATCTATTTCCATATACTTCTATTCATAGACAGTAGACACCCTCTGAACAGTCCAATCCAATCTATTGATAATACTATCGGATCGAGCACATAGAAATGCCCTGCTGCAACAGTGACTGGCCAAATCCATGACCAGATATTGTGGGGTGGAAACAATCCTCCATTGTCAATGGTTTGGGTGGACCTGGGTTCTTGAAGCTAGGTTTTAACACCCGGTGACAGTTACCGAAGTCAATATGTCTTTCTCGTGATGCTTCACATTGGAAATGTTTTAATGATTGTCATCTGGTCAGCATATGTATAGCTAAGGGCCTGGCCTGTATGTTACCTAATCATGTTGACAAAGTTGACAGTAAACCTGGAAGTCACCTACTGAATAGTACTGATTCATTCTACAAAAACTCAGTTGACATCAAAATGGCATAATTATTACATAAACAGGGCTTGAAATAAGCAGGAGCAGGGAGCAAATTTACCCCCGCTAATCCTCAAAATGCCACGGGTTCTTAATGTAAATTGTGTCACCAGGAGCACATTTTACATTGAAAATTGCCCTGGTTTTTCCTTTGCACTCATTCATCTTCAGGATGACTTAAGGGGGCTGTGGACTCTCAGGTACAGCCTCCGTAAAACTGCCGTAACTTCTTCAATATTCATTTAATCTTTATAAACGTATAAAAGTGCCAACAAATGTGTTTTTTCCCAAAAATGGTGATTTTCATGATTTTGGCGGTAAAAAATCACATTTTTTGGCACCTTTTGGTCTGTAACTCAAAAAATAAAAAATAAGATATTAAAAAAAAAAAACGCTCCTGGGGAATGTTATCAGGATTATCATAAAACTAGTATGACAAAATTTAACAAAATATATTTTGAGTTATCTTTTCCAAACCTAAAATGGGTAAAAAAAGGTGTTTTTTATAATTTTTTTCGAAAATGGTCAATTTCATTATCATGGTTGGATTCATTGAACCCTTTTCTGCAAAAAACTGTATACGTTTATAAAGATTAAATGAATATTGAAGAAGTTACGGCAGTTTTACGGAGGCTGTACCTGAGAGTCCACACCCCCTTAACTGTGGTTTACGTTTACACCCTTGTGGCAATTTCCCCTGTGAAAATCTGTGAACCAGGGGCAAATTTGGGTAAAAAGTAGCTCCTGGTTTTTTATTCCTTACAGGGTCAGAAATTCAAGGAGAATCAGGGAATCCATTCTCGCAAAGATTCCAGCTGGTAAAGTTGAGAGAATCCAAGTTGGTTCTCGTAGATATTCTGTCTAACACACTATTTTAATGGAGGAAAATCCATAGATTCTCGCAAAATCCTTAGCCAGAATCTAAATGGATTCACGCAACCTTTGACGAACTTCTGACCCTGCCTTATTTCAAGCACTGTACATAAACACATACATAGCAAAATATTTATGTACCTCTCCAGACAGGGTTCCAATACAACCACACATAGTCCTGTGCTGCTTCGTTTAAATTACGGTTCAGCGTTGCCGTGGTTCCTGGTGTAGAAGAATATAATGAGGTTGGGAGTAAAGACGAGGTGTAGACAACTTTTACACATCATGCACGAAACATGCACTTGTAGTATTTAACCCTAACCCCGTTAATTGTTTTTTAACCGGGATCACAATTTTTGAAGAGAAAACACCAACTAAATCGCCGGGGACCGACCGGGAATAGATCCGGGGACCTTCTGGACATCGGCCCGGCATCCCACTCACCAAGCCATAATGGCCCATAGCTACTCGTTCGTGCAGTATACCGCGGTCACTATAGGCTAGGTTGATTGTGTAATTGAGAACCGTCTGCACAGAAGCTCGGAGATAGGCTCACAAGTAGTATTTTGTTGTATTTAGGGGGTTGGGGTTATGTATCCAAACTGCAAGCATTTGATGATTATCTGTATCATACAAAATCAATTACTTATGCCCTTACCTACTTCTACATACTATTATACTTCATCCAATCTGTAAGTACAAGCATGATGTCAGTGTAGCAGTTGTACGAGAGTTTGCCAATTTCTCATTTTCCCCTACTTAACCCTATCCTTAACTCTAACCATAAGTTTAACCATAACCTTAAGTTAAACCCTAGTTAACCATAGGTTTAACCCTAACCCTTACCCTCACTTCAACCCTCAGCCCTTGCCATAAACCCTTAACCCTAATGTTACCTTAATCCTATTCCAGTATTGTAACATCAGCAAACTCAATACAATTGACGTCAGTGTATAATTCCAGTGAAACCACATCATTTGCATGCTACACGCTGACATTTCTCTTTGACTGGGCGAGCACATACGCCAACACATTTGAATCATATGATAATAACAGTTATACGCACTAGAATTCGCTCTGACGTCATTGTATTCGATTCAATCTTTAACTAGAACCGGCAGCCATTTTGTTTTTCCACCATGGGGACAAATTTGGAGGTATGTACATGTAGGTATTTTTGGGAAAATGTGTGAGCGTCCAGAAAGCAGCACTCTTTCCGCATATTTTAAACCTGCTAACACGAATAGAGACACAGCTCCAATACGCAAACACTGCTGTCTTTGTTCTTTTTCGTGTAGTTCCGAAAAAAACACCTGATATACCTCCAAATTTCCACCATGATGGAAATTCAAAATGGTGGCCTTTAAAATTACATGTAAAGTAACAGGGTAACAATCTGAATTGTATTTTAATCTATGGATGAAGTAGAACTATGGCAAGTGTAATCAAATTCAGCCAATTCTGGTAGCATTATCTACAGTCCTGGCAGAATAAATCATAGAGTTGGTGGCCATTTGTAAATTATAAACAAGACTATACTCATCAAATTCAACCGATTCGTATGTCATTGTCCTCAGTCCTTACCAAACAAGCCATATCCCCACCTGATAATTCTTGACTTAGGAATACGACATTAATTACTGGTTGAACTTGATTAGCTTTGATTCTTAAGCCTGACTATGTCTACCTTACCGGTCTCAAATATATCTTGAATACATGTATAATCATCCACTTCCATGCCTTCCATACTATAATCCTCGTTTATCATCGTGCAAGAAGCAGGCATGTTGAAACGCTTTTTAAATACGTCTTAGTTTATGACCCAACTACAATATAGTACAGTATATGCAATACAGGTCTACTGAATTTTACGATCAAACTTAAGTACAATAGCGTGATAAGTCAGCGTCATTGTCCGACTTGGTATAAAAGGTGGGAGTTTGTCATATCACTTTTGTGGTGCTTTCACTTCCCTATTGGTTGCTAGGCCAAGGTCTGATACCGAGTGATAAATATTGAAAACAAGCCAAACGTCATCCATTTCACGCATTTTGTAATCAAATCACATGTCATTGTTAAAATAGAAATTTTTGCACACCGGTAACCTTTGCACTTTTCCAAAACCATAACAGCTGAGCGAAAATAAAGATTTACAAATATCTTTCTTACGTAATAATCCTGTGGGGAAGGATACACAATTGCACCAATTCATCAACAAATGAGATTGTTTAAAATTAAATCTTGAAAAACTTGGATAATAATGTCCGCGAAAATATTGGCTTTTAAAGCTATTTTTGTGATATAGGGGTCATCACCCTAAAGGTTTTTCTTGAGCTAAGTTTTGGTACATTAATTCTTGTCAAATACTTGATTACGCAGGGGACTTGTGGAGTGCACTATGAATATAAAATAACATCTTTACATTTTGAAAGTGCATTATTTTTCTTTTCAGGTGTCAAATTTTCTTCAATATTATATAAAATAACATCTTTACATTTTGAAAGTGCATTATTTTTCTTTTCAGGTGTCAAATTTCCTTCTATATTATTTCATATCAAAACACGAGAATATCATTGGAACTTGGGTATTACACTATACATGTACATACACATAAATTGGTTAATAAGGAGTATTAATGTTAAAGCTCAGCAAAGTTGTTGGGTTTGGAATCTTTAATTCTTTACAAGTGATATATTTTTAGCAACACAAAAACACAACATATTCACACATTTTTATTTTGGCCAACTGTTACAGTGAGTGAACTTATTAATGCCATGCAAAACAAATCTAAGGTCATGATAGACAAAAATTATGTTACATTCTCATAGGGTCATAAGTTTGATGCAAACCGAAAACGGACACATTGCCGGTGAAGTCAATTTTGAGTTCAGTGTTTCTTTTGTAAGTTGAATGTTTAAACTGAAATATATACATGTTGACATTTATAATTCGATATCGTAGCAGACAATGCCTATATTTAATCTATACGATTTCCTCCCCTCTTATAATCTATTCACTTCTACTTCCTCTCATCTTACAAACATCCCTTTCCTTAAAGATAGCGTAAGTTTTACTGGTCTTACATTATGAAGTACTGTAAAAGCCAATATTTTCGTGTAAAGATATTTTCGCGCATTTTGATATCATAGACATTTCATTGGACAAATATTTTGCGTGAAAAGCGCGAAAATAAAACCTCCGCAAAAATTTCAGCTTTTACAATATCTGTGGGGTTATCTGATCTAGATTTTCAGTTTCGCACTATCACGTGATAGCAAAATGCCTAATATATACATGTTTATGTGGACAGAAAGAACGCAAAATTATTTAAAACTACATGAAATTTTTAAGTTGGGCAGAATGCAAACAATTATTTCTAAGAAAAAAATGACAAATTTTGAGTACACGAACGAGTAGATTTCAAGAAATTAGTGATTACGTAAAACAAGACAACGAACACTTCCATCCAAACTTAAAGGTCGGTTGTAATTTTTTCTGGGACACCCTGTATGTCAAGTTTACCTATGTATGAATTGGATATGTCAAGTTCAACCAGGCATGAATTGGAAATATTATGTTCACCCAGGTGTGAATTGGATAAGGTGTTGAGAGACTTTTCAAACATCCAGCCAGGGCAGTGTCCCAAATGGAAAAGGTTTGTTGTTAAAAACTTTTACTGTTCTGTTAGTGTTAGTCTTAAGCCAATAAAAATAAATGGTTTAAATTGTCCATAGATCACTTTCAAACGTTGGGTCGTCAGTCGGGATTTTTGGGTTTTTTCCTCCCTTGCCCTTTATTTTCAGGTACCAAAAGTAAAATGAGATATACTTGTTGTGGTATTTTTATTTTCTAAACACTTTTAAAAAAAAAGGAATATATTTGTGATTTTCGACAAAAATGTGTAAAAATAAATTGAGATTTTGAGAGTTTTGAGAATTGGAGTTTTGAGAAGAGAAAAAAAAAAAAAAACCATTTTGGGTCCAAAGGATTTCAACGGTCCGGCAGACGAGAACAATCAAACAATTTGTTTGGGGGGCCTTAGTTTAGAGATATTCAAAGTTTTGGTTTGGTTCAAAATAAATGTGGTTTGATTGTCTACAAATCGAAGGAAATGTTCAATAATATCATATTACATAGGCAATATTTAATTTTGCTTCGCCACAAGTGTAATTTAGCAGCTTATTTTGAACTTCATCGTAAAATGCTAAAGCTAATCAAATGGGCCCAAGAATGAGAGGAAACATTTATCCATGCAATTTTAATTTGTAAAAGGAAAAAGAAGGGAAAATTGTTTTTTGGTGAAAATGTGGTTAAAAATACAAAATTGACATTACCATTTGTAGTAAATATGCTTACCAATTCAAGACGGACTTGTTAAAATGTGGTTAAAAAATACAAAATTGACATTACCATTTGTAGTAAATATGTTTACCAATTCAAGACGGACTTGTTAAAATGTGGTTAAAAAATACAAAATTGACATTACCATTTGTAGTAAATATGTTTACCAATTCAAGACAGACTTATCTTTATTCAGGAATAATAATAACAGTAAAAAATATATAAAAAGAATAATAGATCTTTCCAAGAGCAACAACATGCAATATTGAACACAGTTGCTTTTCATGGTAAGGTTACATTGTATATTATAAAGTGCAAAGTAATTAAATGCAGGTGACTTTTTATAATAATTGGATTTAATGTTTTTTATAAAAAATATGGTTTGCAGGCAGTCAAGGGCAACATTGGCGATGCCAATACAGAGATAGAAAATTTACTTGCAACATCGCTATAAAAATCATTTTTTTCTATTAGGATTAGTATTTCATCATCTTATTTTAGATCATTCTCTCGATCTGAGTCGATAGTAAGCATGTGCACACTTCCTACATGAAGATCACTGCTTTGGAAAATATTTGTTAAATTCCACCTTTTTGTTGTTGGTCATTTATACGGTTGTTATGTCCATTAGGGACATATGTCTATTACTTTTCCTCTAAAAAAATCAAACCAACATTTTAAATATATATCATAAAATGTTGATTTAGAAAAATATACCTTCGCAACCTGATACATTATATAGATTAGTAAATATGTCATTAATTTGCAACAGTGATAATATCAAGATCAGAATTATATTCTGAGCATTTTGTTGTTGTTTTTCCCCATTTCCCAATACTATGTTATATCATCATTACCCAACATGGGTGTTATACACTACAAACTTACTTGGCAATTCCATTGCGTATCTACGTCATAAAATCTTAAGGAAATACCATAATCCTATGTCTTAATCTTTAATCCTGACGATAATCTTAACCTTTAATCCTGATGATAATCTTAACCTTTAATCCTGATGATAATCTTAACTTAGTAACGGGTACAACGCAGTATCTCTAACCACTGATCTTAAAATTCATTCCATACTGAACTTTCCCTGTAAAACAAGTGTATCATCTATACCTTTAGCATACATGTACTGCCTTTTACCAAAGAGTTGATTTTATCATAATGTCAATGTCAAACAATCTATAGAGGTTATCCATGTAACGGATTAGCAGCCTCTTGTTGGGAATACTAAACTGTGTTTAAGAAGTAGACTGGGTCCCCGCGTCCCTCTATATGACCGCCATCTTTAAAAATGGCGGACCAAAAAGAGGGACTGGGAAAATTGTACGTCCAAAAAGTGTGCGGTTTTGTGTGGAATTCCATGTGAACTTTGCATATGATATGCATACCAATACCGAGCATGCGCATTTGTACACGGCAACAATAGAAATACCACCCGATTTGGTCCAATTCAAAGGCAGTGCATCGAACGATCGTCACGCTCGTACGGGGAAGCAAATTGTGCGCCCTATCGCGTTACGCGGTGTACAACTTCCCATGAAACTACCGGCGCACTGTGGCATGACTGGTACGTGAATAAAAGCTCATGTATATTCAAGCAAATCGTGTGCCCTATCGCATCACGCGGTGTACAACTTCGCGTGAAACTACCGGCGCACTGTGGCGTGACTGGTGCGTGAATAAGCTCATGTATATTCAGCAGTTTATCTGCGCACACTTTTGGAACTTGTTTTCCTTCCAGTCTTCACATTTGAGCACCCTCGCAGGGGCCGTGTGTAAAATAGGGAAGTCTACACCTAATAGGGAAGTCTATTTCATGATATTTTATAGCACAATTCAAACTATGAACTGGATGTCATAGGGAAGTCTATTTCATGATATTTTATAGCACAATTCAAACTATGAACTGGATGTCATGCACCAACTCTATTGAATTTAGAATAGGCCAGGGGTGCAAATCCCATTTGTTGTCCGTTCCACCTGGCTACACGGATAACCACTATATTATCGGTCTTTTTTTATTGGCCATGAGCATTTGTGATGCTTTTTCCCACATGATGCCGGAAAAAGGAATATCAAAAACTGCAGTAAAAGGAAGCATACAGTGTCTCAACTGATACGGAAATACCCCTTTTTTGCATGCAAGGGAGCCAACCGGATCAGACATCTTACCCGTCCCCCATGATAGTTGTTCCTGATGGTATAATCCCGTCGGTATCACATTTCCCACCGTCTTATCCCGTTCCCAATCCTTGTAGTAACTCCACATCCATTTTTTGACGGAGTGTATCCCTTCTCTCACTCTCCCGTACCATCCCGGAGACATCATCATGATTTATCACAGCTATGGTGCAGCAATTTGGGAGTAAAATTAGCCTCATTTGACGAGAAGTACAAAAAAAATGTCACCCGGCGTTTATTAATAACTTTCCAATCACACAGGTACTTCACACAGATTTCCAGTTACAGTCCTGTATGGTTCCTGTAAGCTATGTGGCTGATGTGCCAGCTGAGACTGAGAGCTGCGGTAGGATGTGTATCCTGCACACATGTGTTTATATCAGCTAGTCTTTTACACATGCTTGTTAAGGCATCTTCGGCAAGTGCTACCATTTTACATTAGTCTGTGCATGAGACTTTTAGCCAAGCAATGACATCATCAATTCTGAGCGTATGATTCATGCATGCTCGCCATAATTTATTCAAATTGGCTTCCAGCGTGGAGGGTTAGAAAAGGTTGCAATGGAAAAAGTAAATGCTGCCCTCTTTGAATAATACAGACAAATTATAATTCTAAGATAATACTGCCCTCTTTTGATGTTGAATGCACATCCAAACAGAAGATGGCGCTGTGATGTTTACATTGTAGTGTATTCTTGTTTGTCCGGTGAAGTAGGTTAAGACCACTGAGGGTTTGATCATCATGTGACAGGTTGTTTTGACTATCTGTGGTTATGTAGAGTGTATCAGGGGCGTTTACTAGAGGGGGCAAGGGGCATCCCCCCTGACAGAAGGCTTGCCCCTCCCCCAAATAAAATGACAAACACTATGTATATTAACAAAAATAGTCGGTTATGCCTCCCTATGTGATATGTGATCACAGACCTGTTTGTTCCCCCTCATGCCCCCCCACCCCCCTCCACCCTAGCTACACCACCGGTGTGTATTAACCCTAACACTACCAAATCCAACAAAAGTGCTGTGCCCGAAGGCCCCCGTCTCCCAATCTCATTATGCAATCACAGAAAGGTATTATAATAATAGGCTACGAAAAGCCATTTTTGGGATGTAAATCCCTTAAGCGCGATGCACGATCACCTGGATTCCCACCACGGCGGATGGGTACAAGTCTTGGACGCAACACACCCTATTTCTCTGTCATTGTTTGTCTCCAAGCTTTAAGTCTACAAAAATCTTTCACTGCTTTAATAAGGCTAAATTAAAAAAATTGTTTGTCTCAAAGCTCCCGCGCGCGTTAGTTAATTGATGCGCGTTAGAAAAATGAAATTATGAGAAAAGAAAAAAAGAAAAAAAATCATTTTTTTCTTTCTTCACAAAATACAATAATGTCATTGATTTTCAACAACAAAAAATCCCAAAGTTTCACAGATTTTTCAGATTTTCATTGATCACAAATCACAATCATTTAAAAAGTTCACTTTTAAAAGAATTTCAATATTTTATATTTACATACATAGTATTCGTGACAAATTTTTTAAAAACTTTAAAAAAATAGCATTCCGCATTAGGTTTTGAAAAACTGAAGAGCTTTGAGACGAAAGATTTTTTTAATATAGCCTAATATTTTTAACTATAAATAATTAATATTAATTACTGTTTTCTAATGAGAAATTGCATGGTTCGCACAAGAGTTTCAATGCAGTATTTATTCCAATGAACTTTCTTTTCTTTTTTCTTTCATTTTTAGCATGGTCAAAGTCATAGGGGTAATTGGACACCCTTGGCACAGTTGTAATTGGACACCATTGTAACTAGCAGACAATGAGCTCAGAACTGCTAAGGGACACACCGTTTGATTTTCAGAGGGGGGGCATGGAAGTTGGGGTCGGGCGGATTTTTTTGGCGGCAAGTTTTGGGGGGGGGGCAAAGGCGGCAAAGTTTTGGTTTTTTTAGGTTTTCGTTTTTTTCTTTACATTGAGTTGAGTGAGTCGGGTGAGTCATCTTCTTTTCTTTTTTTTACTCGGCAGTGGGTCTTTTTTTTCTTCCTGGTTGTTGGGCAAAGTTTTTTTTTAAAACTTCCATGCTCCCCCCCCCTGAGTATCTAATGGTGCGTTCCTAAGCAAACTATTGTCTACACACATGCTGTGACTTCACCATTGTCATGTCTAGATACAAATAAATCAAACTGATCCGAGTATAATTAGTTTGATAACCTTAATAATATCTCTCACTGGTTCAGCAATTTCTCCTCACAATTCACTGATTTTCACGGTCCAAATTACATTCACAAACAAAACAGTGAAGCTGAAAATAGCGATAAATGATTTTGGTTACTTTTGACTAACCACCATTGTAATTATAGACTTTCATTTCACAATTATGTAGTAAATGCAAGGCCAGCCAAGGTCATGTACGATTGTATTCAATTATGAAAGTAATCTCCAACATTTTAATTTTTGTAGTTGTCAGGCAGTGTAATCTTTACCGACTATTTAGCCGATGTACATTATCTACCCTATCACCAGGGTCAAAAACAGAATTGGCCTATTCACATCACTTTGGTTCATCACATAATTTATTAAAATTTAAATGTAAATAAATTATGTGATGATAAAAACACTGATTAATATTAGTGATTAAAAAAAAATTAAAAAAGATTTTAAATTTTTCATTTGTTGACAATTGTTGATAAATGTAAGTTTAATTCTTCTCAAATTGATGGTTTTACTTCCTAATATTAACCCTAACCCGGCCCCGGTTTAGGATTTTTGACCGGGATCACAATTTTCGAGGAAAAAACACCAACTAAATCTCCGGGAACCTGCCGGGATTCGATCTGGGGACCCTCCGTTCTCAAGCCCCACCTTCCTACCACTAAGCCAAGGCCCTCAGCTACACATTCGTGCAGTATACTGCACTCATTATATAGGCTCGGTTGACTACGTCATCGAAAACCGACGGCGCATGCGTTTGGAGAGGGACTTTGGATTAGCATTTTTTAGCACTCAGGGGGTTAGGGTTAAGGTGTCTACAACTGGATGGATAAATGGAAACGTGCTTATGATTTCATATCATGTCATCTACTGAAGATCAACTTCAAAATACAGAATTCAGAAGGATATTCCTGTGCTTTGTGCCAGATTTTTTCTTTCAAATGTTCACAGGGATTGACCTTTAAAAACCCTTATTAAACGCGCACATGTGTAGCATTCTACTGATCTACTTTAGCAATCCCATCATAGTACGAGTATATGAAATTCGGAAAAATATAAATTGATGATCTAAATCTAAAAATCTGATTTAAATCTAACATCCCCAATCTTAGATGGAAAATGCAAATTCTCCCTGCAAGCGAGGTATTACCATTACAAATTTCCCAGGAGACTCCGCTATACCGCCTCTCTCGTATACAAATCATCCATTTACCATTACTGTGGCACTCGTGAAGCGGTATCGTCAAATTGAGAGGAAACCTAGTGTTGCTATCCATCACAAAATTGGTTTATATTTTGAGTGGAATACTGAGTATATTTGGCTCCAATGAGTCATACATCTGGCCCTTCAGCTTGCATAAAGTGTACTTTCTATGTATTTTTTTGTATAACCTTTTTGCAGTCTGTTCTAAACATGTTCAAGGGCCCAAACACATCTTTTAAAACCTTGCCAGTGTTCTTGACCCAGTTTGAACATTGAACATGAATAAAGTATCATTTCCTATGCATAACCATTGGGCTGTTTTACTTTATACACACGCTGAAGGGCCGGAAGAACATACAATATTTGAGTGGAACCCTGGTATATTTGGCTCCAATGAGTCTCACATCTGGCCCTTCATCATGAATTAGGTAAAACTTCCTATGTAAAACCTTTTCAGTCTGCTCTAAACATGTTCAAGGGCCCAAAACAATCTTTTAAAACCTTGCTAAGTGTTCTTGCCCCGGCCTGAACTGCCTGAACATGAATAAAGCAACACTTCCTATGCATAATCTTTGTACAATTTTACTTTATACATGCTGAAGGGCCGGGGAAAACATGCACTATTTGAGTTTGAGTGGAACCCTGGTATATTTGGCTCCAATGAGTCACACAATCAAGAGAGCATCAGACACTTACACCAAGCTCTGTTGATCACAGACAGACAACTAATTAATGTGACAAATTTAATACAATTTGGTATAAAAATGTAGGTTGGTTGAAGTTTTCCTTGTGCATAGCTTTAAATTCATTTTTGATGTTTTTCTATATTCTATATCATCAACAAAACCCACTGTTTTCCACAAATTATCATTAACATTTAAAGGGGCATTGAGAGATACGTATGGGAGTTTATGTGTCACATAGTCGCCTAATCTCACGGTTAGCCGTCTAATCTCATGGAGCACTGTTAGGAGCTCCCTGGGTTTTAGCTGGCTAATCTCTCTTCACAATCCTAATTTTGTTGTTGTTGATAATATCATATGCAGGAGAAGGATTATCCATCGAATGACAGAGATGACCTGTTTCTACAGAACTGTTAGCCAGAACTTTCTGGCATGCTTCTCTGTAGAAACACACTCTGAGGTATTTCTAAAATTGGGAATCTTAACACTTTCCCCGCAGCTAATAGTAATAGTTTTGCTATTAAAAAACAGATTTGTCAAAAACATCCAAAATTTCAAAGTCTTATCTCAAGAATTACTGAACCAATACAAGGCATGCTTGTACTTATTTTAATGCATCTCTCATGGTGATTACCAAAAATAGTAATGAAATGCAATAAAATCTGATATTTTTTAAACATTTTGTGAAATTTTGGAACTGTCGTCTGCAGACCCCTGCCCCACCTCCGATCATATTTGTTATGTTAGGTTTTACCCTCGCACATCACATGTTGTTAGACTTTTAATGAGACTAATCTAACGCTACCAGCAGCATCAGACATTGTCATATCTCAAGTTGCCAATATCGTGACAAGAAAAACAAGAGAATATGAAACCTAATGCTGATATGTAGTGCACCATGGTGCGTGTACAATCATTTAGCTTAGTTTTATCGAAATGGGAGCTACCTTTTCTAATATACCAGCAATGTTTCGATATATTATGGCATGAAAAACATTAGCAATCGAAACTTAGTGCTGATATCTACCATGGTGCATGCGGGTACATGTACATGTATCGTTGAATCAGTTCCAAATTGGCGAGAAATATTAGGTTCGTATCTCTCCATTGCGCAAAAGTAATCCAAGCGTATGCGCGCGCAATTATAGCCACACGAACACGGTTTTGGTAGCACAAAACGCATGACGCATATGATGCACAGTACGCTTGTATTCAATCGCTGCTATAATGAGGTTTCGTCAATCTGGAACTGATCAAACTACACAGTTACTTGACCTTAACTCTGCATTCAAGTCTTGATATAGGTCCATAACCAGTGGGTCAAGTTTAGTTGTGTTTGTGCAATTCTAGTGAAGATTTCGATTAGACCCTTTAATCTTTTCGGTGATTTTTATGCACAATATTTTGTGGTTTTGGATATTATCAGGCGTTATCAGTCACAAGTCTGTAATATTTTGAAGAGTATTTTTTTCTAAACACTTTCAACAACAACAAAAATTAAAAATGTTTTAGATTTTCAATTAAAATGTGTAAAAAAATGAAATTTTCAACAAAAAATTGAATTTTTTTTTAAAATTTTCATCACCAAAAAAAAATTTTACACAATTTTGGTCGGAAGGATTTTGATGATCGGGCGGATGAAGACAATCAAACAAAAATAATGTTTTGGCCTAGCATAAACCCCTTCCCTTCAGCCCTGTCAGAACAGACTATTGTACATGTATACCATATTATAATTACATCTTTTATATCAGCTGATACCACAATGAGTATACCAAACTTAATGATAATACCCTTGACTGCAACTTCCTTTATTTCCTTGTGTATGCTTCCTAAAAGTATAATGGAAATCGCTTCGCAATCACGGACTGGTCAGAATTTTCAAGAAGATTATATTTTCCATGAATGGTTATGGTCTGTGGACGCTATCAATTAATGACACTATAAAGACAAACCAAAAAGAAACCTATTTTGTCAGCAAAATACAAAATATTCTGATCGCAAAAAATAATTGAGTTTGTACATGTAGTCAGTCACATGATGTTGTTGGTACAATTGCTACGGAAAGTGTGATAGTCATGCGATTGTTACCATGGCAATGGACTTGAAGGGTTGTTCCGAGAAAGCCTATTCTTAGATTTTTCTCTGTCACCTTTTTCCTGCGCAAATAAATATGAGGCAAATATTTCATTATTTCATTCAAAAAGATTCAATTATTTCTGGATGTTTTGTCAAATGAATGCCTTGGTGAAACACTAACGTGTCGCATAGTGTCTGACATAATATTCATATAAGATTTTATCAGGCAACGACTGGGGCACACTTTCTATTAGAGGGCCATATTTTAATTAAGAAACGTTTACTATAGTTTGTTCAGCTCCAAATTGGTGAAGCCTCCTTACAACAGCGAATCAATATACATGTTTTCGAGGAAAAACCGCCAACTAAATCTCTGGGAACCTGCCGGATTTGATCCGGGGACCCTCCGTTCTCAAGCCCAACGTCCCACCCACTAAGCCATTGCCCTCGGCTACACATTTCACGCAGTATACTGCGCTCACTATATAGGCTCGGTTGACTACGTCATCGAAAACCGACGGGGCATGCGTTTGGAGAGGGATTTAGGATTAGCATTTTTCAGCACTCAGGGGGGGGGGGGGGGGGGGGGGGGCGGGGTGGTTAATAGAAAGAAGAAAAAAATGTTACCTTAATAATTAATTAGCTAAATCAGGCATGATATTCATATCAGGTGAAAAAAATATGAAATTCCTTGAAATATTAAAAAAACAGCAGACTATTGTGCTTCGTTGCCTAAAATATGGCTAAATAAATGCAAATTTAGGCAAAATATACTTTACGATTTTTAGCTACAAAATATCAGGCCTGCTCAATGATCACTGTAATTCAGTGGACTTAGTTCCTTCTTGGTGATTTTAGCAAACAACACATCAACTGGTAGGGTATTCTCAAATATGACCATTAATAACTCCAACCACAGGAAACTATCACATTCTTCGCTAATGCCTAATTATCTGGTGCTAATGTTTAAGTTAATCAACCAGATTGTATTATATAATGCCTAATTATCAGGTGTTAATTGCTAAGTTAATCAACCAATTGATTGAGTTATGCGATGTTGACGCGTAGTTATTGGCAAAAATGTGACCTACATTACAATTACCACGTTCAACAACGATCAAATCAGAGATGGGTTCTCACTAGCAATAAATATAAACTAATTGGTTTATTTTAAACTTGATTATTTATTAGCTAATCATCGCTATCTCTGTGCAGGTTGATATACAGTATTTCCGGGGGAGGGGGGCACTAACATTGGAATGGGTATAGATATGTGCTACCCCTGAAGACCTCCTTTTCCACCCTCTTTGAAGACCTCCTTTTCAACCCTCTTCTGCTCGCTCTTATAAGACCCCTTTTGAGCCTGCATCAGCTCTTAAGACCCTCATTTTATTGATAAAATTTAAATCGTGAAAATTTGCATTCCAAAGTCCAAATTTGGCGAAAATCAGTTCTTTACGACCCTACTTTTTGAGAAAATTGGTTCTTAAAACACTATTTTTCTTCACAAATCCGCTCCCCAGGCCTCAAATTACACGGCGGCCACGACGGCCATGGCCGTCGTGCCCCGCCAATTGGCCGCGATGCCCTCGGATCAGTAAAAAATTCACGGCCATAATGGCCGTGCCCTATTTTTAACAGAGGCCGTGTGTGCCCTTGGTTTGGCCTTGGTGCCCCAGAACATGGCCTCGGTGCCCTTCGAAATGGTATATTCTTAAGGCCAAAGTGGCCGTGCCCCTAAAATGACGAAATTTGAGGCCTGCCGCTCCCCATCTGGATGACAAACCCTAACCCAAAAATAAGTTGAGTACCCCCCCCCCCCCCCCCCCCCCCCCCGGGAGTATTTCCATCAGTCAGTTGAAAATGAGGCAATTACACTCGGTAGAACGGACGGACTGTGCTGTATAAAATATGTGAGCACTAAACTACTTAACGTGTCAATTCAATTCAATAACAAATACGGTTGTGTGATTAGCAGCTATTGCTATTTGCCCAGAATCTGCACGTCTAACTCGCTGCTATTTGGGACTGGTAGCTGAAATACGATTGAAGCACGACTCTCACTCACTATTTTTCCCCTTGGAAACTTTTCAGGCAAATAGCTGCAGGCATGTTTAGGATTGGAGCTTCATATGATTAGAGAGAGGAAGAATAGTGAAAATTCCTTTAATGTTGAGTAAACTTAAAGCAGGACTTCATAAATCATAACAGGGGCGAATATGATGACCATTTAAAGGGGACGCCCCGCTCTGGAGAGCAAGTATCTTTAGGAAATCCCCAGAGGTTGGCATCTCTCCATGCTCTGTTTCTTCTGTCATCAAGTGAACAGGTATTGTAAAGCAGTTCCTCTGTGAAGACCTGGCCGTGGTGGAACTCCCTCTTCAACATGCTTAACACTATTTCAGAAACCTTTCCAAACTGTTAAGGTCTATCCAAGGAATACTAGGCATGTTTGTACTTATGTCAATGCATGACAAAATTGTTGAACGTCATTACCATTTGGAATCACCATTTTAACATTTTTGAAACATTTTGTGAAATTTTGGAATGTCGTCTGCCGATGCCTGCCGTGTGGAAATTGTTAAGACACACAGCATCTGAACACCCAAGGCTCCCCAATTCCCAAAAGGCTCCCCAATCCCCCCTCTACCACCACCCTCCCCCCCCCCCCCCCCCCCCCCCCCCCCCTTAGGCCAGTGTCATAATTTCATCACACCACAGATAGTCAAAATGATCACAAATTGCGATAACTGTGGATAACTCAAATGGGTTTGAGCAAAATTGATATTAAAATTATGGAAATCCATGCATTTTCACCGTAACCATTTAAGGGGCACACCATTAGATTTTGGGGAGAGGGGGATGGAAGATTTTAGACAAAACACACCTTGGGCCACTGTTGAGGAGTAAAAAAATGGACCCACCCAACTCATTGTATAAGGAATAGCCTACAATTAAAATTTTAAAAAACTTCGAAGGCGGCTAAAAAACAAAACAACTTTGAACTATCCAAACTTCCAAACCCCTGACTAAATAACTGTGTCGAAGAGTATCTTACAATGTAGTTAGGATAGATTCTGATTCTACCTGAAAAAGTCCTGAAATAAATACTTTGAGTCTCACTGAAATTCTCAATATTCTCTGAAATCTTACCAACACTTCAATACTTTAATACATAGCATCTTCAAAATTCCCTTCCCTTACGAAGCAATTTGTTTTCATGTCAAGTTTGGTCATCATTGACATCTTCCAATTAGCCACATTGCTACTTCCACATAGCTACACAATCACCACTTCGCAAAGCGCATACTACGGAATAACTGAAGATTTTTGGGTGGCTCAATTTTCACAAAATGTAAATTCTTGACAAAAAATCTTCCAAGTTAAAATAACGTCTTCTCTTTACATTTTAGAAATAAATTTCACAATTTGTATTTATTTTTTCTAATTTTCCCCTCAAAGTAATGGTGATAAAATTCAGATATACAATTGAGCGCAAAATGTCAAATTTTACAATAACCTAGCAGCATCTTATTGTGAATTATGATGAGAATTTTCTTACACTATCATCACATTGACAAGTGTTCTAATAATAATCCACTTTATTCTAATCCCAAAGTTCTTCATTTTGAATATTCAACGCCCAATAAAACTGAAACAATCACAAGATTTTGATTAATTAAAATTTAACTGTCGCAAAATAAGATTTTCCCCATTATTGATTGCGCGAGGCAATTTACTCGAGGTGAGGGCTACGCATACAATATGAGCACAAAATGACATCCCCGCAGGCAGGCTGGCAAGCACCGCTGAGTCATGCAAACTATTTTTATCCCAAGAATACTTTAAGTGAGGTCTCCTGCATCCTACCGGTCTTGAAAGCGAAGCACAGCGGTACGACACACAAAAAAGTGATTATTTTTTGTCATCTGCTAAAATGTTGACTTTTTGCAGTCTGCTGATAATATAATGTGTTCCTTTTTCACGAATGTTTGTTCCCACAGACCATGAAATTACCAGTAGACATAACAAACATATTTTCATGTTTTAATTTACAATCACATTGTCCTGGCATGCATGTATACAATACAAAATATGTCCTATTTACAGCAAAAAATGTTGTTTACTTTATGTGACATAATCAAGCGAAATGAGTCACATGTCCGCAGTTTTTCAATTTTGATTTGTCCATCATTTCAAAGCAGGTGAAAAATGCTATAGTATGGTCCAAACCCCATTAAAATTGAACTTCTAGTCTTACAGTTACAAACGATTTATCACCTGAAAAAAAAATGTAAAACATAAGAATTTGTCACTTCTTTTTAAAATTGAACTTCTAGTCTTTAAGTTACAAACAATTTACCAACTGAGAAAAAAATGTAAAACATAAGAATTTGTCACTTCTTTTTTACCTATAACTCAAAATCAATATTCCCGACATACGACATATTTACAATTTGATAAGTTCACGCTCAAATCTACAGTCTACACTGGTGTCATATCCAGTTACCCGGGACCATGGTTAGGGTTTTAGGGTTACAACTTGGCCTTATGCAGGATATCTACATAATTATGTAGGCATATCAAGTAGTCATGATTGATATTTTTCTCAAAATGATCAGAGAAAAGATTGGTAATATTGTTTTTTAAATCTAAAAATAAAATGAAACCTCAAAATCAATTACCTATGATAGATGTTTTCTCCACCCAAAAGAAATCAGAAATGATTGTCAAATAGAAAAAAAATCTAAAATTCTAAAAATAAAATTAAGCCTCGTAAATAAACTGGAATTCCCAGTAACTGTAGATCAAATAAAATATGTGTGATTCTCGGTTCATAAAAACAAACCTCTTAAAAAAAAACAATACGAAGAGGATTTTTATAATTCCAGCTTCTTAATACGTCTTTTGTTTTGTGATGAACAGTAGTAAGACTATAAGTCAGTTTAAGATTCATGGTAGAAATTGTATGGGAATTAATGCCAATTTAATAATCATGTTCACAATCAGCAAGAATAATTCCATTAAACCATATTTAATATTAAAAGGCTATATTAAAAAAATATATTGTCTCAAAGCTCTTCAGATTTTCAAAGCCTAGTGCGGAATGCGATTTGTTAAAAAAAAAATTATAAATATAAAATATTTAAATCTTTGTAAAAGAGTACTTTTGTATTTAAAATGATGTGATCAATGAAAATCTGAAAAATCAGTGAAATTTTTGGATTTTTTTTTTTCATAATTTTTTTTCTTCTAACGCGCATCAATTAACTTACGCGCGGGAGTATTGAGACAATTTTTTTTTAATATAGCCTAAACAAACATTGAGTTTCCCAGTATTTTTGTATCCCTCTTTTAACATTTCAGGATATTATTTTTTGCGTTGTGGGATTATAAATATTGTTTATCGTAGCAAGACTAGGTCCGGTTTCCTAGCGTAAAATAATGCCTTCTATCAGCAATTATAATCTATTGAGAGAAAAAGGAACTAATGAGGAAATCTTATTGCCATGGCAACCCGATATGGTTCTGATTAACACTAGCGGCTATAGTGTATTCCATTGCGGATGAACTATGACCTCATACATGTGCAAACACTGGTATAGTTAGGATACTAGAGTGTGGTACACATACAATTATGATTAGGTTTACATGACCATAGTAGGTTCTAAATTTGCGGATAATCAAATCAAATTTTTATGATGGAAAATCAAAATGAAGGAAATGAGTGGTTCTCAAATTAATTGTCTGGTATTCATGGGTAAATAATTTTAATTAATTCACTAAGTATTCACTATTCAGGTGTATTTAAAAAAAATAAAAAAATGGGATGTCAAAATCACTTGATTACAATACGTAAGACTAAGGTGTAAGATAAACACTGGCCAATCACCCACTCTCAATCCGAGAACTGCCCTGCAATCAACAAACTGTCCTGTTTGGGTGTTTGTTTACATGGTCAACAAAAACTTAAAACAGTATAGATAGTCTTGCAGTGCATAATATTGGCATTTCCTTGGATTTGTGGATTATTCAAATATTTGAATTCAAAAATTCTAATAATCAGTTTCTGATATTTCTGATACTGGTAATTATACTGATTTTAGAAAAGGTCAAAGTATTATTATTGGGCCAAAAACCTTTTCAAAGAAAGTAGATAAAATGACTCAAAAGTACAATATTTAAGCCCTGTGTATCATCACGCTTATGTAAATACCATAAACAGGATGAGGTCAAACTTATACAAATAGAAACACAGAGAAGTCACTGGTCAATGATGATGATCACTATTATTGTATTGTATAAAAAGTTCAAATTGTCATGTTTCACACTTTCCACGCAGCTATTACAATGTAGTTTTACATGTACCATTTAATATACAAAACAGGATTTTTCAGAAATCTTTCCCAACTTTCAAAGTCTATCTCAAGAATTACTGAACCAATACTAGTAGACATGTTTGTACTTATTCTAATGCATTTTTCATGGTGATTCCAAATATGGTGATAAAATTCCATGATTTTGACATTCTTGAAAAATGTTGTGAACTTATGGAAATGTTGTCCTGTGTGGAAAGTGTTAATCAAGTAACATGGTACCATGAAGCAGTCTATGTCAAGGTCAAGTGATTTCTTTCTTCACTTAAAAAAAGATTTCCTCATAAGTCGACAGAAATAACCTGTTCTCTACAGGCCTGACCCACCATTCCTTTATTATTTTTTTTTATTTTTAGATAATTGTTCGATATTTTCGGCAATTTATTTGCAAATCAATTTCTCCAAATGTTTAATTTTGTTTTGTTTTTGGAAATATTTTGAGAAAAAAATTCAAAATTTCCTGAAAATTCACAAACATTTCCCAAAATGCTGGGGGAAAAGAAACCAACAAAAAACAACCAAGCGACCAACCCTTCCTAGCTACCTGAGGGATCCATTTGCCTGAGGATAGATAGGGTGGGTTTTTTTTCGTCGACTAATTAATGATTTTTTCAATTGATGAGAATGATGTTATTTGTTTATTTTTCTATGTTTTCTGTTTGTTTTGGTGTAAATTTACATAGGTCCTTAAAATGCATTTACCATTACTTCAAATGTATCTGAATATCCATCCAAGCAATTTGTCTTCGAGATAAAGTTCTAATAATTTCTTCTTATTTAGTATGCATAATGTAATCTTTGTCAAAATTGACCTAATCCATACTGGATATTGCTGCGGCGGAACCAACCAGCTCAAATGATTAATCAAGATATTCCTGATATGCTAAAAACAATTTATTGAATTTCATTCCAACACCCCTCATGATTTTATCCTAAGCTTCCATACAGTGTAGGTCAATTCCTCTGCAATATTAGTCCTAACCATATATCCCAACTAATATCAATTACCATAGCCATTGGGCCATTCCATTGGAAATCCACACTCCCTATGGAAAACTTTACCTTCTAATACTAATAGTGTTCCCAACAGGGATTGTGAATTTCAAATGGGGTTACCTAAAATTACCTGCATGGGTGACTCCGTTTGAAACCTACACTCCCTATGGTAGAAGATTAAGGCCATGTCTTCTATAGGGGGTGTATAGTTATGAAATGGAATAGCCGCCACATTTGATAATCATGGATGCTTTCCATAAGCAGATCCTGATTAAATTACGGCTATGTGTGAAAGCGGTGTGATTAGTGTCAGATCTTGTTGAGTTACAAATCTATCGTTTCCTATACATTGTGTTTTACCACCTTTTTATTGTATAGGATTCTATCCTATTCAATCATTTAGGTGGGAAAACAGACAACAAAGGTATTTTAACCCGTTGTGATTGTGGGAAAACAAATCAAATGGTAAACTTTGAAGTGGGGGAAGTGGCGTAGCGAGGGACAGGGGGAGGGGCCCGAATACCTCTATGAAAAAATGTGAATGGAAACTTTTGGCCGAGTGATAAAATACAAACCCTGCTAAATCAGCTCATTTTGGACCCTTTTCCCTTCCAACCGGGACAATTTTCTTTAAAATTAGGCCTTGCCCCACTGGGTACGTACTTGGGGGAGAAGAGGGAAGTGGGAAGACAGAGGTGGGGAGAAGCTATAGGATCATTTAAATATCGGATGGATCCTGATTAAATTACTGCATGAAGTGTGATAGTGTCCAGTCCTGTCTGGTAACTAACAAATCCACTGTTTCCTATTTTGTGTTTCCACCTTTTTACTGCCCATAATAGGGAAAACACAAAGGTGTCAAAGCCTTTGTTGATTTCTACAACAACCAATCATGGGTAAAAAGTGAAGAGGGTTGATGATGAATATGAAAAATATTATAGGGTGGATATGTATGTCAAACATTTAACTGTTAGATTTCCTACCCTTTTCATCCATTCATCTAGGTTGGAAAACACCACCCATATGTTTTGTAATTCCTTTGTTGATTTCTGTAACAACCAGGTCACGGGTTACAAGTGAAGAAGTTGGGTTAGGGGTTAAGGGACGCACCATTAGATTATCAGGGGGGGTAGGAAGTTGGGTTCGGGGGGATTTTTTTTTTTACTCATCAGGAGGGGGGCTTTTTTGGGGGCCTGCATAGAGGGGGAATCTTTTCTTTTTTTAAAACTTCCTACCCCCCCCCCCCCCCTGAAAATCTAATGGTGCATCCCTAAGTTCTGGTTGAGAACCTTGCACACCCAAGACATCAGACTACCTACCTACACGCGCACGCCATCCGAGATTACCTGCTGTCACATGATCATCCAAAAGATGGTCATGTGACCTGAGAGATAACTGGCTGTACAATAGCAGACCAGACAAGATTGGTAGCCTTCAGAAGACCTCAAGCTATCATTTTTATCAATAATTGCTGAATTAAATAATGAAATAGACCATTATAATTGCCAAAAAAATGTGTAATTTGGATAAAGAGGTCACCCAAACAATAGTTTCATAGATAATTGGGCGGATGAATGAATAAGCTTAGATGGCCTTGTGTGACATATGTGAGAATTTCAAATCCCAAAGTTGAAATCCCTCAGAATGATCACATTGTGTTTCTTTCACTTCCAATATTTTATCATCTGTGACATTCAACATACCTAATCATACTTTTATCCCCAAAAAGTACATTATAATACCACTCTCATTGAATTGAGCACTGTGTAATATTATTATAAACACTAATGTTACTTGTATAAGCATCCATAGCCTATAGGCACAAAGGTCAATCTCTGCTAGGGTCACTTCAGGTCACACAGTGGGAGGGATCAGTTTGAGTACAAGTACATGTACAGTAAATGTACATCAGGCGAGATCGTTGCCAAATAAGGCACAGCTTATTATATAATAAAAATATCTATATCTTTTACCGTCTTTGCATGTAAACACGGTCTCACGTATCTAGCACGTATTTAGAATTGCATTTAGCGTCGGTGTACTGCGGTAGCAGAGTCTAAAATTGGACCAATCACGCGACAGCTCTACCGCAGTCAGAGCACTTCAGAGAGGTCAATGTGCCGTACAGATTCTCTCTGTACATTTCAATAGGGATTTTAGCACTGTTTTTTACGCGAGCTTGCAAAAATATCTAGACATAGGAATTTAGAATGGATACGTTTAAAAGAGTCTAGCAACCTTAAGCTATCTTCTCGCCCAAGAAAAATAATAATACGCCGGGGGAATGATCCATTATAAGCTTTTGAAATGGGGCTTCCCCGATAAATAATATGCAAATACTCGACCTTTGCCATGCACTGTTAGTGCAATGCAGTGCTGTAGTGGTGTATGCCCGGGTGTATACAACTGCGTGTGTATGAATACATCGATGGTATGGACGGCCGGAGACATTTTGGAATATTTCTTGAGACATTTTGGACGTTGTTGTTTGATACTGGATCATCAGATTTCAATTCTCGTAGGAAATTATATATTGGTATGTTATTTTTCAAGCCATATCGGTGTATAATTTCACCAAGAATATGTAATCTAAAACCATCATGGAATAATACAACGCTACGGCTCGAATGCCTTTGTTTGATTGACTGAGATGAATACCTCATCAAATCTCCAAATAACTTGGTAAATATTTCAAAATAAATAAGAAAAATACTTGTTGTAAAACTTGAACATTGGCCAAGGTACCAAATAAAAGTGTACACCCTCCTCTATTTAGTTAAAAAATCTGTAGATTCTAACTCTTCTCAGATTATTGGCTAAACTATTTTAAAAATCATTATTCACCTCTAAAAAGTGTCAACAATTTGTTTAAATCGCGACTGTTTGCGATGCGTAGTATTCCCAATGACTATGTATCGCTAGAAAACCTGTCGACTTCAGCCCCTTAAAAATCCACATTTATCAATAAATTTTATTTTCTGTCATCGATTGTTTTTATAATACACATCATTTGCGATAAATTCTGGAGTTTCATAATAATTTAGTCATGACTTCGACCAAAAAACGGCAATTTCACAACGTACTTTCAGGGTGGAAATGTTGGCGTATGGTATACTTGCGTTGTGCAGAGATTTCCGCGTAGCTGACAGCCTGCAGATGGGTCAGTGTGTTGTATACGTACACTGCGTGCACTGATGCCCGGGACTGATAATGCTGAGCATGTTTAGCAAAGTCTAAAACCGCCGCAAATAAAATGGATAAGCCTATTTTCATTTTCAAACTTTAAACAGAAGGTACCAGTCTTTCAAATTCTACCATAAACCTTTTGCTATAGTAAAACATGCATAGATCATGTAAATCGTTGCTATGCAGTATCAGTGTTTTGGGATTTTCAATGCGTGTAGAAGCAATCAGTATTATTTGGTACATGCACAGTCGGGTCAGTCAGGTCAATAGGGGTCATCAGAGATATTTTAAAATGCGCGCTACGATTGGTCCAACTCCCGATATTATTATATAATAAGCTATGCCTATATTTGGCAATGATCTCGCCTGTACATGTTATGAACAATAGGGATCTCGCTGTAAAACTGTTTCATTTCAACCATCAGGAAATGCACATTGTGTACACTGTCATTGTATGCTAGACTCAAGTACAATAATAAATTGGCTATCACCCAAACAGCATGTATGCCAGCCTATCTGGGTGGATAAATAAATGTGCTCTATATCAGATGGAAAAGTTCAAGTTAAGGACAAATAATTGATTGGTATCCAATCATCCAATGACTGAGCCAAAAAAGTATACAAAACATTAAAGGGGCATTGAGAGATGTATCGATATAATTAATGAGCAAATAACGTAAAGATAATCATCAACATTCAACATAGCCCAAATCCAAAATATCATACAATTCCGATATGGCCTTCATGCCAAACTAAGCAAATAACGGCACTTCCGGGTTGAGATTTACCGCGAAAGTCTGTGAATAAAACTTAGCATAACTTCCGAATTCAGCACCTTAGTTTCGATATGATCATATCGAAACTACCAAAATCATGAAATTTTATATGATAAACGGTAAACGGCGAATGTTGGTAAACTGTTTCAGATGGTAGCTATGCATAAGTAGTACTTTGATGCAAAAAAAACTGATTTCCAGGATAATTGAGGGCGCACTCCAATACGTATCTCTCAATGCCCCTTTAAGACTAAAATAATGTATAAAACTTGTTCTAAATAAATAATAAAAAGATGAAACATGTATTATCTACATCTGTAATCATAATCGGAGGTCTACATGTATGTTTGCCTACATCACATTCTTTTGATGCAAAGTTCAATGATCATAAAATTACATAATACATGTGACACATCATTCTTCTTCCACATTTAGTTGATTAAAATACTGGTTGGCATTTGGCAATATATATGTTATCCCTCACGATGAAGTAGATGAAATGAAGTACATCATACAATGTATGCTGCTGGGTAGTTCAATGACCCTCAAGTTTCACAAGCCTCTCAGCACACTGCCACTGTCTCATTACTAAAATAGATGGACATGAATCCATACAAGCTAATGATGGATTTTATCATTAAAACTGCATGCACATGTAATTTCTATTGTCTGTAACTCAAAATAAAATTCATGAAATGTTTGTATCCATATAAAGCAAAACATTACATCATTGCTCGAGCATTTATAACGAAACAGCTACAGAACACGAATAGTAAACAGTGTGGTTGAACACAAACAACAGCATGGTCAAGGACATTTTTGCAAACAATCAAACAATGAAAAAAACGGACAAGAATTTACACTAACAAAAAACAACAAGGATGCAATGATGAGTGTATATCTGTGCTTTGTAACCTTCCTCAGTGCAACTATGTCAGTGTATATCAAGTAATAGTGATGTCTGCCAAATGTGACTCTTCTAAGTTTTTTCTAAAAGGTGCATTCCATTTCCATTACAGTCTATGGATCATTCCAAACAGCAGCACTTGTGCGACAATGCTGCGTAGTGCGTACCACTGAAATATGTTCAGATGTCAATACACAGAGGAAGATCAGATAGAATGGATGAAGTGATGGTCAACCCAAGTTGGTCACCCAAGCCTATAGACAATGAGATACAATACGCTAGCAACAGGGAATGGACTGATTGTGATCAATATACTTTGTCAAACTCATTGACCCATCAATTATCACAATTCTCAATGTGCGTCACTTGTATTGTAAAGAAGATGACTATAATATTACAGACCCCTCATCTCTGTTCATAATTTAGGGCCCATTCTTCCTGGATCATTAGGATTTGCCATGGCATCCTACATGTAACTGAAATATGATTGTATGAACATTTGTGAGAATTACGTGGCATCAGACTTTGAGTGTATTCCAATGATCACAACTTGCATTGTAGTAAATTAGCAGGGCAGGTGCATAATTCTAATGGGTATTATTCTGTTATAGACTTTTAAGTCTACAACAGAATAAAACATATCAGTCACCACTGTTTAAGCTCGATTTCTAGTCTAGTGTTGCATTAAACAAAATTGCGCTGTTTACTAGTAATACCTCAACAGGAATCCAAGGGTACTACTATGCAGGAAACAAGCGAACCATTGATTGATCAGTGATCACAATGTGAAATTTTCTCCACTATAGTTTGATCAGTTCTAAATTGGCGAGCCTGGGCTCCTTACAGCAGCGAGTTAATACAGAAGGAGGTAGGTGCACATGAAAGTTTTAAACGAACTGTGCTTTAGATGCTTGACGTGTGCGTTTGGCAAAATTGCGCGCGTTTGCTTGGATTATTTCTGCATGCGGAGATAAAACTGCACATTTCTCACCAATTTTGAGCTGATTGGACTATAGTCTGTTCAGAATGCTTTGCTTTGGTTATTTAAAGGTAGATGTTCCGATTTTCAACTTGAAGTTTTCTATTCTACATGAAAGGTCATCCTTAAAAAAGTTGTGTTCTAAAGTTTGAGTTGCATAGCTCTAATGGTTCTTATTTTAGACGCACAAGATGCTGTGAACTGTACCCATTGAGTAGTACACAAACTATATCGGTGGTTACCACCATTCGCGGTAATTCGACGTTATTTCATCGATTTCTCCGTAATTATACCGATTTAGGCCGTCAAATTTCAGTATGATGAGAAAAATACGAGCTTTCATATGATATGAAAATCTCCGTATGTTTGAAATAATTCTGTGTTACGAAAATGTGATCGGGTCATCTACCTTTAATTGATGTGTGCACGATTTATTTTTTTTACTAACCGGATACAGGTCATGTGATTCTGTTTGTATGAAATGGCATCTTTGGGGCATATCCGCATATGCATGCATTCTGCAAGTCCAGCGGGTTTATGAATCAGACTAACCTCCATGTCACCTCAAGGGAAGTTGGTCAGGCCGGTAACGTCATTGTGCATTCTAGTCACCCGCGCAATACTTTCTGCGACAGAGATTACGTTTTCCTTTTTATATATTGTGCGCAGTAGCAATCAGGATTGCATTGGAGTTATGTACGGCAATATTAAGCCTTTTTTACACTGACCCAACGATCTTTGGATGATCTATCGTCCTTTCGTAGACGCAAAAATGGTTGTCGCTACGCTATGACGATTGTTGCCAAAAAGGGACCACTTCTATGGGTGAATATTATGACTGATGATCGATCCAATTTGTGCATGAATTGCATATGGCTCAAATAATTGACTTCACTAAGGAGTGATCGCTCGTCAAAAGATCAATCAATCATTGGTTTGGTTCAAATCAGTGTGAAACGCTTAATCTTATTAAGACGTCAGAATCAGAAGATGCAATAGATATTAAGATTATGCACTGACGACGTCACCTCCCATATTGAAGTGACACGGAGTGGTGGCATTTTTTACTAGATACTTACAAGAACATCTCAGGAACTGTTTTTAGAATCCCCAAATAAGTTCTCCACATTTGTCACACCATGTCACCATATTCATAAGTTGTGCTGGTCTAAAATCATGTCCTTCACCAAGTCCAACTTCCTCAACTCCATTTTCAAAAACAAAATCCTCGTAGATATCGGAGTCTGAATCGGAATCAAAATCCTCAAATGGAAATGGTTCAATATAGGCACTATCATCACTTTGTACTGAGGAATAAGAACTGTTATTGCGAGGTATAAGGCGATTGTTTGATTTAGAACCAGAGCCAGACTGTGGTTTTCTCCATCCCCCAAACCAACCCATGATACCGTCACCAGCTGCGCCGCCGGAACCTGAACTACTGCTGCCTCCTGCCTCGCCATGATGATGTTCATCATGTAGACCGGGAACAGATCCGTTGGCATTTGGATCACCTTTCGATTTCACGTACCCTCCTCCGCCATCAAAAGACCTCATTGAATCATCAAGGTTAGCAAATTCACCTTCATGTAACGTCCTCATCTCAAAATACTCCGACATTCTATTCCATACGGAGTGTAAAAATCCTGGATGTTGTCCGTCAATGGCTGTATTACTGTTGTGGTTCTGGTTTGGACTACTCCGTGGTGTCTCACTATCTGCACACATGCTATATTACTTCCACACGCAGTATGATGATTACAAAATAACCTTCGTGTCATTCGCTGATATAAACACCGTGTAAATACAGTTCAAGGTGCAGTATTTTCTCACAGTAGCGTCTATAAAAACAAGTGATTATCCCTGTTGTGTAATAACGGAAATGTTTAGGCACTTAATGGTGATCTGACTACAAAAAGTTAGGCTAAAAAGTTCAGGAAGCGCTGTAAACATTGGTCCAAAAACAAAACAAAACGGCGTGTGTAGAGTAGAAACCCAATGAGATGTCGCAAACAGGAAACTATACCAGAAGGGTTGACCCCGACGAACAAAAGAGGTATACTTGTTGCGCTCCACTAAATCCGATTTGCAGGTCAACTTTTCCAATACAACGTATTGATCGTCAAATAAGCCGCAACACCTTACATAATTCTATCAAACACTTGAGATCTGCAGCAAACAATCTTGAGGTCAAGATCTGGACTGTTAAATGTAAATTTAGAAACACAGATTATACGCAAGAAACATACATTTCCAGAGGTCTCCCCTATTTGCAATATGGAGTAGTCCAAAAAGGCCAGCTGTTTCTGATAATAAACATTGGTAAAATTGTGAGGAACAAATCAAAATGGTGTGAGTTTTGATTTTGATAGATTGGTGGCGCTGATATAATTAAAATATTGATGTCTCCAGTTAATTTATGAACCCAATCAGGCGAAAATTATCTGCTCAGTTCTTTGTGCACGTAATTTGATTGTCTGTAAAATGGTAAGTCCACCAATTCTTCGCATTTCAAGAGTGTCCCAAAGTTTGCCCAACTATTGCATGAGCACAGCATTGTTTGGAAAAGTCGGGAAATGTACCTAAACAACAAATGTTCGAGTAGGTGTTGGGTGAGGGGTCGTGTAGGGGGAGGGGGTCGCTGTTTGTTATTTGCCGATTTATTATTTTGGTACCATAATATTTGGTGTTTGCACACAATGTTGGGTATTTTATACACAATGTTTAAGTTGAGTTTGGAATTTTACACAGTGTTGGATATTTTTACACAATTATTGTATTTTAATACAACTTGCATTGTTCACAAAAAGTGTAGTATTTTTACATATTAATAATGGCAATTTTTGTACAAGGTGTTGTGTTGGGTATTTGCATACCAATATTTAGTATTTAAACAGGCTACATATGTATACCCAATGATGGGTCTTTCGTACACAACGTTGGGTATTTAACACAACTTAATGCTGGATATTTAACCCCTGTAGGCCTATTTAGCACAATGTTGGGTATTTGACACAATGTTGGGTATTTAACACAATGTTGGATATTTTAACACAATGCTGAGTATTTAAGGCAATGTTGGGTATTTAACACAATGTTGGGTATTTAACACAATGCTGGGTATTTAAGGCAATGTTGGGTATTTACCACAATGTTGGGTATTTACCACAATGGCAAGTCATAGGGTTGGACACAATCTCATAATGCAATTCATAGGGTTGGACACAATCTCATAAGGCAATTCATAGGGTTGGACACTTCATAAGAAAAGTCATAGGGTTGGACACCCTCTCATAAGGCAAGTCATAGGGTTGAAAACGCTCTCATGAGGCAAGTCATATAGGGTTGGACACCTGTTCATAAGGCAAGTCATAGCCTAGGGACCCACGCATAAGGCAAGTCGTAGGGTTGGACACCTCTTATAAGGCAAGTCATAGGGTTGCGGTATTTACAGGGCTTATTGCTTAATCGAGCATACATTCATAACAATGATGGGTAGACTGGACGTTCTTAGGAATAAGGGTCACTCACTTGGCGTTAATGGCGCACAAGTTGGTGTTCTCATAAGGCGAGTCATATGATTGGACGCTCAGTCTCATAAGACAAGTCATAGGGTTGGACACCCTCCCATAAGACAAGTCATAGGGTTGAACAGGCTCTCATAAGGCCAGTCATGGGTTTAGATACCCTCTAATAAGGCAAGTCATAGGGTTAGACATCTTCTCCGAAGTCAAGTCATAGGGTTGGACACCCTCCCATGAGGCAAGTCATAGGGTTGAATACTCTCTCATAAGGCAGGTCATATGGTACGATACCTTCTCATAAGGCAAGTCGTAGAGTGGACACCTTCGCCGAAGTTAAGCCATAGGGTTGGACACCCTCATATAATGGCGAGTCATAGGATTGGACACCGGTATCAACAAGTTTTAGAAATCACCCAGAAGTGAAGGAGCCAGAAACTTTATTTTGATACGTAATCCTTCAGACAGCTTTACATAGTCCCTGTGCAAAGTTACACATTTCTCCCACTATTTATTACCTGTCCACAGACCGCCATTGTAGAGATCCTCAGATTAACCGCCATTGATTGATTCTCAGATTGTGTTATTCCCAAAACAGCAATAAATAGTTTAAAGTTTTGACAAAAAGGGGTCAAAGGTCATTACAAACAAGCTTGGTGACAATAAACTTATGGGTAACATGGGGTGTGCACAGATTGACCTCTAATGACCCCTACATGACCTTTGACCCTTTGTGTCAACACTTTAAACTATGTATTGCTGTTTTGGGAATAACACAATCTGAGGCAATCTGAAAATAAATCAATGGCGGTCAATCTGAGGATCTCTACAATGGCGGTCTATGGACAGGTAATACATACCCAGATAACATAACAATATTGGCCCAATATTGGCCCAATATTGATTTTTTATTGGCCCAATATTGGCTTACAATATTGGCATAATATTATTTGGCCATTGGCCCAAGCTTGGCCCAATATTGGCACTCGCCAATGAGTGCCAATATTGGGCCAATACTGGGCCAATATTGGCATTTGCCAATGAGTGCCAATATTGGGCCAATACTGGGCCAATATTGGAACCTCGCCAATGAGTGCCAATATTGGGCCAATACTGGGCCAATATTGGAACTCGCCAATGAGTGCCAATATTGGGACAATACTGGGCCAATATAACATAACAATATTGGCCCAATATTGGTTTTTCATTGGCCCAATATTGGCTTACAATATTGGCATAATATTATTTGGCCATTGGCCCAAGCTTGGCCCAATATTGGCACTCGCCAATGAGGGCCAATATTGGGCGATCTTGGAGAAATGTTAGGTAGGAAGCCAGGTGGCCAGGACCAATTTGGCCAAGGGCAAGCCTAGGACAAGGG
The DNA here is from genome assembly GCA_035610835.1 of Ophiura sarsii. Classification (NCBI taxonomy): domain Eukaryota; kingdom Metazoa; phylum Echinodermata; class Ophiuroidea; order Amphilepidida; family Ophiuridae; genus Ophiura; species Ophiura sarsii. The sequence continues at coordinate 21,253,196 of CM069445.1, read as the reverse complement.
AAAAAATCTTCAAGGGACAGGACAAGGCACAAGATCCTAGCCAAAAGGCCGGGAAGCGATAACTCTTAACAGCGGCCGCCTTTTTTAGACCACATCATAATTTGAATATCAAATCAATGGTGTTATTTCCCGCCCCTGGTATATTGCGCCCATTATTGGACCAATATTAGTTGCCAACATGATGCCAATTGAAGAGCGCCAATGTAAAACCAATATTGGTCCAATATTGGTGACCAAGAGAGTACCAACCGTGCCAATGCCACCAATATTGGTCCAATATTGGTTGCCAACATGATGCCAATTGACGAGCGCCAATGTAAACCAATATTGGTCCAATATTGGTGACCAAGAGAGTGCCAATGGCATTGGCACTCAATTGGTCACCAATATTGGTCCAATATTGATTGCCAACATGATGCCAATTGACGAGCGCCAATGTAAAACCAATATTGGACCAATATTTGTAGCCAACATGATGCCAATTAACGAGCGCCAATGTAAAACCAATATTGGTCCAATATTGGTGACCAATAAAATGCCAATGCCAATATTGCCAATGGGGAACCAATATTGGCCCAATATTGGTCAACAAGATAATGCCAATGCCAATATTGCCAATATTGGGCCAATATAGGGCCAATATATGTATGTTGTCTGGGTAGTGGGAGAAATGTGTAACTTTGCACAGGGACTATGTAAAGATGTCTGAAAGATCACATAACAAAATGAAATTTCTAGCTCCTTCACTTCTGGGTGATTTCTAAAACTTTTTGATACCCCCTCGTATATATGCAGCGATGGAAATACCCACATGACTTTCCACCCGGGGTAGACAGTCCCGGAGTCGACCAACCCTAAGTCGACCAACCCTAAGTCGACCAACCCTGGGTGGACTACAATAGCGCCCTCACGGAATAAACTATAATACTGTTTAAAAAACACCTTGGAAACTATATACATTCTAAATTATATGTTAAAAAACTCAGGGGGTTGGCGGTCGGGGAGGTAAAAACAAGCACGGATCATCCTAAAACAACACCGGGACTGTCCAGCCCCGGGACTGTCCACCCAGGGACTGTTTCTAACCCTAAACCTAACCCTAAACCTAACCCTAAACCTAAACCTAACCCTAAACCTAACCCTAAACCTAACCCTAAACCTAACCCTAAACCTAACCCTAAACCTAACCCTAAACCTAACCCTAAACCTAACCCTAAACCTAACCCTAAACCTAACCCTAAACCTAACCCTAACCCTAACCCTAACTCTAGTCCACCCAGGGTTGGTCGACTTAGGGTTGGTCGACTTAGGGTTGGTCTACCCCGGGTCGCTCTACCCCGGGTGGAAAGTCATGTGGGTATTTCCATTGCTGCATATAGATATATATTTTTGTATATAAAGAGCAAATGTGAACAATAGCCCAACAGACATTAACAAAGTAAATGAACTGAGTGATTACAAATCAAACGGGTAACTCTCAACAGAGAGCTCTGATGGGCCAATCAATTGGTTCACTGCAACTCAGAAAATAATCAAAAATACAAGTAAACACAATTGGGAGAGTAAAAAAAGCCAATGAAAGTGGCGTGGGACAGGAATAGGATAAACACCCAAACATAGAGAATAACATCAAAAAATAAGAAGCAAATAATATCTGGAGGTCATTGATACATCGAGAAAGCTTAGCCAACATACTCTGAAGAGTTGGAGAGAAAGTGTCTGTTAACACGACATTTAAAAGATTGTAGTCCTTCATCTTGGATGTTGCCAACAACATTGACTGGAAGACTGTTCCACAGTAAAACAGCTGTATGGATGAAACTTCTGTCTAAGCAGCAAGTTCTGGCAAGCGGCAGTGAAAGGGCATGATCTGGCATTGCAACACTTGAACGCGTAGCACGACGATGAACATATGGTGTGGGGAGCAGTGCTGCTAAATCTTGTGGGCAGTGGTTGGTGTGCATTTTGTACAAGACTGTGGCTGCTGCTACTTGTCGCCTGTGAAGTAGGCTTGTGATGCTGAGATGCGATAGACCAGTAGCGTCATGAGCTCCAATGATCTTGAGTGCCTTCCGTTGGATGTTGTCAAGCTGGCTTAGGATAGTAGGTGAAGTACTAGACCAGCCTAGTGAAGCATACTCCATTACACTACGGACTTGTGATTTGTACACGGTAGATCTGCCCAATGCCGTCAATTTATTTGCAACCTTGCGAAGAGCGCCGAGCTTCTGGCCAGCCCTGGTTGAGACAGCCGAGATGTGTTTGGACCAAGTCAGCTTGCTATCAATGGTAACACCCAGGATTTCCAGTTTGTCTGCTGATGGTAGCTTGAAGTCACCAAAGTAGAGTTCAAGTTGGGATGGAGTTCTCTTCCTAAAGATTACCATAGTCTTGCACTTTGTAGGCTCAAAGGTCACTTTTCATTTATCAGCCCATGCTTTCATATTGCTTAGATCACTGTTAGGGCTAGCAGCTACTGCATTTGAGCTGGTAGAAATGGGTGCGAAAAGTGTTGAATCGTCAGCGTACAGATAGAGCTCGTTGTCACAGACATCCACAAGGTCATCAATGAAGACAGAAAACAGTAGTGGACCAAGGATAGATCCTTGTGGAACAGAAGCATTTATGGGTGCAGTGTTGGATGCTTGTCCCGACATGACGACATTGATAGATCTTATAAGGCAAGTCATAGGGTTCTCTCATAAGGCAAGTCATATGGGTGGACACCTTCTCGGTTCGACACCATCTTACAAGGCAAGTCATAGGGTGGATCAAGCCATAGGGTTGGACAACTTCTCATAAAGCAAGGTATATGGGTAGACACGCTCTCATAAGACAGGTCATATGGTAAGACACCCTTTCATAATGCAATTCATACGGTTGGACACCTTCTATGGCAAGTCAAAGGGTAGGACACCCCCTTATAAGGCAAGTCATAGGATTGAACACGCTCTCATAAGGCAATTCATAGGGTTGGACATCCTCTCATAGTCGTAGGGTTGGACACCCTCTCATAAGACAGGTAATATGGTAAGACACCCTCTCCTAAGGCAAATCATAGGGTTGGACACCCTCTCCTAAGGCAAGTCATAGGGGTGGACACCTTCTCCTAAGGCAAGTCATAGGGTTGGACATCCTCTCATAGGGCAAGTCATAGGGGTAGACACGCTCTCATAAGACAGGTAATATGGTAGGACATCCTCTCATAAGGCAAGTCATAGGGTTGGACACCTTCTCCTAAGGCAAGTCATAGGGGTGGACACCTTCTCCTAAGGCAAGTCATAGGGTTGGACACCCTCTTACAGGGCAAGTCATAAGGTTGGACACCCTCTCATAAGGCAAGTCATAGGGTTGAACACGCTCTCATAAAGCAATTCATATGGTAGGACGCCTCTCATAAGGCAAGTTATAGGGTGGACGCTTTCTCCTAAGGCAAGTCATAAGGTTGTACACCCTCTCATAAGGCATGTCATAGAGTTAACCACACTATCATAAGGCAGGTTATAGGGTTGAACACGCTCTCGTGAGGCAAGTCATAGGGTTAGACACACTTTCATGAGGTAAGTCATAGGTTGGACACTCTCTCATAGGCATGTCACCTTCTCATAAGGCAAGTCAAAGGGTGGATACCTTCTCATAAGTAAGTCATAGGGTAGGACACCCTCTCATAAGGCAAATCAAAGGAATAGATACCTTCTCATAAGGCAAGTGATAGGGTTCAACGCGCCCTCATGAGGCAGGTCATAGGGGTGGACACCTTCTCATAAGGCAAGTCATAGGGTTGGACACCATCTCCTAAGGCAAGTCATAGGTGTAGACACCTTCTCATAAGACAAGTCATAAGTTTGGACACCATCTCATAAGACAATGAGTTGTGTTCAACCCTATGACTTGCCTTGTAAGAGGGTGTCCGAACACATATAACTTGCCTTATGAGAGCATGTCCAACCTTATGGCTTGCCTTATTAGGTGTCCAACCATATAACTTGTAGAAGGAGTGCAACCCTATGAACTACATTTATGAGAGGGTGTCCAACCTTATGGCTTGCTTTAGGAGAGGTTTCCACCACCAATTGCCTTATGAGAGGATGTCCATCCCTATGACTTTCTTTAATCAGAAGGTGTCCAACCCTAGGACCTGCCATATGAGAGGGTGTCCGACTCTGAGACTTGCCTTATGAGCGGGTTCCGACCTTGTGTTTTACCTTGTGACTTGCCTTATGAGAGGGTGTCCGACCCTTTAACCCTATGACTTGCTTTATGAGAGCGTGTCCAACCTTATGATATGCCATATCAGATGGTGTCCAATCTGATGACATGCCTTACTAGAGGGTGTCCAACCCAATGACTTGCCTTATGAGAGAGTGTCCAACCTTATAACTTGCCTTATTAGAGGGTGTCCAAACCTCTGACTTGCCTTTTGAGAGGAGTCCAACCCTATGACTAGCCTTATGAGACGGTGTCCAACCTTATGACGTGCCTTATAAGCGGGTGTCCAACCCTATGATTTGCATTATGAGAGGGTGTCCAAACCTATGACTTGCCTTATTAGAAGGGGTGTCCAACCTTATGACTTGCCTTATTAGAGGGTTTCCAAACCTCTGACTTGCCTTTTGTGAGGAGTCCAACCCTATGACTATAGCCTTATGAGAGGGTGTCCAACCTTATGACTAGCTTTACAAGAGAATGTCGATGATTTGCTTTATGAGAGGGTGTCCAAACCTATGACTTGCCTTAATAGAGGGTGTCCAAACCTATGACTTGCCTTAATAGAGGGTGTCCAAACCTATGACTTGCCTTAATAGAGGGTGTCCAAACCTATGATTTGCCTTGTGAGAGGTGTCCAACCCTATGTCTTTCCTTATTAGAGGGTCTCCAACCCTATGACTTGCCTTATAAGAGGGTGTCCAACCCTATGATTTGCTTTATGAGATGGTGTCCAACATTATGACTTGCCTTATGTTAGGGTGTCCAACCTTATGACTTGCCTTGTGAGATGGTGTCCAACCCTATGTCTTGCCTTATTAGAAGGTGTCCAACACTATGACTTGCCTTATAAGAGGGTGTACGACCCATGGACTTGCCTTATAGAAGGTGTCTGACCCTGGGACTTGCCTTATAAAAGGGTCCCTACCCTATGACTATGAATTTTTTTTAATTATGCTTATCTTTTATATTATATAATTCCTGTACAGCATATTGATCGTGTTTTTGGGAAATGCGCTTAATAAATCACGTTTTCATTCATTCATTCATTCATTCATTCATTCATTCATTCATTCATGACCTGCCTTTTTGGAGGGTGTCCAACCCTATGACTTGCCTTATTAGAGGGTGTCCAACCCTATGACATGCCTTATGAGAAGGTGTCCTACCCTATGACTTGCCTTATGAGAGTGTGTCCAACCTTATGGCTTGCCTTATTAGAGGGTGTCCAAACCTATGACTTGCCTTATTATATGATGTCCAAAACTATGACTTGCCTTGTGAGAGGTGTCAATCCCGTTATTAGAGGGTGTCCGACCCTATGATTTGCCTTATGAAAGCGTGTTCAACCCTATGACTTGCCTTATGAGAGGGTCTCCAACCCTACGACTTGCCTTATGAGAGGGTGTCCAACCCTATGACTTGCCTTATGAGAGGGTTTTCAACCAACCATATGACTTGCCTTATGAGGGAGTGTTCAACCCTATGACTTACATTATGAGAGAGTGTCCAACCCTATGATTTGCCTTATGAGAGAGTGTCCAACCATGTGACTTGCCATATGAGAGGGTGTCCAACCTTATCACTTGCCTTATGAGAGGGTGTCCAACCCTGACTTGCCTTATTAGGTGTCCAACCCTATAACTTGCCTTATGAGAGGGTGTCCAACCCAATAAACTACCTTTATAAGAGTGACTATGACTTATGAGAGTGTGTAACCCTATTACCTGCCTTTTAAGGTGTCCAACCATATGACTTGCCTTATGACTGAGAGGGTGTCCAACCCTATGACTTGCCTGATGAGAGTGTTCAACCCTATGACTTGCCTTATTAGAGGGTGTCCAACCCTATAACTACCTTTATGAGAGGGTGTCCAACACTATAACTTGCCTTATGAGAGGGAGTCCGACCCTATGGTTTGCCTTATGAGAGTGTGTAACCCTATTTTGGCATTTTTGGGGGCAAAGGCTGCAATTTTTTTAGGTTTTATTGTTTTTCTTATCATTGAGTTGGGCGAGTCATCTTTTTTTATAAAAAATCAGCAGTGGGTCATCTTTCTTTTCTTCCTGGTTGGTGGGCAAAGTTTTTTTTCTTCTCCTGGATAGTGGGCAAAGTTCTTTTTTTAAACTTCCATGCCCCCACCCCCCCCCCCCCCCCCCCCTTTTGGCCGAGTGATAAAATACAAACCCTGCTAAATCAGCTCATTTTGGACCCTTTTCCCTTCCAACCGGGACAATTTTCTTTAAAATTAGGCCTTGCCCCACTGGGTACGTACTTGGGGGAGAAGAGGGAAGTGGGAAGACAGAGGTGGGGAGAAGCTATAGGATCATTTAAATATCGGATGGATCCTGATTAAATTACTGCATGAAGTGTGATAGTGTCCAGTCCTGTCTGGTAACTAACAAATCCACTGTTTCCTATTTTGTGTTTCCACCTTTTTACTGCCCATAATAGGGAAAACACAAAGGTGTCAAAGCCTTTGTTGATTTCTACAACAACCAATCATGGGTAAAAAGTGAAGAGGGTTGATGATGAATATGAAAAATATTATAGGGTGGATATGTATGTCAAACATTTAACTGTTAGATTTCCTACCCTTTTCATCCATTCATCTAGGTTGGAAAACACCACCCATATGTTTTGTAATTCCTTTGTTGATTTCTGTAACAACCAGGTCACGGGTTACAAGTGAAGAAGTTGGGTTAGGGGTTAAGGGACGCACCATTAGATTATCAGGGGGGGTAGGAAGTTGGGTTCGGGGGGATTTTTTTTTTTACTCATCAGGAGGGGGGCTTTTTTGGGGGCCTGCATAGAGGGGGAATCTTTTCTTTTTTTAAAACTTCCTACCCCCCCCCCCCCCTGAAAATCTAATGGTGCATCCCTAAGTTCTGGTTGAGAACCTTGCACACCCAAGACATCAGACTACCTACCTACACGCGCACGCCATCCGAGATTACCTGCTGTCACATGATCATCCAAAAGATGGTCATGTGACCTGAGAGATAACTGGCTGTACAATAGCAGACCAGACAAGATTGGTAGCCTTCAGAAGACCTCAAGCTATCATTTTTATCAATAATTGCTGAATTAAATAATGAAATAGACCATTATAATTGCCAAAAAAATGTGTAATTTGGATAAAGAGGTCACCCAAACAATAGTTTCATAGATAATTGGGCGGATGAATGAATAAGCTTAGATGGCCTTGTGTGACATATGTGAGAATTTCAAATCCCAAAGTTGAAATCCCTCAGAATGATCACATTGTGTTTCTTTCACTTCCAATATTTTATCATCTGTGACATTCAACATACCTAATCATACTTTTATCCCCAAAAAGTACATTATAATACCACTCTCATTGAATTGAGCACTGTGTAATATTATTATAAACACTAATGTTACTTGTATAAGCATCCATAGCCTATAGGCACAAAGGTCAATCTCTGCTAGGGTCACTTCAGGTCACACAGTGGGAGGGATCAGTTTGAGTACAAGTACATGTACAGTAAATGTACATCAGGCGAGATCGTTGCCAAATAAGGCACAGCTTATTATATAATAAAAATATCTATATCTTTTACCGTCTTTGCATGTAAACACGGTCTCACGTATCTAGCACGTATTTAGAATTGCATTTAGCGTCGGTGTACTGCGGTAGCAGAGTCTAAAATTGGACCAATCACGCGACAGCTCTACCGCAGTCAGAGCACTTCAGAGAGGTCAATGTGCCGTACAGATTCTCTCTGTACATTTCAATAGGGATTTTAGCACTGTTTTTTACGCGAGCTTGCAAAAATATCTAGACATAGGAATTTAGAATGGATACGTTTAAAAGAGTCTAGCAACCTTAAGCTATCTTCTCGCCCAAGAAAAATAATAATACGCCGGGGGAATGATCCATTATAAGCTTTTGAAATGGGGCTTCCCCGATAAATAATATGCAAATACTCGACCTTTGCCATGCACTGTTAGTGCAATGCAGTGCTGTAGTGGTGTATGCCCGGGTGTATACAACTGCGTGTGTATGAATACATCGATGGTATGGACGGCCGGAGACATTTTGGAATATTTCTTGAGACATTTTGGACGTTGTTGTTTGATACTGGATCATCAGATTTCAATTCTCGTAGGAAATTATATATTGGTATGTTATTTTTCAAGCCATATCGGTGTATAATTTCACCAAGAATATGTAATCTAAAACCATCATGGAATAATACAACGCTACGGCTCGAATGCCTTTGTTTGATTGACTGAGATGAATACCTCATCAAATCTCCAAATAACTTGGTAAATATTTCAAAATAAATAAGAAAAATACTTGTTGTAAAACTTGAACATTGGCCAAGGTACCAAATAAAAGTGTACACCCTCCTCTATTTAGTTAAAAAATCTGTAGATTCTAACTCTTCTCAGATTATTGGCTAAACTATTTTAAAAATCATTATTCACCTCTAAAAAGTGTCAACAATTTGTTTAAATCGCGACTGTTTGCGATGCGTAGTATTCCCAATGACTATGTATCGCTAGAAAACCTGTCGACTTCAGCCCCTTAAAAATCCACATTTATCAATAAATTTTATTTTCTGTCATCGATTGTTTTTATAATACACATCATTTGCGATAAATTCTGGAGTTTCATAATAATTTAGTCATGACTTCGACCAAAAAACGGCAATTTCACAACGTACTTTCAGGGTGGAAATGTTGGCGTATGGTATACTTGCGTTGTGCAGAGATTTCCGCGTAGCTGACAGCCTGCAGATGGGTCAGTGTGTTGTATACGTACACTGCGTGCACTGATGCCCGGGACTGATAATGCTGAGCATGTTTAGCAAAGTCTAAAACCGCCGCAAATAAAATGGATAAGCCTATTTTCATTTTCAAACTTTAAACAGAAGGTACCAGTCTTTCAAATTCTACCATAAACCTTTTGCTATAGTAAAACATGCATAGATCATGTAAATCGTTGCTATGCAGTATCAGTGTTTTGGGATTTTCAATGCGTGTAGAAGCAATCAGTATTATTTGGTACATGCACAGTCGGGTCAGTCAGGTCAATAGGGGTCATCAGAGATATTTTAAAATGCGCGCTACGATTGGTCCAACTCCCGATATTATTATATAATAAGCTATGCCTATATTTGGCAATGATCTCGCCTGTACATGTTATGAACAATAGGGATCTCGCTGTAAAACTGTTTCATTTCAACCATCAGGAAATGCACATTGTGTACACTGTCATTGTATGCTAGACTCAAGTACAATAATAAATTGGCTATCACCCAAACAGCATGTATGCCAGCCTATCTGGGTGGATAAATAAATGTGCTCTATATCAGATGGAAAAGTTCAAGTTAAGGACAAATAATTGATTGGTATCCAATCATCCAATGACTGAGCCAAAAAAGTATACAAAACATTAAAGGGGCATTGAGAGATGTATCGATATAATTAATGAGCAAATAACGTAAAGATAATCATCAACATTCAACATAGCCCAAATCCAAAATATCATACAATTCCGATATGGCCTTCATGCCAAACTAAGCAAATAACGGCACTTCCGGGTTGAGATTTACCGCGAAAGTCTGTGAATAAAACTTAGCATAACTTCCGAATTCAGCACCTTAGTTTCGATATGATCATATCGAAACTACCAAAATCATGAAATTTTATATGATAAACGGTAAACGGCGAATGTTGGTAAACTGTTTCAGATGGTAGCTATGCATAAGTAGTACTTTGATGCAAAAAAAACTGATTTCCAGGATAATTGAGGGCGCACTCCAATACGTATCTCTCAATGCCCCTTTAAGACTAAAATAATGTATAAAACTTGTTCTAAATAAATAATAAAAAGATGAAACATGTATTATCTACATCTGTAATCATAATCGGAGGTCTACATGTATGTTTGCCTACATCACATTCTTTTGATGCAAAGTTCAATGATCATAAAATTACATAATACATGTGACACATCATTCTTCTTCCACATTTAGTTGATTAAAATACTGGTTGGCATTTGGCAATATATATGTTATCCCTCACGATGAAGTAGATGAAATGAAGTACATCATACAATGTATGCTGCTGGGTAGTTCAATGACCCTCAAGTTTCACAAGCCTCTCAGCACACTGCCACTGTCTCATTACTAAAATAGATGGACATGAATCCATACAAGCTAATGATGGATTTTATCATTAAAACTGCATGCACATGTAATTTCTATTGTCTGTAACTCAAAATAAAATTCATGAAATGTTTGTATCCATATAAAGCAAAACATTACATCATTGCTCGAGCATTTATAACGAAACAGCTACAGAACACGAATAGTAAACAGTGTGGTTGAACACAAACAACAGCATGGTCAAGGACATTTTTGCAAACAATCAAACAATGAAAAAAACGGACAAGAATTTACACTAACAAAAAACAACAAGGATGCAATGATGAGTGTATATCTGTGCTTTGTAACCTTCCTCAGTGCAACTATGTCAGTGTATATCAAGTAATAGTGATGTCTGCCAAATGTGACTCTTCTAAGTTTTTTCTAAAAGGTGCATTCCATTTCCATTACAGTCTATGGATCATTCCAAACAGCAGCACTTGTGCGACAATGCTGCGTAGTGCGTACCACTGAAATATGTTCAGATGTCAATACACAGAGGAAGATCAGATAGAATGGATGAAGTGATGGTCAACCCAAGTTGGTCACCCAAGCCTATAGACAATGAGATACAATACGCTAGCAACAGGGAATGGACTGATTGTGATCAATATACTTTGTCAAACTCATTGACCCATCAATTATCACAATTCTCAATGTGCGTCACTTGTATTGTAAAGAAGATGACTATAATATTACAGACCCCTCATCTCTGTTCATAATTTAGGGCCCATTCTTCCTGGATCATTAGGATTTGCCATGGCATCCTACATGTAACTGAAATATGATTGTATGAACATTTGTGAGAATTACGTGGCATCAGACTTTGAGTGTATTCCAATGATCACAACTTGCATTGTAGTAAATTAGCAGGGCAGGTGCATAATTCTAATGGGTATTATTCTGTTATAGACTTTTAAGTCTACAACAGAATAAAACATATCAGTCACCACTGTTTAAGCTCGATTTCTAGTCTAGTGTTGCATTAAACAAAATTGCGCTGTTTACTAGTAATACCTCAACAGGAATCCAAGGGTACTACTATGCAGGAAACAAGCGAACCATTGATTGATCAGTGATCACAATGTGAAATTTTCTCCACTATAGTTTGATCAGTTCTAAATTGGCGAGCCTGGGCTCCTTACAGCAGCGAGTTAATACAGAAGGAGGTAGGTGCACATGAAAGTTTTAAACGAACTGTGCTTTAGATGCTTGACGTGTGCGTTTGGCAAAATTGCGCGCGTTTGCTTGGATTATTTCTGCATGCGGAGATAAAACTGCACATTTCTCACCAATTTTGAGCTGATTGGACTATAGTCTGTTCAGAATGCTTTGCTTTGGTTATTTAAAGGTAGATGTTCCGATTTTCAACTTGAAGTTTTCTATTCTACATGAAAGGTCATCCTTAAAAAAGTTGTGTTCTAAAGTTTGAGTTGCATAGCTCTAATGGTTCTTATTTTAGACGCACAAGATGCTGTGAACTGTACCCATTGAGTAGTACACAAACTATATCGGTGGTTACCACCATTCGCGGTAATTCGACGTTATTTCATCGATTTCTCCGTAATTATACCGATTTAGGCCGTCAAATTTCAGTATGATGAGAAAAATACGAGCTTTCATATGATATGAAAATCTCCGTATGTTTGAAATAATTCTGTGTTACGAAAATGTGATCGGGTCATCTACCTTTAATTGATGTGTGCACGATTTATTTTTTTTACTAACCGGATACAGGTCATGTGATTCTGTTTGTATGAAATGGCATCTTTGGGGCATATCCGCATATGCATGCATTCTGCAAGTCCAGCGGGTTTATGAATCAGACTAACCTCCATGTCACCTCAAGGGAAGTTGGTCAGGCCGGTAACGTCATTGTGCATTCTAGTCACCCGCGCAATACTTTCTGCGACAGAGATTACGTTTTCCTTTTTATATATTGTGCGCAGTAGCAATCAGGATTGCATTGGAGTTATGTACGGCAATATTAAGCCTTTTTTACACTGACCCAACGATCTTTGGATGATCTATCGTCCTTTCGTAGACGCAAAAATGGTTGTCGCTACGCTATGACGATTGTTGCCAAAAAGGGACCACTTCTATGGGTGAATATTATGACTGATGATCGATCCAATTTGTGCATGAATTGCATATGGCTCAAATAATTGACTTCACTAAGGAGTGATCGCTCGTCAAAAGATCAATCAATCATTGGTTTGGTTCAAATCAGTGTGAAACGCTTAATCTTATTAAGACGTCAGAATCAGAAGATGCAATAGATATTAAGATTATGCACTGACGACGTCACCTCCCATATTGAAGTGACACGGAGTGGTGGCATTTTTTACTAGATACTTACAAGAACATCTCAGGCACTGTTTGTAGAATCCCCAAATAAGTTCTCCACATTTGTCACACCATGTCACCATATTCATAAGTTGTGCTGGTCTAAAATCATGTCCTTCACCAAGTCCAACTTCCTCAACTCCATTTTCAAAAACAAAATCCTCGTAGATATCGGAGTCTGAATCGGAATCAAAATCCTCAAATGGAAATGGTTCAATATAGGCACTATCATCACTTTGTACTGAGGAATAAGAACTGTTATTGCGAGGTATAAGGCGATTGTTTGATTTAGAACCAGAGCCAGACTGTGGTTTTCTCCATCCCCCAAACCAACCCATGATACCGTCACCAGCTGCGCCGCCGGAACCTGAACTACTGCTGCCTCCTGCCTCGCCATGATGATGTTCATCATGTAGACCGGGAACAGATCCGTTGGCATTTGGATCACCTTTCGATTTCACGTACCCTCCTCCGCCATCAAAAGACCTCATTGAATCATCAAGGTTAGCAAATTCACCTTCATGTAACGTCCTCATCTCAAAATACTCCGACATTCTATTCCATACGGAGTGTAAAAATCCTGGATGTTGTCCGTCAATGGCTGTATTACTGTTGTGGTTCTGGTTTGGACTACTCCGTGGTGTCTCACTATCTGCACACATGCTATATTACTTCCACACGCAGTATGATGATTACAAAATAACCTTCGTGTCATTCGCTGATATAAACACCGTGTAAATACAGTTCAAGGTGCAGTATTTTCTCACAGTAGCGTCTATAAAAACAAGTGATTATCCCTGTTGTGTAATAACGGAAATGTTTAGGCACTTAATGGTGATCTGACTACAAAAAGTTAGGCTAAAAAGTTCAGGAAGCGCTGTAAACATTGGTCCAAAAACAAAACAAAACGGCGTGTGTAGAGTAGAAACCCAATGAGATGTCGCAAACAGGAAACTATACCAGAAGGGTTGACCCCGACGAACAAAAGAGGTATACTTGTTGCGCTCCACTAAATCCGATTTGCAGGTCAACTTTTCCAATACAACGTATTGATCGTCAAATAAGCCGCAACACCTTACATAATTCTATCAAACACTTGAGATCTGCAGCAAACAATCTTGAGGTCAAGATCTGGACTGTTAAATGTAAATTTAGAAACACAGATTATACGCAAGAAACATACATTTCCAGAGGTCTCCCCTATTTGCAATATGGAGTAGTCCAAAAAGGCCAGCTGTTTCTGATAATAAACATTGGTAAAATTGTGAGGAACAAATCAAAATGGTGTGAGTTTTGATTTTGATAGATTGGTGGCGCTGATATAATTAAAATATTGATGTCTCCAGTTAATTTATGAACCCAATCAGGCGAAAATTATCTGCTCAGTTCTTTGTGCACGTAATTTGATTGTCTGTAAAATGGTAAGTCCACCAATTCTTCGCATTTCAAGAGTGTCCCAAAGTTTGCCCAACTATTGCATGAGCACAGCATTGTTTGGAAAAGTCGGGAAATGTACCTAAACAACAAATGTTCGAGTAGGTGTTGGGTGAGGGGTCGTGTAGGGGGAGGGGGTCGCTGTTTGTTATTTGCCGATTTATTATTTTGGTACCATAATATTTGGTGTTTGCACACAATGTTGGGTATTTTATACACAATGTTTAAGTTGAGTTTGGAATTTTACACAGTGTTGGATATTTTTACACAATTATTGTATTTTAATACAACTTGCATTGTTCACAAAAAGTGTAGTATTTTTACATATTAATAATGGCAATTTTTGTACAAGGTGTTGTGTTGGGTATTTGCATACCAATATTTAGTATTTAAACAGGCTACATATGTATACCCAATGATGGGTCTTTCGTACACAACGTTGGGTATTTAACACAACTTAATGCTGGATATTTAACCCCTGTAGGCCTATTTAGCACAATGTTGGGTATTTGACACAATGTTGGGTATTTAACACAATGTTGGATATTTTAACACAATGCTGAGTATTTAAGGCAATGTTGGGTATTTAACACAATGTTGGGTATTTAACACAATGCTGGGTATTTAAGGCAATGTTGGGTATTTACCACAATGTTGGGTATTTACCACAATGGCAAGTCATAGGGTTGGACACAATCTCATAATGCAATTCATAGGGTTGGACACAATCTCATAAGGCAATTCATAGGGTTGGACACTTCATAAGAAAAGTCATAGGGTTGGACACCCTCTCATAAGGCAAGTCATAGGGTTGAAAACGCTCTCATGAGGCAAGTCATATAGGGTTGGACACCTGTTCATAAGGCAAGTCATAGCCTAGGGACCCACGCATAAGGCAAGTCGTAGGGTTGGACACCTCTTATAAGGCAAGTCATAGGGTTGCGGTATTTACAGGGCTTATTGCTTAATCGAGCATACATTCATAACAATGATGGGTAGACTGGACGTTCTTAGGAATAAGGGTCACTCACTTGGCGTTAATGGCGCACAAGTTGGTGTTCTCATAAGGCGAGTCATATGATTGGACGCTCAGTCTCATAAGACAAGTCATAGGGTTGGACACCCTCCCATAAGACAAGTCATAGGGTTGAACAGGCTCTCATAAGGCCAGTCATGGGTTTAGATACCCTCTAATAAGGCAAGTCATAGGGTTAGACATCTTCTCCGAAGTCAAGTCATAGGGTTGGACACCCTCCCATGAGGCAAGTCATAGGGTTGAATACTCTCTCATAAGGCAGGTCATATGGTACGATACCTTCTCATAAGGCAAGTCGTAGAGTGGACACCTTCGCCGAAGTTAAGCCATAGGGTTGGACACCCTCATATAATGGCGAGTCATAGGATTGGACACCGGTATCAACAAGTTTTAGAAATCACCCAGAAGTGAAGGAGCCAGAAACTTTATTTTGATACGTAATCCTTCAGACAGCTTTACATAGTCCCTGTGCAAAGTTACACATTTCTCCCACTATTTATTACCTGTCCACAGACCGCCATTGTAGAGATCCTCAGATTAACCGCCATTGATTGATTCTCAGATTGTGTTATTCCCAAAACAGCAATAAATAGTTTAAAGTTTTGACAAAAAGGGGTCAAAGGTCATTACAAACAAGCTTGGTGACAATAAACTTATGGGTAACATGGGGTGTGCACAGATTGACCTCTAATGACCCCTACATGACCTTTGACCCTTTGTGTCAACACTTTAAACTATGTATTGCTGTTTTGGGAATAACACAATCTGAGGCAATCTGAAAATAAATCAATGGCGGTCAATCTGAGGATCTCTACAATGGCGGTCTATGGACAGGTAATACATACCCAGATAACATAACAATATTGGCCCAATATTGGCCCAATATTGATTTTTTATTGGCCCAATATTGGCTTACAATATTGGCATAATATTATTTGGCCATTGGCCCAAGCTTGGCCCAATATTGGCACTCGCCAATGAGTGCCAATATTGGGCCAATACTGGGCCAATATTGGCATTTGCCAATGAGTGCCAATATTGGGCCAATACTGGGCCAATATTGGAACCTCGCCAATGAGTGCCAATATTGGGCCAATACTGGGCCAATATTGGAACTCGCCAATGAGTGCCAATATTGGGACAATACTGGGCCAATATAACATAACAATATTGGCCCAATATTGGTTTTTCATTGGCCCAATATTGGCTTACAATATTGGCATAATATTATTTGGCCATTGGCCCAAGCTTGGCCCAATATTGGCACTCGCCAATGAGGGCCAATATTGGGCGATCTTGGAGAAATGTTAGGTAGGAAGCCAGGTGGCCAGGACCAATTTGGCCAAGGGCAAGCCTAGGACAAGGGAAAAAATCTTCAAGGGACAGGACAAGGCACAAGATCCTAGCCAAAAGGCCGGGAAGCGATAACTCTTAACAGCGGCCGCCTTTTTTAGACCACATCATAATTTGAATATCAAATCAATGGTGTTATTTCCCGCCCCTGGTATATTGCGCCCATTATTGGACCAATATTAGTTGCCAACATGATGCCAATTGAAGAGCGCCAATGTAAAACCAATATTGGTCCAATATTGGTGACCAAGAGAGTACCAACCGTGCCAATGCCACCAATATTGGTCCAATATTGGTTGCCAACATGATGCCAATTGACGAGCGCCAATGTAAACCAATATTGGTCCAATATTGGTGACCAAGAGAGTGCCAATGGCATTGGCACTCAATTGGTCACCAATATTGGTCCAATATTGATTGCCAACATGATGCCAATTGACGAGCGCCAATGTAAAACCAATATTGGACCAATATTTGTAGCCAACATGATGCCAATTAACGAGCGCCAATGTAAAACCAATATTGGTCCAATATTGGTGACCAATAAAATGCCAATGCCAATATTGCCAATGGGGAACCAATATTGGCCCAATATTGGTCAACAAGATAATGCCAATGCCAATATTGCCAATATTGGGCCAATATAGGGCCAATATATGTATGTTGTCTGGGTAGTGGGAGAAATGTGTAACTTTGCACAGGGACTATGTAAAGATGTCTGAAAGATCACATAACAAAATGAAATTTCTAGCTCCTTCACTTCTGGGTGATTTCTAAAACTTTTTGATACCCCCTCGTATATATGCAGCGATGGAAATACCCACATGACTTTCCACCCGGGGTAGACAGTCCCGGAGTCGACCAACCCTAAGTCGACCAACCCTAAGTCGACCAACCCTGGGTGGACTACAATAGCGCCCTCACGGAATAAACTATAATACTGTTTAAAAAACACCTTGGAAACTATATACATTCTAAATTATATGTTAAAAAACTCAGGGGGTTGGCGGTCGGGGAGGTAAAAACAAGCACGGATCATCCTAAAACAACACCGGGACTGTCCAGCCCCGGGACTGTCCACCCAGGGACTGTTTCTAACCCTAAACCTAACCCTAAACCTAACCCTAAACCTAAACCTAACCCTAAACCTAACCCTAAACCTAACCCTAAACCTAACCCTAAACCTAACCCTAAACCTAACCCTAAACCTAACCCTAAACCTAACCCTAAACCTAACCCTAAACCTAACCCTAAACCTAACCCTAACCCTAACCCTAACTCTAGTCCACCCAGGGTTGGTCGACTTAGGGTTGGTCGACTTAGGGTTGGTCTACCCCGGGTCGCTCTACCCCGGGTGGAAAGTCATGTGGGTATTTCCATTGCTGCATATAGATATATATTTTTGTATATAAAGAGCAAATGTGAACAATAGCCCAACAGACATTAACAAAGTAAATGAACTGAGTGATTACAAATCAAACGGGTAACTCTCAACAGAGAGCTCTGATGGGCCAATCAATTGGTTCACTGCAACTCAGAAAATAATCAAAAATACAAGTAAACACAATTGGGAGAGTAAAAAAAGCCAATGAAAGTGGCGTGGGACAGGAATAGGATAAACACCCAAACATAGAGAATAACATCAAAAAATAAGAAGCAAATAATATCTGGAGGTCATTGATACATCGAGAAAGCTTAGCCAACATACTCTGAAGAGTTGGAGAGAAAGTGTCTGTTAACACGACATTTAAAAGATTGTAGTCCTTCATCTTGGATGTTGCCAACAACATTGACTGGAAGACTGTTCCACAGTAAAACAGCTGTATGGATGAAACTTCTGTCTAAGCAGCAAGTTCTGGCAAGCGGCAGTGAAAGGGCATGATCTGGCATTGCAACACTTGAACGCGTAGCACGACGATGAACATATGGTGTGGGGAGCAGTGCTGCTAAATCTTGTGGGCAGTGGTTGGTGTGCATTTTGTACAAGACTGTGGCTGCTGCTACTTGTCGCCTGTGAAGTAGGCTTGTGATGCTGAGATGCGATAGACCAGTAGCGTCATGAGCTCCAATGATCTTGAGTGCCTTCCGTTGGATGTTGTCAAGCTGGCTTAGGATAGTAGGTGAAGTACTAGACCAGCCTAGTGAAGCATACTCCATTACACTACGGACTTGTGATTTGTACACGGTAGATCTGCCCAATGCCGTCAATTTATTTGCAACCTTGCGAAGAGCGCCGAGCTTCTGGCCAGCCCTGGTTGAGACAGCCGAGATGTGTTTGGACCAAGTCAGCTTGCTATCAATGGTAACACCCAGGATTTCCAGTTTGTCTGCTGATGGTAGCTTGAAGTCACCAAAGTAGAGTTCAAGTTGGGATGGAGTTCTCTTCCTAAAGATTACCATAGTCTTGCACTTTGTAGGCTCAAAGGTCACTTTTCATTTATCAGCCCATGCTTTCATATTGCTTAGATCACTGTTAGGGCTAGCAGCTACTGCATTTGAGCTGGTAGAAATGGGTGCGAAAAGTGTTGAATCGTCAGCGTACAGATAGAGCTCGTTGTCACAGACATCCACAAGGTCATCAATGAAGACAGAAAACAGTAGTGGACCAAGGATAGATCCTTGTGGAACAGAAGCATTTATGGGTGCAGTGTTGGATGCTTGTCCCGACATGACGACATTGATAGATCTTATAAGGCAAGTCATAGGGTTCTCTCATAAGGCAAGTCATATGGGTGGACACCTTCTCGGTTCGACACCATCTTACAAGGCAAGTCATAGGGTGGATCAAGCCATAGGGTTGGACAACTTCTCATAAAGCAAGGTATATGGGTAGACACGCTCTCATAAGACAGGTCATATGGTAAGACACCCTTTCATAATGCAATTCATACGGTTGGACACCTTCTATGGCAAGTCAAAGGGTAGGACACCCCCTTATAAGGCAAGTCATAGGATTGAACACGCTCTCATAAGGCAATTCATAGGGTTGGACATCCTCTCATAGTCGTAGGGTTGGACACCCTCTCATAAGACAGGTAATATGGTAAGACACCCTCTCCTAAGGCAAATCATAGGGTTGGACACCCTCTCCTAAGGCAAGTCATAGGGGTGGACACCTTCTCCTAAGGCAAGTCATAGGGTTGGACATCCTCTCATAGGGCAAGTCATAGGGGTAGACACGCTCTCATAAGACAGGTAATATGGTAGGACATCCTCTCATAAGGCAAGTCATAGGGTTGGACACCTTCTCCTAAGGCAAGTCATAGGGGTGGACACCTTCTCCTAAGGCAAGTCATAGGGTTGGACACCCTCTTACAGGGCAAGTCATAAGGTTGGACACCCTCTCATAAGGCAAGTCATAGGGTTGAACACGCTCTCATAAAGCAATTCATATGGTAGGACGCCTCTCATAAGGCAAGTTATAGGGTGGACGCTTTCTCCTAAGGCAAGTCATAAGGTTGTACACCCTCTCATAAGGCATGTCATAGAGTTAACCACACTATCATAAGGCAGGTTATAGGGTTGAACACGCTCTCGTGAGGCAAGTCATAGGGTTAGACACACTTTCATGAGGTAAGTCATAGGTTGGACACTCTCTCATAGGCATGTCACCTTCTCATAAGGCAAGTCAAAGGGTGGATACCTTCTCATAAGTAAGTCATAGGGTAGGACACCCTCTCATAAGGCAAATCAAAGGAATAGATACCTTCTCATAAGGCAAGTGATAGGGTTCAACGCGCCCTCATGAGGCAGGTCATAGGGGTGGACACCTTCTCATAAGGCAAGTCATAGGGTTGGACACCATCTCCTAAGGCAAGTCATAGGTGTAGACACCTTCTCATAAGACAAGTCATAAGTTTGGACACCATCTCATAAGACAATGAGTTGTGTTCAACCCTATGACTTGCCTTGTAAGAGGGTGTCCGAACACATATAACTTGCCTTATGAGAGCATGTCCAACCTTATGGCTTGCCTTATTAGGTGTCCAACCATATAACTTGTAGAAGGAGTGCAACCCTATGAACTACATTTATGAGAGGGTGTCCAACCTTATGGCTTGCTTTAGGAGAGGTTTCCACCACCAATTGCCTTATGAGAGGATGTCCATCCCTATGACTTTCTTTAATCAGAAGGTGTCCAACCCTAGGACCTGCCATATGAGAGGGTGTCCGACTCTGAGACTTGCCTTATGAGCGGGTTCCGACCTTGTGTTTTACCTTGTGACTTGCCTTATGAGAGGGTGTCCGACCCTTTAACCCTATGACTTGCTTTATGAGAGCGTGTCCAACCTTATGATATGCCATATCAGATGGTGTCCAATCTGATGACATGCCTTACTAGAGGGTGTCCAACCCAATGACTTGCCTTATGAGAGAGTGTCCAACCTTATAACTTGCCTTATTAGAGGGTGTCCAAACCTCTGACTTGCCTTTTGAGAGGAGTCCAACCCTATGACTAGCCTTATGAGACGGTGTCCAACCTTATGACGTGCCTTATAAGCGGGTGTCCAACCCTATGATTTGCATTATGAGAGGGTGTCCAAACCTATGACTTGCCTTATTAGAAGGGGTGTCCAACCTTATGACTTGCCTTATTAGAGGGTTTCCAAACCTCTGACTTGCCTTTTGTGAGGAGTCCAACCCTATGACTATAGCCTTATGAGAGGGTGTCCAACCTTATGACTAGCTTTACAAGAGAATGTCGATGATTTGCTTTATGAGAGGGTGTCCAAACCTATGACTTGCCTTAATAGAGGGTGTCCAAACCTATGACTTGCCTTAATAGAGGGTGTCCAAACCTATGACTTGCCTTAATAGAGGGTGTCCAAACCTATGATTTGCCTTGTGAGAGGTGTCCAACCCTATGTCTTTCCTTATTAGAGGGTCTCCAACCCTATGACTTGCCTTATAAGAGGGTGTCCAACCCTATGATTTGCTTTATGAGATGGTGTCCAACATTATGACTTGCCTTATGTTAGGGTGTCCAACCTTATGACTTGCCTTGTGAGATGGTGTCCAACCCTATGTCTTGCCTTATTAGAAGGTGTCCAACACTATGACTTGCCTTATAAGAGGGTGTACGACCCATGGACTTGCCTTATAGAAGGTGTCTGACCCTGGGACTTGCCTTATAAAAGGGTCCCTACCCTATGACTATGAATTTTTTTTAATTATGCTTATCTTTTATATTATATAATTCCTGTACAGCATATTGATCGTGTTTTTGGGAAATGCGCTTAATAAATCACGTTTTCATTCATTCATTCATTCATTCATTCATTCATTCATTCATTCATTCATGACCTGCCTTTTTGGAGGGTGTCCAACCCTATGACTTGCCTTATTAGAGGGTGTCCAACCCTATGACATGCCTTATGAGAAGGTGTCCTACCCTATGACTTGCCTTATGAGAGTGTGTCCAACCTTATGGCTTGCCTTATTAGAGGGTGTCCAAACCTATGACTTGCCTTATTATATGATGTCCAAAACTATGACTTGCCTTGTGAGAGGTGTCAATCCCGTTATTAGAGGGTGTCCGACCCTATGATTTGCCTTATGAAAGCGTGTTCAACCCTATGACTTGCCTTATGAGAGGGTCTCCAACCCTACGACTTGCCTTATGAGAGGGTGTCCAACCCTATGACTTGCCTTATGAGAGGGTTTTCAACCAACCATATGACTTGCCTTATGAGGGAGTGTTCAACCCTATGACTTACATTATGAGAGAGTGTCCAACCCTATGATTTGCCTTATGAGAGAGTGTCCAACCATGTGACTTGCCATATGAGAGGGTGTCCAACCTTATCACTTGCCTTATGAGAGGGTGTCCAACCCTGACTTGCCTTATTAGGTGTCCAACCCTATAACTTGCCTTATGAGAGGGTGTCCAACCCAATAAACTACCTTTATAAGAGTGACTATGACTTATGAGAGTGTGTAACCCTATTACCTGCCTTTTAAGGTGTCCAACCATATGACTTGCCTTATGACTGAGAGGGTGTCCAACCCTATGACTTGCCTGATGAGAGTGTTCAACCCTATGACTTGCCTTATTAGAGGGTGTCCAACCCTATAACTACCTTTATGAGAGGGTGTCCAACACTATAACTTGCCTTATGAGAGGGAGTCCGACCCTATGGTTTGCCTTATGAGAGTGTGTAACCCTATTACCTGCCCTTTAAGGTGTCCAACCATATGACTTGCCTTATGACTGAGAGGGTGTCCAACCCTATGACTTGCCTGATGAGATTGTTCAACCCTATGACTTGCCTGATGAGATTGTTCAACCCTATGACTTGCCTTATTAGAGGGTGTCCAACCCTATAACTACCTTTATGAGAGGGTGTCCAACACTATAACTTGCCTTATGAGAGGGTGTCCGATCCTATGGTTTGCCTTATGAGAGTGTGTAACCCTATTACCTGCCTTTTAAGGTGTCCAACCATATGACTTGCCTTATGACTGAGAGGGTGTCCAACCCTATGACTTGCCTGATGAGATTGTTCAACCATATGACTTGCCTGATGAGATTGTTCAACCCTATGACTTGCCTTATTAGAGGGTGTCCAACCCTATAACTACCTTTATGAGAGGGTGTCCAACACTATAACTTGCCTTATGAACAGGTGTTTAACCCTATGACTTGCCTTATGAGAGTGTGTTCGACCCTATGACTTACCTTTAATACTAGAGGGTCTCAAACCCAAAGCATCACTTTGGCATGACTTGTAACAACGAATTTGACTGATTAGCAGTATTCCAGTATGCTAAAGGTATTGCAATACATAAGAGTTGACATTATACTATTTGCAAGCAAGCCTACAAGAGTTATTTTTGCTTACAATCGTATTGATACATGATAATATCATATTATATTTAGATATCATCCATTATTTTCCATTTTCAGTATTAAAATTGTGCTCTTATCTAACCAATTACACAATATGGAGAAAAAGCAAGTATTTATTTTGAGGGAAATTTTCCGTTTCCATTGTCCAAAATCTCTCTTGCTTGGCCACATCAGAACAAAAGTATAACAGATATCAATTATAATTTTAATGTGTAGCTATGATTCAGAGCTATAATCATGACAAATGTCATGATTGTCATAAGGCTGACATTTTCATATAAGCGATGTTGTAAGGTAGTAAGTAGAACTTATTGAATGACCCTAATATATAAAGCTAGACTTGAGCCTAGTACCTTAATGTTCCATTCCCTCGAAATTCACTATCGAAGTGATTATGCAACTCCTTGGTAACTGGATCACGCACCTTTATGAATGCTAGCACATCCAATCCTCCTCTATGGATTCGAGGCATGTACAGTCAACCCTAAGCTTAGTAAACAGTTGGACGGATATTGAACTAGACTGCTAAGAACAGTGTTCAACATCAACTGGAGACAGCGTGTGACAAAGCTGAGGACCTGTGCAGGGATGTGCCCAAGTCTTTGGTAAGATCAGAGAACATGAGAGAACGTAGAGTAAAATTTGTCGGACACTGATTCAAAGCGTCCAATGAGCCTGTCTCCAAACTCATTCACTGGCTTCCAAAACACGGAACAAGAAGGAGGCGTGGTAGACCAGCCCAAAACATTGCGGTTCGGGAAAATCAACCAACTTTTACGTCAAGTCAAGTAAATTAAGCCCATCCCATTCATTGACTTTATGTGGAGATCATTTTGATTGATGTTCAGTTGCTATAGTGATAATCGGTTACGTAACACTTCGATGCAACACACCCTTGCAATTAATCTTGGCCCTAATAATTGACAACCTCTTACACAGAATGAATCAAACGAGAAGAGAAATGTTTGGGGTCCATAAGGGTGACATATATGTCTCATATTTTATTTTAAAAACTCACATTGGTACAAATGTCTGCTTAATACTTAAAACTACCACAAAATGCATTTGATGTACATGAGACATACATATGATGCACATGTGACATCCATGTGGTGTACATATGACATACATGTATATGTGACATGCATGTGATGCACATGTCATGTACATAGACATACATATGATGTACATGCTTGGGATGTACATTGTGCATACATGTGATGATGTACATGTTATATATGTAACATGCATAATGTCCATGTGACATGCATGTGGATTACTTTCAAACTCACATTGGTACAAATGTCTGCTTATATTTAAATACTACCACAAAAAATGCAGAAACTTAAAGAGCGAACATACATTGGTACAAAAAAATGGGAATATCTAGGACAAAAGGGTCAATTTTCCATTTTTTTTCTTACAGGGAAACATTATAATACATAACAAACTACACAAAACCTTATTCATAAGGTTTTTAACATTTGAAATTGCATGGAATATTCTTATTGAATACATATTCATCAATATTAATATAATAAAAGGCCAGAGACATAATGTCTGATAAAATACAATGCCTGAGATATTCATTCATAACATTAGTTTCTTCTTTAAAAATTGGGATTATTCAGAAGTATCTTATTTCGGGAGTATTCCAGTTTATTACAAAAATTGGTTTATTTTTTCAAGTCATAGGTTCCATTGACGAAACAAAGCCCTGTCTACCCCGTACATGTTACAAAAGGGAAAAAACAATCCAACATTCTCAAACATATTATTGGACAGTCAGTATTGGAAAAGGCAACTATCTTAGCGATTCGGGCACTGGATTATTAAAGTTTGCATTTCTTAGTCTTTAAGAAATTTGGTCACTTTCACTTGCCTCAAAAGAGGTCAAAATTTGACTGGTTACTTATGGGTGTGCGTAATAATTATTATGGTTCACAAAAAGTAATGACAAATGTATTAGTAAAATATTATTGCAATGGTGGAAACCGTGTACTTTCCTGTTATTGTTCACTCAAGAATCTGTTCTATAACACACCAGTTAGTTGAACCAGTAACCATGGTGATTTATAAATTTACATAAAATACCAATACATCAATCTATTGGTCATTTTAAAAAGAGTTGTATAACATACTACAAAGGCGATAAGATAAATATATCAAGTAAAATATGACAAGGCTCAAAAAGGGGGAATTATTGTTCATAAAAATACACACAAATGGTAGAGTTTTCATAAAAATTACAATTCTTTGTGGACCAGAGGCATGAAAGTAGTAGTATAGTATATACCCTTTGGGCCAGAGAGGACACAACAATTTTTTAGGTTGTCATCAAAATATACTTTGAATCTATAAGTTAAAAGCAACTGTTCACTTGGTGAACTTTTTTTTGCACAAGAATGCAGGAACTTTTATATATTTTTCTTCTCGGAAGTGAAATGTTTACAACTATCAACAGTGATACACAGATGAAGCTCAAGCATGATTTTAGTGATCAGAGTGAAAGCATTTACATCAGCAATGATTTGGACGGGTAACAATGGTATTTTTTCTTTGTACAAGTACTACAACCTTTCCATACAACATTAAGAATCTGGAAGGTTGCAGAAGCAAGCAGCTTTTATACTTTGTTCTATGCATACAGATTTCATACCCATTACGGTTTAGTCACGCTTAGGGTTGGGGTTACTTTTCAAAATTTCTAAATTCGTAAGCAGCAATTATAACAGCTTAAAATACAATGCCAATAAATATGATTACAGAATAGATTTAGGTCAATAATGAGAATTAATTGAGAGTGCTATGTTTAAAATTTAAATGCATCTACCACTTTCAAAAGCCAATTATTAGAAGCTAAAATACAATCATTAAATGTTACAATCGTTTTCTTGAATATCCAGCATTTAGTAAAGAATTCATAACCTAATGTTTATTTATTTATAATGAAGAATTTACATCTAAAATATCATAATCTATATAATTAGCTCCGCAAGTTATGCAAATCTTAATTTGTTTCCCCACTGGTAAGTAACTTCAAATACAATGTGCTTATGCTTACACACTTTTAAGATGAAACGTGGGAGTACCAGTTTTGTCTATTGACAAGACATACAAACTGAGTTTACAGACCTCTATGTTAGGCGGCCCTCTATGTTAGGCTGCCCAAAATCTCTGGTAAAATCGAAAGAAAACCTTTGTGCTTCACTGGCCATTGCTTTGGGAGCAAGCATGATGAGTCACAGCTAAAGCTAGTTCATTGGATTCCAAAAGAAGAAGAAAAAACAGGGAATCCTGAGCTCATTTACATGGATAGCCTCAAACAAAATATTAGACTACAATCTAACGACATTAAATAAGAGCCATATAGGATGGGGGATACAATAAACCGCCAATAAAATGCTGCTAATACTTCAGCCATTTTAAACAAGTTCACTATTATAAATCGTTCGTGTTTTTATAAAAGCGTAACATTTTATCATTTCAATAGGTCTTTCTTCTTCTATAATGATAAATTATAGTTGGTTGATTATTTACCTGTAGGCACGCGGGGATTAGAAGGGGTCTTTTGTATTGTGCAAAATAAAAAGATTTAGAGATTGAATAATTCCAAAGATACAACATTGTGTTTATGTTTCAAATTTGAATTACATCATCCATATAAAAATAAATTTGGCTAATAAAGTTAATGTTTCCAATATTTACACACTGAAATGGTCTTCAAAATATGCACTAGTTATCTTTATAACACTAATGCATTCCATAAATTTGGTTTCATGTTATAAAAAAACGATACGAAAGGATATGTTGTTGCTAAAAATGTAAAATTTGTATAAATACCGACTCAACTGGTTAGCATAGACAACATTTGGAAGCAAGTTTGTATCAGTTAGGGCCAAAATGTTAGTAAAAATCTCAACAGTTTAGTGGAGGTCCTCCATACAAAGGAGAACTATCGTAATCTTTCAAGATATCAACATGTTCAATGAATTATTTGTTAGTTAATATCTCATTTTGGGATGTAAGATATCACACATAATACAGTGGTCAAATAAAATAACATTCTATGGGACATTTTTTTTTTCAAATTCAAAATTTTAATGAAAACGAAGTCAAAGTTGTTAACTAAGTTCTCATTTTGAATATCAGACATGTGTGGAAACTATGAATTTAAATTAAGAAACGGATGGAACTTTACAACTATAGGTATTTTCAATATTCAATTAATGAACGTTTTCACACTTAGTATTTACTCTCATAACTGTTCTTGTTACCCTACTGATTCATAACTGTTTGCATGTTCAAGTGAACCATGTTAACACAAAGTTGCTTGGGCCTTATACATTTTATTTTGTGTTAATTGGAATTTGTGTAGTCAGGCTATATTATAATATCAAATATAAGCCTGGAACTTACAAAAACACTTGGTATTAGAGTTTGTGTTAACAAAGATTCGCTGAAATACATGACATTTTGGTATACTTTTGAGCAAACATGTGTGTACAAAAATTCCTTATTAGATGTCAATTAATCATCTATTTCAATCTAAGAAAAGACAAATATATATATTGTCAGGTAACTGTATATAAAGAGGCACTAAAAAAAACTACAAATCCTCTTATCTTAACTACAAATAATATTACAGAACTGCTGCACACTACAATAACTTAAGCACCGTCACTTAAAAAAATAAAAAAGTTTTAAAGCTATCAAAAGAAAACATTTCTGTTAAGTTTTGCTGTAACTTTCCATCCTAATCCCGTAGTTTTCCTTAATAAAAGTCAGCCAAACATGACAATGAATGTTATGATAACAAAATAGAGTCCATTTATGAAGGGAATCTTTTTTTACCGCATCAATTCATGAAATTTGGCTGATGAATCTAATTTGAAAAAGAAAAGAAATTTAGAATATGTGATTAATAATTTTATATTAAAAAAAAGTGTAAATGTGACGCACATGACATACATATAATGTACATGTGGCATTCATGTGAAATACATATTTTGTAAGCTTACTGGTGAATTTCAGCTATATAAGTATTCTAGATGGGAAGATACAGCAAGTATAAAAGGTATTTGGGATGGATGAGGGTGGCGGGTGGAAGGAGTGGGGTGGAGAGAATGGGGTGGAGGGAGTGGGATGGGGGTGTGGTGGATGGTGTGGGGTGAAGAAAGTGGTAGGTGGACGAGGGATTACAGCAGGTTAGATCAAACATTGATGAAAAGGGTTAATTTATTTAACTGCCAAAAAAAACCACCCAAAAAACCATCAATCAATGATTAATTTTGGGGGTAATTAGAACTATTGCTGTCTGTGAATTAATGTCAGTTCTGATATGGTAACCAATGAAATGGGAGGGTGGAGTGGTTAAAATGAAAGGGAATGTTTACAACAAGATTGAATACTGCTAAACAAAATTCTTTCTGGAAGAATAATTAACCTTACAATCTACAGATATAATAATAACGAAATATCTTACACTGGTGACATCTTTAATAATGGAAAGGCCTAAAATAAATGTTTGTTGTGTTTACAACATCATTACCGGGACTTTGATGGTTTGTATTTTATTGTTTTGTTTCCGTACGGTGATGTGACACAATAAATATTTATAGAAATTTGAACTTTTAGAGTAACATTTTGTTTGCATATTTTAGCACTACATTTATGTTATTTGTAATATTGTCATAAATATATGTATGACAGCAAAAATACAATATCAGCATTGTTGATCCATAAATGATGCAAACACACAAATCTAATCCATGCAATTAATGAAGCTATATATAGTCAACGTCATAATGCTATGGACAAAATTCAAGCTATTTCACGTCACGTACGCGAGCTTGTTTTGTTGTTGTTCACGGCATTGCGTCCAGATGCATGAAATGCGCGACCAAATAGGCATGCATGCATGAAGATTTCACCATTGACCAATCAGGGCGTGCGGTCATTTTTTGAACAGAAAGTGTCCGGTACGCATTTCTGCACACACCCCCACACAAACGCTTGCATTGTTGGAATTATGTCCATACTATAATGACACTGACTTATCGGTTTGTGTTACATGTGGTCAAAGCTGGTGCTAAAGTATTTAATTGTACGGTAAAACACTTTCCTATTTTCCAGAATATACCAGAGTAATATCCTGACAATCAAACAATTTTTCGGCCGGCTTGGAGACATTTAACTGAATACATTTTTTCTTCTTAAATACAAAGCACTAAAATACATGCAAATCTAGCATGAACTAGTTAAAATTGAAACCACTGAGTTGGCATTACTATCATGATAGCTAGCAGTAGATCCTTAACACTTTCAATTCCAAGCGGCAGGCGTCTGCAGACGACATTCAAAGATTTCACCAAAAATGTCGAAATAATTAAATTTCATTACCATATTTGGAATCATCATGAGAAATGCTTTAAAATAAGTACAAACATTCCTAGTATTATTGGTTGAGCAATTCTTGAGATATGCTCTGAAAGTTGGGAAAAGTTCCTGAAAAATCGGTTTTGAAATAGTAAGTGTTAATAAGTGACAGAGTTAACATGTGGTGTGCATGTGAGCAGCGTGTGATGTACATGGAACCAACATGTGATGCTCATGTTGTCACAAAGCCGTAACCATGATGACAGAGCGACAGAGTTTATTGTGATCAGCATGTGATAAGCCATGTGATACTCATGTGAATACAATTGTTTTGATGAGTGAAATAGTTTGTTTAAACGCAATGTGCATGTGATGCCCATACAGTCACAATGTTGCAACCATGACAGAACGACACACTTTATTGTGATAAGCATGTGATAAGTCATGTGATACTTATGTGAATACAATGAATGTTGTTTTGATAGTGAAAGAGTTTGTTTACACGCAATGTGCATGTGCGCATCATGTGATGCCCATGTGAGCTGCATGTGAGCAATATGTGAAGCCCACATAGGTTACGTTCTTATGTTTTTAGTATATTTATACGCACTGCCCTCAATAGTCGAGAAATGTTAATAATGTTGCTGTTCATTGCCACATCCGGGTAATTTTGTGTGTAACGCTATGGGAAAACATACAATTTCTTGGTGGCTTTTTTATGAAAAAATGCCGGACATTTCGTCCATAAAATGCATAACACTTTGAAGAGTGGGACTAAAGCTACCGGCTAGCTTGCATACTTTGGGGATAGCATACCTTTTAAAAGGTCAGTAAGGTGGGGAACACCGATGTCATGCGAAATACGTGAAACTTCGTACTTGCAGATGGCATTTCTCAAAGAGAGTAGTTTTAATCACAGAATAAGTCAAGGTAGCTGATAAA
This sequence comes from Ophiura sarsii, assembly GCA_035610835.1. Taxonomy (NCBI): domain Eukaryota; kingdom Metazoa; phylum Echinodermata; class Ophiuroidea; order Amphilepidida; family Ophiuridae; genus Ophiura; species Ophiura sarsii. Next base: position 21,222,472 of record CM069445.1, on the reverse strand, counting down.
ATGTGTTTCAAGCTTTCCATTGACATCAAATATGTGGTATTTACCAGCCAAATAATGTGTTAAAAAAGCAAAAAAAGGTATACCTTTAGATTTGACCTTTAGTAAGGGATGTACAGCAATGTACAGTCTCATAGTAATCTTATAGGTACATGTACTTTTCCATGCATTCTTTCTTTACTACATTATAATATGGCATGTACCATAGGAATAGTAGCCTACAGAAGGGATGATCCATGATTAAAGCACTAATCACATTGCCGATCTTTAACATGATTGTTATTTAAATTCTAGTATAGAGACCAGTCGCCTATTGCTTTACATGTTATGCATAAGTCTGTTGAATTTCGCGGGTTCGTTTTATTTGTCCTCCACAAACTTTGTTCACTCTGTGTATGAACATTGGTACGTGACGTGACCTTACTAAAGTAACATAGGGCACAATGACATATTGTATATCGTCAATGCCCTGATTGTGCTAAACAAATGTTGTGGATAAATAAATTCAACTAACTATGTCCTTGGTGAGTTACGGGTCCTTTTGTCCAACGGGCACAACCCGAAATCGATCGCACAATGGTATTTCCTTTTCGCGTTCGTCACAATATTATCCACAGTTCATTGCGGTGGTTATATGTAGAGTAAATCCTTCCCGTATTCACTATTTAACCACTCATATTCAAAATGACATAAACAAAGTGGTATACTTTCTTTTGTTAAACCCTTTATTATGATAACAAAGTTCATGGTAATGTGTTTATATTTAACATGAATTGAAAAACAAATGTTATACTTTAATTCATAAACAAGTTCTCCAGGCCCGTAACCAGGTGGGGCGGGGCTGGAGGGGGTGGGGGGGCATGTACCTTTTTTTGTACCAATGTACTTTTTGTTGTACTAATGTTCCTTTTTTTGTGAAAACGCCCCACCTCCACACACCGCCCCCCCCCCCCTATTTTTTAAAAAAAAACCTTTCAAAGCATTTTTTCGGACCGTTTTGGACTAAAATATGTCCTAACCCCCCACCTTTTACGAGTTTTTTTGTACCAATGTACCTTTTCCAAAAATAGCCCCCCCCCCCCCAACAAAAAAAAATCCTGAGTTCTTCAAAACATCACTTTTTTTTAGTTAGATGACAGTCAGTCGTTAGCGCGATCACTAAGGGGAGAGATGAGCTTTTTCTGTTATGAGGATCCCGTAGATTCTCGTAGTTACATTCTGTTTGTTACATTAGATGCTCGATCATTATTGTTATTTTTATTTCAAATAACATGAGTCCCAAAAATGCCCCCAAATAACTCATTTTTGGTCGATTAAATCGATAGTTCACCACTGGCTTATTATCTATTGAACACGACGGTCGTTTCAATGAGTAGTCATGGCCGAGCGGTTAAGGCTATAGACTATAAATCTATTGGATTCTCCCCGCGCCGGTTCGAATCCTGTCTGACGAAATTTTGTTACAATAAGCGATTTGGTCTGTGTATTGGAAAATGGCGTATATTTTTACTCCGCAAATTTTCATTCATGGATGTAATCGTCTACCTCCAGAGTATATTACTGGATTATTTCCAAGATGTTTGACATGTTAATGTCGGGAACCTTATAACCTTTTTCAAATGTGTTATTTTTTCTTTGGGAGAAATTTGCTATCAAACGCGATGATAATATATGTGGTAATTGTGCCGGTTTATCGAAAGGTAGGAAATACTGTTATTATATGAGAAATATATTGTTATATCCATTATCCTTTTTATTACCTGGAGTTCATGGGTTTTCTAAACCACAGTTCAAATTTTAGCCTATTAGACAATACCATGACGAAATGAGAAGGGTTTGAAATAAGCCGCTCCTAAACTAATTATATGCACATCCAATCGGAGTGCGTGTCTTCCGCAAGAAATCGTGCATATTTCATTTCACAGTGAACGCTTTTTGTGTGTGCTAACGACTGACTGTTTAGCATGTACATAATCTATCAAAATCAATACCTCCGTCAGCAACTCATTAACATACGGTTGCTAGCAGTGTTGGCAAGTGGTTATCACTGATTATATAACATTGGGGTCAATACAATATGTTGGAAACTCCCATTCACTTTTTAAGGGCGATAGAGGGCAGGGGGCACAATTTATACTTCTAATCTATGTGAGCCACGTGAGCAGCATGTGGTGCCCATGTGGTCACAAAGAGGCAGCCATGAGGATCAGTTTATCTAACTTCAAATATTGAAATATGTCTTAACTAAAACAGCACTGTTATTTTCATCTATCAAACAAGTTACTAAAATCACTTTGTATTATGTTTCTCACACAGTAACAAATCTCAATGTAGACATTATTTTAGGTAAATAGTGGTTGAAGTCTATCTATCAATGAATTCTTGAAATGAATAACAAAATCAGTGTTTGCAAGTCATTGCATATGAACTTTTGGGACAAAATGGGTTGAAGACCCCTTGTGTGATTAACTGACCATTGTGTTATATGCAACAACTGGTTTTACTTAAAATTCCATAAATACCCATTGGAAGGCATATAACATTATTCAAATCAAAATTTCTCATTCAATATTTTCTAGGAGTAATGCACTATGCCCTGTATCCAGCAAAATACTCAACATGCACCTATTGATAGAGTTAATTCAATTATTTGAACCAGAATACATAAAAACTAGGTTCAGATTTTGCACCTTATTATCCAACATGAGAGAAACGGTACAGAGTAGCTACTAAAATGGCACACCAAATAGCCACATATTGATAACATAGCCACATATTGATAACATCTCTAGCGAATTTCAATATTTGTTTGCATTGATCCACTGCTAGCGTAATATTGAGAATAAAATGTGTGTGTTTTCGGCGGGTTTTAAGAGTTTTCATGTACGTATATTATACTATGTAACAATCCAGCAAACTCCTGAGTGGAAAACATGATCTCACCATGTGGTCATATCAATCAACACACACTTTTAAATTCAAAGAGTACATGTCATGTACATGAGATGTACATGCGGTGTACATGTGATGTTCTTGTGATGTACATATGATGCACATGTTATGTACATTTGATGAGCATGCCATATCTATCTGATGAATATGTTATGTACATGTAATGCACATGTGATATATCACATGTGGTATATCACATGTGGTATATCACACGTGATGTATCGCATGTGATGTATCACATGCGATGCATTTGTCATGTAGAATGAGATGAATAAGTGATGCACATGTACAATCCATGCCCATGTGATATACATGCGATGCCCATGTGGTATACATGTGTATTGATTTACACACACTTTCACATTTACAAAACAGAAGTTTACTAACAGCCAAGTGGACCACTACCCCAGTTTACTAACAGCCAAGTGGACCACTACCCGCACATGATTGAGGCAATGTTTATTTCCTTTTCAAAGGCATGTTAGAACCACTTCTATTAAAGAACACTATCTATCATTTCAAACTGTTCCCGCCAAAATCACTTATGATTTACACAAAATGTAGCTCTACATATGGCTACTACATTCTGGTATCATTTACCAGACGGCCAACTAACCATGACTAGTCCTAAACCTCACCCTTTGTTTATATATGTACAATATAGCAATACTGGACCAGCAATATCTACCAGAAATATCCTAAAAGTAGGACTCTGTTTCTTACAACTTTAGATCTGTATAGCTTCATTCAACTGTAACAAACTTGATGTCATCTTAAAGGCTACTTAGGTTTTTTTTGTTTATGATAACAATCCATGAGAAGAATAAGATAAAGCAAGACAGCTGCCACATTAGTCTATGTCCAATGAAAATTGCAAGCTTCAAAACTCAATAAGTTGAATTACAAGGTGTGGGTGCTAATTGTGTTGAACTCGTCATCTGCAATTCTAATTTTGGTGGAAATCTTCTTTAAACGATGATTACTTCTTGGATAAAGGGTATCATTGTTACAAATCAAAGGAAATTGAAATGAACTATTATATTTATTTACCTCATGTATGTGACATAGTAGTATGCTTGATGTTATGACAAAATATGAACAAGTTTGTTATGGATAGGTAAATGAATACCACACAGATTCAAGGTTAATGGAAACAAGAATTCTATCTTTATGAAACATTAGGTATATTCATTTCAATTATTACAACTTTAATATTTTGGTAGGAGTGTCTATTGTTGAAATTTCGTTAACTTTTGCTTTTTGCCTCCCAAAAAGGTCATATTTTTTAAACATTTATTAATTGAATTCACAGAACATCTGTGGTTGGTCCAGATATTGCGGGACACTATTGAAAGATAAAATTCTGTTAAGCATAATACTGAATTTACCACAACTACAGAATAGCCCAACACCCAATAGACACTCCCATCAAAAAACTTACTTAACTGGGAGAGTTGCAATTTCCAGAGCATTTTTTTACATTTCTGTTTCTTCGTCAGACTACCTACTTACTAGCATGTTTGACAACTACAAGATGGCGTCTTGATTTTTTTTCGTCGATTTTTTTCTTCTGCTTTTTCACTTTTTTGAATATTTATTTCCTGCTTTTTATTTGCTGGAGGTGCTTCTTTGAAGCGTATGAGTCTTTTTGTTTATTTACATATCGTCTTCTTCCTCCTCTTCCTCCTCTGATTCTTCCTCATCATCTTGGGGTACCTGCATAGGTAATCCAGCTCCTGGCGGTTTACTATTGTAACCTAATGGTACTAATGGTACCTGTGATGGCATCGGTTGGGGTATCATTGCTGGAGGCTGAGGCGCTGATTTAGGTTGTGGGGGACTGGCCATTCCTTTCTGTAATCAGGCACAAAATATTCAAATTAGTTAAATCAGTCGAGATAAGTCCTAAGGTTAATAAAATTGAAAACCTCATGAAGTCTTTATGAGATCTTGCCCCAATGCAGGAAAGGTGAGACACCTTTCCTGCCCAATGCTACACACACACACCCACCCCCACACAAGTGCATGTCATTATAGTATATTTCAACTCCGCGAGACCATGACGGGTCTGTGTCAATGCTGCGTCGGTTAAGCTATGACACTGTTCAGAGGAAGAGAAATAGAGTATAGGGAGAACCGATAACAACCTAAACATTAGCCACCCCGTGGATTGTCTGTAATATGATTGATAGAGCAAATAAGCTAACGTAATGTCATGGACACACAGTGTATTTGCACAAAGCGGTAGATTGCGACATAAAAGTAGTTCATATGAACGATTGTTTGACTATTTTGCTATGGGGAGTCATTTCTAAAATGTTGTAAATTGAAACATCTTAATTAATAATTAATAGTACAAATTACGACTGTGTAATTAAATGATGATAGTTAAATGATGGTTATAGTTCAGGGAAATGATTTTGATCACTTGTTTTATCGAAAAACTGAAGAATCAAAATGTTTACTTTGGGATCCCAAAATTTCCCCCATGCCTTGGTTTACAAATGTTTTGATTCTTTACAGTAACTATCATCTAAACACTGGTTTTTCCTTGGTGTAAGACATTACAGAAATAAAGTAGCACAAGATTCTCTATTGACAGATTAAAGAATAATACAGGTTTATTTTGTAATGGGGTCTTTACACTTGTCTTAACTTATGAATGTCTTACACCAATAATATACCTAAACAATTGATACCCATAACTCATTATCCTTAAATTGTTACCTATTTAAGACTAATAAAATCCCAACAAACTCAAAGGTACAAAGGTAACACTTGGCTCTTTGTCATGTGACATGGAGACAGTTGTCATGTGACATGGACACGGTTGTCATGTGACAGGGAGACGGTTGTCATGTGTGTTTCTCTCCTGATTGTTCGAATCACACCCCACCCAAACCTTCTCTTATCTTTTCCCATCAATTAACCTACCGTTCTTCTATACTCCTCCATTCTCTCTTGGTATTTCTTATATTCAACTGCAACTTTATCAAGATATGGTTTCTTTTGCTGATCCGTCAGCTTGTTCCACTCTTCTCCGCAGATCACCGTCAATCTGCGACCCTTCTCAATCTTCTGGCCGGCCATTTGCTTACGGAAATCTGTCAGAAAGTAGAAGAACGCTGTTGCTGGCTTCTTGGGCTTGTCGGGGTCTCGTACTTTCCTGTAGACTGAAATCTGGTAACAAAGAGTGGGGCAGTCAAAAGATTAGTTTCAAGAGTTTCATAGCAAAATGCGGTAAACAATTAACGTTCTAATGCAATGATAATTTTGAAGGCAAACTCCTTGTTAACTCTGTTGTACAGTCTGTCATCAACTCAGGGGGGAGCGTACTCAGATATTTTTTTGGTATGGATGTGCCGCCAGCAAAATGAAAAACTGACCCATACATTTAACGATTTTCTGGGAAATGGACCCGTACGTTTACCAGAGACCCATAATTTTCCTATATATTTGAATCATTTGGCTAATAATTTCTGTGAAAAACAGCAAAATTAAATCTTTTAGACCCTACCAAAATTGGCTTTGAAAAGGGGTCATTCATTTACTAGAGGGTGAGAAATGGGACCCTATTAGGCGGCACATCCCCATAACCTCATATCCACTTCGTACCCCCGCCCCCCCCCCCCCCCCCCGGGTCATCAAGTGAACAGGTGTATGACCAGGAAGTATGTGGTGAACTACCATAGTGGTAGGCCAGTTTTAAGTTTACTTCTTACTCTCAATTTGTTAACGTTCACTTTTAAAAATTTGATCAAAAGTAGCATATATTTTCTTCCTGGTTGAGCTCTAAATTACTTTACATGGAGATGTTATCCACCAAAGTAATAGTCTGTTGGGTCTTGCGGCAAATCAGTGGTGGCAAGCAAAGGTCCCAAAAACAGCAAATTGATAAATGTGTTTGCCCTTTTGTAAGTAAAAAATGTCAATATAAATGTGTGTGCTGTATGATCAGTTTTTATCTTTCTGTTTTCAAATGACACATCCCTCCATTAAAAAAATCCTGGCCCCACCACCGACTGTAAATGAAGGTGTACACACTGATCTGTAATCACAAGTGGCCTGTCCACAGAGATAGCCGTTGCTTGATTTTGATTAAGTTATGATTATGCGTGCACCAATAGGTGATGAAATAAAAGTTGTGGTTAATTGGATCTCATTGTAAAGTGTGTAAAACATAATGTGTAATTCACACGCACAGTTCGCCACATTGATACATCTATAATATTTCAATCCCATTAATAGATGGGAATATCATCAACTTTAATCTTCGTCACCTCTTGTTGCAATCATAATAATAACCTCTACACATTTTTCATGAATGAATCAAACGGTCCAAAAAATTTTTTTTTTTAATACAACACTTTTTCCTATAAATTGCTTTTTCCATTCTCTACATCTGTATAGATTTTGAATTACATTGCATAAAAGCACCTGGTCAGAAAATGTTGGTTGAGATGTAGTTCATAAACAGTTTTATTTAAAGAAGATGCCCAGCAAAACATTGCGGTTCGGGAAAATCACCTGACTTAAGTCAAGTCATGTAAGTTAAGCACATCCCATTGACTTTATGTGGAGATCATTTTGATCTAAACTGCTCACAAAAAGTTAGGAAACTTTTTGTAATCAAGTATATTTTTATTATTTATTACCCTCTTTGTATCTGTTATATATCAATAGAAAGCTGAAGTGTTCCTCTTTAAAATGATACCACATTTGCAATGATTACATGTTGCTGAACTTGGCCACATGAATGAGAATGAGGCACAGTCACAAATCAAATGTGCCAAAATTACCGTTATCTGTGCCTAAACAGTCAATAGGTAATGATCAAACCGGTCATGCATGAGAACCATGAATGGTTTACACAAAGATTTGCACCAGTGAGCACAACACACACAAGTTAACCCTCATCTCTTTAGAAAACCATTATTTGGGTATTTGCAAGACTGGGTTAACAATGACTCCAGGTGGAAGGTCATGAAGGTACGTGATGAAAGGTTTAGGCCTACAACTTGTACATTTTTCTGAGACACGGTAAACGTTTTGCAGTTTCAATATGCCGCGTTTAACAGATTTGGAGAGAGCCCGTGCCATTACCTATTGACTGTTTAGCACAGATAACGGTAATTTTGGCACATTTGATTTGTGACTTTGCCTCATTCTCATTCATGTGGCCAAGTCCAGCAACATGTCATCATTGCACATTTGGTATCATATTAAAGAAGAACACTTCAGCTTTCCATTGATATGCAACATAATACAAGAGGGTAATAAATAATAAAAATATACTTGATTAAAAAAAGTTTCCTAACTTTGTGTGAGCAGTTTATGTTCAGGACTCGAAAGAGTGATCTAGTTGCTATAGTGACAATGGGTTATGTAATACTTCCATAGAAATACCAAGCAACTCACTCTTGCAATTAATCTTAGCCCTAATAATTGACAACCTCTTACACAGAATGAATCAAACGAGAAGAGAAATGGTTGGGGTCCATAAGGGTGACACATATGTCTCATATTTTATTTTAAAAACTCACATTGGTACAAATGTCTGCTTAATACTTAAAACTACCACAAAATGCATTTGATGTACATGAGACATCCATATGATGCACATGTGACATCCATGTGGTGTACATGTACATATGACATACATGTATATGTGACATGCATGTGATGCACATGTGATGTACATAGACATACATATGATGTACATTGTGCATACATGTGATGATGTACATGTTATATATGTAACATGCATAATGTTCATGTGACATGCATGTGGATTACTTTCAAACTCACATTGGTACAAATGTCTGCTTATATTTAAATACTACCACAAAAAATGCAGAAACTTAAAGAGCGAACATACATTGGTACAAAAAAATGGGAATATCTAGGACAAAAGGGTCAATTTTCCATTTTTTTCTTACAGGGAAACATTATAATACATAACAAACTACACAAAACCTTATTCATAAGGTTTTTAACATTTGAAATTGCATGGAATATTCTTATTGAATACATATTCATCAATATTAATATAATAAAGGCCAGAGACATAATGTCTGATAAAATACAATGCCTGAGATATTCATTCATAACATTAGTTTCTTCTTTAAAAATTGGGATTATTCAGAAGTATCTTATTTCGGGAGTATTCCAGTTTATTACAAAAATTGGTTTATTTTTTCAAGTCATAGGTTCCATTGACGAAACAAAGCCCTGTCTACCCCGTACATGTTACAAAAGGGAAAAACCAATCCAACATTCTCAAACATATTATTGGACAGTCAGTATTGGAAAAGGCAACTATCTTAGCGATTCGGGCACTGGATTATTAAAGTTTGCATTTCTTAGTCTTTAAGAAATTTGGTCACTTTCACTTGCCTCAAAAGAGGTCAAAATTTGACTGGTTACTTACGGGTGTGCGTAATAATTATTATGGTTCACAAAAAGTAATGACAAATGTATTAGTAAAATATTATTGCAATGGTGGAAACCGTGTACTTTCCTGTTATTGTTCACTCAAGAATCTGTTCTATAACACACCAGTTAGTTGAACCAGTAACCATGGTGATTTATAAATTTACATAAAATACCAATACATCAATCTATTGGTCTTTTTAAAAAGAGTTGTATAACATACTACAAAGGCGATAAGATAAATATATCAAGTAAAATATGACAAGGCTCAAAAAGGGGGAATTATTGTTCATAAAAATACACACAAATGGTAGAGTTTTCATAAAAATTACAATTCTTTGTGGACCAGAGGCATGAAAGTAGTAGTATAGTATATACCCTTTGGGCCAGAGAGGACACAACAATTTTTTAGGTTGTCATCAAAATATACTTTGAATCTATAAGTTAAAAGCAACTGTTCACTTGGTGAACTTTTTTTTGCACAAGAATGCAGGAACTTTTATATATTTTTCTTCTCGGAAGTGAAATGTTTACAACTATCAACAGTGATACACAGATGAAGCTCAAGCATGATTTTAGTGATCAGAGTGAAAGCATTTACATGAGCAATGATTTGGACGGGTAACAATGGTATTTTTTCTTTGTACAAGTACTACAACCTTTCCATACAACATTAAGAATCTGGAAGGTTGCAGAAGCAAGCAGCTTTTATACTTTGTTCTATGCATACAGATTTCATACCCATTACGGTTTAGTCACGCTTAGGGTTGGGGTTACTTTTCAAAATTTCTAAATTCGTAAGCAGCAATTATAACAGCTTAAAATACAATGCCAATAAATATGATTACAGAATAGATTTAGGTCAATAATGAGAATTATTTGAGAGTGCTATGTTTAAAATTTAAATGCATCTACCACTTTCAAAAGCCAATTATTAGAAGCTAAAATACAATCATGAAATGTTACAATCGTTTTTCTGGAATATCTAGCATTTAGTAAAGAATTCATAACCTAATGTTTATTTATTATAATGAAGAATTTACATCTAAAATATCATAATCTATATAATTAGCTCCGCAAGTTATGTAAATCTTAATTTGTTTCCGCACTGGTAAGTAAATTTAAATACAATGTGCTTATGCTTACGCAATTTTAAGATGAAACGTGGGAGTACCAGTTTTGTCCAATGACAAGACATACAAACAAGAGTTTACAGACCTCTATGTTAGGCGGCCCTCTATGTTAGGCTGCCCAAAATCTCTGGTAAAATCGGAAGAAGACCTTTGTGCTTCACTGGCCATTGCTTTGGGAGCAAGCATGATGAGTCACAGCTAAAGCTAGTTCAATGGATTCCAAAAGAAGAAGAAAAACAGGGAATCCTGAGCTCATTTACATGGATAGCCTCACACAAAATATTAGACTACAATCTAACGACATTAACTTACAGCCATGTAGGACGGGGGATTGTAGATAGAAATATTGTGAGTCAAGGACACCATTTGAACTAAGTAAGTAATAAGCTAAGGGTGGTAATCAATAAACCGCCAATAAATTGCTGCTAATACTTCAGCCATTTCAAACAAGTTCACTAATCGTTCGTGTTTTTATAAAAGCGTAACATTTTATCATTTCAATAGGTCTTTCTTCTTTTAAAATGATAAATTATAGTTGGTTGATTATTTACCTGTAGGCACGAGGGGAATAGAAGGGGTCTTTTGTATTGTGCAAAATAAAAATGATTTAGAGATTGAATACAACATTGGATACAACATTGTGTTTATGTTTCAAATTTGAATCACATCATCCATATAAAAATAAATTTGGCTAATAAAGTTAATGTTTTTTCAATATTTACACACTGAAATGGTCTTCAAAATATGCATTAGTAATCTTTATAACACTAATGCATTCCATAAATTTGGTTTCATGTTATAAAAAAACGATACGAAAGGATATGTTGTTGCTAAAAATGTAAAATTTGTATAAATACCGACTCAACTGGTTAGCATAGACAACATTTGGAAGCAAGTTTGTATCAGTTAGGGCCTAAATGTTAGTAAAAATCTCAACAGTTTAGTGGAGGTCCTCCATACAAAGGAGAACTATCGTAATCTTTCAAGATATCAACATGTTCAATGAATGTGTTATCGTGAATTATTTGTTAGTTAATATCTCATTTTGGGATGCAAGATATCACACAGAATACAGTGGTCAAATTATGTAACATTCTATAGGACATTTTTGTTTTCAAATTCAAATTTGAATGAAAACGAAGTCAAAGTTGTTAACTAAGGTCTCATTTTCAATATCAGACATGTCTGGAAATTATGAATTTAAATTAAGAAACGGATGGAACTTTATGACAATAGGTATTTTCAATATTCAATTAATGAACGTTTTCACACTTAGTATTTACTCTCATAACTGTTCTTGTTTCCCTACTGATTCATAACTGTTTGCATGTTCAAGTGAACCATGTTAACACAAAGTTGCTTGGGCCTTACATTTACTTTGTGTTAATAGGAATTTGTGTAGTCAGGCTATATTATAATATCAAATATAAGCCTGGCATTTAAAAAAACACTTGGTATTATCAGGAACTTTGTGTTATCAGAGTTTGTGTTAACACAGTTTCGCTGAAATACATGACATTTTGGTATACTTTTGAGCAAACAGGTGTGTACAAAAATTCCTTATTAGATGGAAATTAATCATTTTAATTCAATCTAAGAAAAGACAAATATATATATTGTCAGGTAACTGTATATAAAGAAGCGCTAAAAAAACTACAAATCCTCTTATCTTAACTACAAATAATATTACAGAACTGCTGCACACTACAATAACTTAAGCACCGTCACTTAAAAAAATAAAAAAGTTTTAAAACTATCAAAAGAAAACATGTCTGTTAAGTTTTGCTGTAACTTTCCATCTTAATCCCGTAATTTTCCTTAATAAAAGTCAGCCAAACATGACAATGAATGTTAAGATAACAAAAGAGAGTCCATTTATGAAGGGAATCTTTTTTTACCGCATCAATTCATGAAATTTGGCTGATGAATCTAATTTGAAAAAGAAAAGAAATTAAGAATATGTGATTAAAAATTTTACATCAAAAACACACACAAAAGTGTAAATGTGACACACATGACATACATGTAATGCACATGTGACACTCATGTGACATACATGTGATGTACATATTTTGTAAGCTTACTGGCAAATTTCAGCTATGTAAGTGTTCTAGATGGGAAGATACAGCAAGTATAAAAGGTATTTGGGATGGATGAGGGTGGCGGGTGGAAGGAGTGGGGTTGAGAGAACGGGGGTGGAGGGAGTGGGATGGGGGTGTGGTGGATGGTGTGGGGTGAAGAAAGTGGTAGGTGGACGAGGGATTACAGCAGGTTAGATCAAACATTGATGAAAAGGGTTAATTTATTTACCTGCCAAAAAAAAACCACCCAAAAACCATCAATCAATGATTAATTTTGGGGGTAATTAGAACTATTGCTGTCTGTGAATTAATGTCAGTTCTGATATGGTAACCAATGAAATGGGAGGGTGGAGTGGTTAAAATGAAAGGGAATGTTTACAACAAGTTTGAATACTGCTAAACAAAATTCTTTCTGGAAGAATAATTAACCTTACAATCTACAGATATAATAATAATAGTTATAATAACGAAATATCTTACACTGGTGACATCTTTAATAATGGAAAGGCCTAAAATAAATGTTTGTTGTGTTTACAACATCATTACCGGGACTTTGATGGTTTGTATTTTATTGTTTTGTTTCCGTACGGTGATGTGACACAATAAATATTTATAGAAATTTGAACTTTTAGAGAAACATTTTGTTTGCATATTTTAGCACTACATTTATGTTATTTGTAATATTGTCATAAATATATGTATGACAGCAAAAATACAATATCAGCATTGTTGATCCATAAATGATGCAAACACACAAATCTAATCCATGCAATTAATGAAGCTATATATAGTCAACGTCATAATGCTATGGACAAAATTCAAGCTATTTCACGTCACGCGAGCTTGTTTTGTTGTTGTTCACGGCGTTGCGTGCAGATGCATGAAATGCGCGACCAAATAGGCATGCATGCACATGAAGATTTCACCATTGACCAATCACGTCACGCGAGCTTGTTTTGTTGTTGTTCATGGCATTGCGTCCAGATACATGAAATGCGCGACCAAAGAGGCATGCATGCATGAAGATTTCACCATTGACCAATCGGGGCGTGCGGTCATTTTTTGAACAGAAAGTGTCCGGTACGCATTTCTAGGTTTACGTACGTACACTGCTCATACGCATGCACACACCCCCACACAAACGCTTCCATTGTTGGAATTATGTCCATACTATAATGACACTGACTTATCGGTTTGTGTTACATGTGGTCAAAGCTGGTGCTAAAGTATTTAATTGTACGGTAAAACACTTTCCTATTTTCCAGAATATACCAGAGTAATATCCTGACAATCAAACAATTTTTCGGCCGGCTTGGAGACATTTAACTGAATACATTTTTTCTTCTTAAATACAAAGCACTAAAATACATGCAAATCTAGCATGAACTTGTTAAAATTGAAACCACTGAGTTGGCATTACTATCATGATAGCTAGCAGTAGATCCTTAACACTTTCAATTCCAAGCGGCAGGCGTCTGCAGACGACATTCAAAGATTTCACCAAAAATGTCGAAATAATTAAATTTCATTACCATATTTGGAATCATCATGAGAAATGCTTTAAAATAAGTACAAACATTCCTAGTATTATTGGTTCAGCAATTCTTGAGATATGCTCTGAAAGTTGGGAAAAGTTCCTGAAAATCGGTTTTGAAATAGTAAGTGTTAGTGACAGAGTTAACATGTGGTGTGCATGTGAGCAGCGTGTGATGTACATGGAACCAACATGTGATGCTCATGTTGTCACAAAGCCGTAACCATGATGACAGAGTGACAGAGTTTATTGTGATAAGCATGTGATAAGCCATGTGATACTCATGTGAATACAATTGTTTTGATATGAATAACAAAATCAGTGTTTGCAAGTCATCGTATATGAACTTTTGGGACAAAATGGGTTGAAGACCCCTTGTGTGATTAACTGACCATTGTGTTATATGCAACAACTGGTTTTACTTAAAATTCCATAAATACACATTGGAAGGCATATAACATTATTCAAATCAAAATTTCTCATTCAATATTTTCTAGGAGTAATGCACTACTCTGAGATGCCCTGTATCCAGCAAAATACTCAACATGCACCTATTGATTTATTAATTATTAATTCAATTATTTGAACCAGAATACATAAAAACTAGGTTCAGATTTTGCACCTTATTATCCAACATGAGAGAACTGGTACAGAGTACCTACTAAAATGGCACACCAAATAGCCACATATTGATAACATAGCCACATATTGATAACATCTCTAGCGAATTTCAATATTTGTTTGCATTGATCTACTGCTAGCGTAATATTGAGAATAAAATGCGTGTGTTTTCGGCGGGTTTTAAGAGTTTTCATGTACGTATATTATACTATGTAACAATCCAGCAAACTCCTGAGTGGAAAACATGATCTCACCATGTGGTCATATCAATCAACACACACTTTGAAAATTCACAGAGTACATGTCATGTACATGAGATGTACATGCGGTGTACATGTGATGTACTTGTGATGTACATATGATGCACATGTTATGTACATTTGATGAGCATGCCATATCTATCTGATGAATATGTTATGTACATGTAATGCACATGTGATATATCACATGTGGTATATCACACGTGATGTATCGCATGTGATGTATCACATGCGATGCATTTGTCATGTAGAATGAGATGAATAAGTGATGCACATGTACAATCCATGCCCATGTGATATACATGCGATGCCCATGTGGTATACATGTGTATTGATTTACACACACTTTCACATTTACAAAACAGAAGTTTACTAACAGCCAAGTGGACCACTACCCCAGTTTACTAACAGCCAAGTGGACCACTACCCGCACATGATTGAGGCAATGTTTATTTCCTTTTCGAAGGCATGTTAGAACCACTTCTATTAAAGAACACTATCTATCATTTCAAACTGTTCCCGCCAAAATCACTTATGATTTACACAAAATGTAGCTCTACATATGGCTACTACATTCTGGTATCATTTACCAGACGGCCAACTAACCATGACTAGTCCTAAACCTCACCCTTTGTTTATATATGTACAATATAGCAATACTGGACCAGCAATATCTACCAGAAATATCCATGAAAGTAGGACTCTGTTTCTTACAACTTTAGATCTGTATAGCTTCATTCAACTGTAACAAACTTGATGTCATCTTAAAGGCTACTTAGGTGATTTTTGGTTTATGATAACAATCCATGAGAAGAATAAGATAAAGCAAGACAGCTGCCACATTAGACTATGTCCAATGAAAATTGCAAGCTTCAAAACTATTACAAGGTGTAGGTGCTAATTGTGTTAAACTCGTCATCTGCAATTCTAATTTTGGTGGAAATCTTCTTTAAACGATGATTACTTCTTGGATAAAGGGTATCATTGTTACAAATCAAAGGAAATTGAAATGAACTATTATATTTATTTACCTCATGTATGTGACATGGTACTGTAGTATGCTTGATGTTATGACAAAATATGAACAAGTTTGTTATGGATAGGTAAATGAATACCACACAGATTCAAGGTTAATGGAAACAAGAATTCTATCTTTATGAAACATTAGGTATATTCATTTCAATTATTACAACTTTAATATTTTGGTAGGAGTGTCTATTGTTGAAATTTCGTTAACTTTTGCTTTTTGCCTCCCAAAAAAGGGCATATTTTTTAAACATTTATTAATTGAATTCACAGAACATTTGTGGTTGGTCCAGATATTGCGGGACACTATTGAAAGATAAATTCTGTTAAGCATGATACTGAATTTACCACAACTACAGAATAGCCCAACACCCAATAGACACTCCCATCAAAAAGCTTACTTAACTGGGAGAGTTGCAATTTCCAGAGCATTTTTTTACATTTCTGTTTCTTCGTCAGACTACCTACTTACTAGCATGTTTGACAACTACAAGATGGCGTCTTGATTTTTTTTCGTCGATTTTTTTCTTCTGCTTTTTCACTTTTTTGAATATTTATTTCCTGCTTTTTATTTGCTGGAGGTGCTTCTTTGAAGCGTATCAGTCTTTTTGTTTATTTACATGTCGTCTTCTTCCTCCTCTTCCTCCTCTGATTCTTCCTCATCATCTTGGGGTACCTGCATAGGTAATCCAGCTCCTGGCGGTTTACTATTGTAACCTAATGGTACTAATGGTACCTGTGATGGCATGGGTTGGGGTATCATTGCTTGAGGCTGAGGCTGAGGCGCTGATTTAGGTTGTGGGGGACTGGCCATTCCTTTCTGTAATCAGGCACAAAATATTCAAATTAGTTAAATCAATCGAGATAAGTCCTAAGGTAAATAAAATTGAAAACCTCATGAAGTCTATGAGATCTTGCCCCAATGCTACACACACACCCCCACACAAGTGCATGTCACTATAATATATTTCAACTCCAAGAGACCATGACGGGTCTGTGTCAATGCTGCGTCGGTTAAGCTATGACACTGTTCAGAGGAAGAGAAATAAGGTATAGGGAGAACTGATGACAACCTAAACATTAGCCATACTATGGGTTGTCTGTAATATGATTGATAGAGCAAACAAGGCAACAAGCTAATGTCATGTCATGGAAACACAGTGTATTTGCACAAAGCGCTAATTTGCGACATGAGAGTAGTTCATCTAAACGATTGTTTGACTATTTTGCTATCGGGAGTCATTTGTAAAATGTCGCAAATTGAAACATTTTAATCAATAATTAATAGTACAAATTATGACTGTGTAATTAAATGATGATAGTTAAATGATGGTTTAGTTCAGGGAAATAATTTTGATCACTTGTTTTATCGAAAAACTGAAGAATCAAAGAGTTTACTTTGGGATCCCAGAATTTCCCCCCATGCCTTGGTTTAAAAAAATACCAAATGTTTTGATTCTTCACAATAACTAACATTTAAACACTAGTTTTTCTTTGGTGTAAGACAATACAGAATTAAGGTAGCGCAAGATCCTCTATTGACAGATTAAACGATAATACAGCTTTATTCCGTAATGGGTTCTTTACACTAGTCTTTAACTTATGAATGTCTTACACCAAGAATATACCTAAACAATTGATACCCATAACTCATTATCCTTAAATTGTTACCTATTTAAGACTAATAAAATCCCAACAAACTCAAAGGTACAAAGGTAACACTTGGCTCTTTGTCATGTGACATGGAGACAGTTGTCATGTGACATGGACACGGTTGCCATGTGACAGTTGTCATGTGACAGGGAGACGGTTTTCAGGTGACAGGGAGACGGTTTTCAGGTGACAGGAAGACGGTTGTCATGTGACAGGGAGACAGTTGTCATATGTGTTTCTCTCCTGATTGTTCGAATCACACCCCACCCAAACCTTCTCTTATCTTTTCCCATCAATTAACCTACCGTTCTTCTGTACTCCTCCATTCTCTCTTGGTATTTCTTATATTCAACTGCAACTTTATCAAGATATGGTTTCTTTTGCTGATCTGTCAGCTTGTTCCACTCTTCTCCGCAGATCACCGTCAATCTGCGACCCTTCTCAATCTTCTGGCCGGCCATTTGCTTACGGAAATCCGTCAGAAAGTAGAAGAACGCTGTTGCTGGCTTCTTGGGCTTGTCGGGGTCTCGTACTTTCCTGTAGACTAACATCTGGTAACAAAGAGTGGGGCAGTCAAAAGATTAGTTTCAAGAGTTTCATAGCAAAATACAGTAAACAATTAACATTCTAATGCAATGATCATTTTGAAGGCAAACTCCTTGTTAACTCTGTTGTAGAGTCTGTCATCAACCCAGGGGGGAGCGTACTCAGATATTTTTTTGGTATGGATGTGCCGCCAGCCAAATGAAAAACTGACCCATACATTTACCGATTTTCTGGGAAATGGACCCGTACGTTTACCAGAGACCCATAATTTTCCTGTATATTTGACAGATTTGGCTAATTATTTCTGTGAAAAACAGCAAAATTAAATCTTTTAGACCCTACCAAAATTGGCTTTGAAAAGGGGTCATTCATTCACTAGAGGGTGAGAAATGGGACCCTATTGGGCGGCACATCCCCATAACCTCATATCCACTTCGTACCCCCGCCCCCTGGGTCATCAAGTTAACAGGTGCATGACCAGGAAGTATGTGGTGAACTACCATAGTGGTAGGCCAATTTTAAGTTTACTTCTTACTCTCAATTTGTCAACGTTCACTTTTAAAAATTTGATCAAAAGTAGCATATATTTTCTTCCTGGTTGAGCTCTAAATTACTTTACATGGAGGTGTTACCAACCGAAGTAATAATCAGTTGGGTCTTGCGGCAAATCAGTGGTGGCAAGCAAAGGTCCCAAAAGCAGCAAATTGATAAATGTGTTTGCCATTTGTAAGTAAAACATGTCAATATAAATGTGTGTGCTGTATGATCAGTTTTTATCTTTCCGTTTTCAAATTACACATCCCTCCAATAAAAAAAATCCTGGCCCCACCACCGACTCTAAATGAAGGTGTACACACTGATCGGCAATCACGAGTGGCCTGTCCACAGATAGCCGTTGCTTGATTTTGATTAAGTTATGATTATGCGTGCACCAATAGGGGATGAAATAAAAGTGGTGGTTAATTGGATCTCATTGTAAAGTGTGCAAAACATGTGTAATTCACACGCACAGTTCGCCACATTGATACATCTATAATATTTCAATCCCATTAATAAATGGGAATATCATCAACTTTAATCTTCGTCACCTCTTGTTCCAATCATAATAATAACCTATACACATTTTTCATGAATGAATCAAACGGTCCAAAATCATCTTTCTTTAATACGACACTTTTTCCCCATAAATTGCTTTTTCCGTTCTCTACATGAACTATAGATTTTGAATAACATTGCATAAAAGCACCTGGTCAGAAAATGTTGGTTGAGATGTAGGTCATAAACAGTTTTATTTAAAGGAGATAGATGTCAAGCAAAACATTGTGGTTTGGGAAAAACACCCGACTTAAGTTAAGTCAAGTAAGTTAAGCACATCCCATTGACTTTATGTGGAGATCATTTTGATCTATGTTCAGGACTCGAAAGAGTGATCTAGTTGCTATAGTGACAATCGGTTATGTAACACTTCCATAGAAATACCAAGCAACTCACTCTTGCAATTAATCTTGGCCCTAATAATTGATAACCTCTTACACAGAATTAATCAAACGAGAAGAGAAATGTTTGGGGTCCATAAGGGTGACACATATGTCTCATATTTTATTTTAAAAACTCACATTGGTACAAATGTCTGCTTAATACTTAAAACTACCACAAAAATGCATTTGATGTACATGAGACATCCATGTGGTGTACATATGACATCCATGTGGTGTACATATGACATACATGTATATGTGACATGCATGTGATGCACATGTGATGTACATAGACATACATATGATGTACATGCTTGGGATGTACATTGTGCATACATGTGATGATGTACATGTTATATATGTAACATGCATAATGTCCATGTGACATGCATGTGGATTACTTTTAAACTCACATTGGTACAAATGTCTGCTTATATTTAAATACTACCACAAAAAATGCAGAAACTTAAAGAGCGAACATACATTGGTACAAAAAAATGGGAATATCTAGGACAAAAGGGTCAATTTTCCATTTTTTTCTTACAGGGAAACATTATAATACATAACAAACTACACAAAACCTTATTCATAAGGTTTTTAACATTTGAAATTGCATGGAATATTCTTATTGAATACATATTCATCAATATTAATATAATAAAGGCCAGAGACATAATGTCTGATAAAATACAATGCCTGAGATATTCATTCATAACATTAGTTTCTTCTTTAAAAATTGGGATTATTCAGAAGTATCTTATTTCGGGAGTATTCCAGTTTATTACAAAAATTGGTTTATTTTTTCAAGTCATAGGTTCCATTGACGAAACAAAGCCCTGTCTACCCCGTACATGTTACAAAAGGGAAAAAACAATCCAACATTCTCAAACATATTATTGGACAGTCAGTATTGGAAAAGGCAACTATCTTAGCGATTCGGGCACTGGATTATTAAAGTTTGCATTTCTTAGTCTTTAAGAAATTTGGTCACTTTCACTTGCCTCAAAAGAGGTCAAAATTTGACTGGTTACTTACGGGTGTGCGTAATAATTATTATGGTTCACAAAAAGTAATGACAAATGTATTAGTAAAATATTATTGCAATGGTGGAAACCGTGTACTTTCCTGTTATTGTTCACTCAAGAATCTGTTCTATAACACACCAGTTAGTTGAACCAGTAACCATGGTGATTTATAAATTTACATAAAATACCAATACATCAATCTATTGGTCTTTTTAAAAAGAGTTGTATAACATACTACAAAGGCGATAAAATAAATATATCAAGTAAAATATGACAAGGCTCAAAAAGGGGGAATTATTGTTCATAAAAATACACACAAATGGTAGAGTTTTCATAAAAATTACAGTTCTTTGTGGACCAGAGGCATGAAAGTAGTAGTATAGTATATACCCTTTGGGCCAGAGAGGACACAACAATTTTTTAGGTTGTCATCAAAATATACTTTGAATCTATAAGTTAAAAGCAACTGTTCACTTGGTGAACTTTTTTTTGCACAAGAATGCAGGAACTTTTATATATTTTTCTTCTCGGAAGTGAAATGTTTACAACTATCAACAGTGATACACAGATAAAGCTCAAGCATGATTTTAGTGATCAGAGTGAAAGCATTTACATCAGCAATGATTTGGACGGGTAACAATGGTATTTTTTCTTTGTACAAGTACTACAACCTTTCCATACAACATTAAGAATCTGGAAGGTTGCAGAAGCAAGCAGCTTTTATACTTTGTTCTATGCATACAGATTTCATACCCATTACGGTTTAGTCACGCTTAGGGTTGGGGTTACTTTTCAAAATTTCTAAATTCGTAAGCAGCAATTATAACAGCTTAAAATACAATGCCAATAAATATGATTACAGAATAGATTTAGGTCAATAATGAGAATTAATTGAGAGTGCTATGTTTAAAATTTAAATGCATCTACCACTTTCAAAAGCCAATTATTAGAAGCTAAAATACAATCATGAAATGTTACAATCGTTTTTCTGGAATATCCAGCATTTAGTAAAGAATTCATAACCTAATGTTTATTTATTATAATGAAGAATTTACATCTAAAATATCATAATCTATATAATTAGCTCCGCAAGTTATGTAAATCTTAATTTGTTTCCGCACTGGTAAGTAAATTTAAATACAATGTGCTTATGCTTACGCAATTTTAAGATGAAACGTGGGAGTACCAGTTTTGTCCAAAGACAAGACATACAAACAGAGTTTACAGACCTCTATGTTAGGCGGCCCTCTATGTTAGGCTGCCCAAAATCTCTGGTAAAATCGGAAGAAGACCTTTGTGCTTCACTGGCCATTGCTTTGGGAGCAAGCATGATGAGTCACAGCTAAAGCTAGTTCATTGGATTCCAAAAGAAGAAGAAGAAAAACAGGGAATCCTGAGCTCATTTACATGGATAGCCTCACACAAATATTAGACTACAATCTAACGACATTAACTTACAGCCATGTAGGACGGGGGATTGTAGATAGAAATATTGTGATTCAAGGACACCATTTGAACTAAGTAAGTAATAAGCTAAGGGTGGTAATCAATAAACCGCCAATAAATTGCTGCTAAAACTTCAGCCATTTCAAACAAGTTCACTAATCGTTCGTGTTTTTATAAAAGCGTAACATTTTATCATTTCAATAGGTCTTTCTTCTTTTAAAATGATAAATTATAGTTGGTTGATTATTTACCTGTAGGCACGAGGGGAATAGAAGGGGTCTTTTGTATTGTGCAAAATAAAAATGATTTAGAGATTGAATACAACATTGGATACAACATTGTGTTTATGTTTCAAATTTGAATCACATCATCCATATAAAAATAAATTTGGCTAATAAAGTTAATGTTTCCAATATTTACACACTGAAATGGTCTTCAAAATATGCATTAGTAATCTTTATAACACTAATGCATTCCATAAATTTGGTTTCATGTTATAAAAAACGATACGAAAGGATATGTTGTTGCTAAAAATGTAAAATTTGTATAAATACCGACTCAACTGGTTAGCATAGACAACATTTGGAAGCAAGTTTGTATCAGTTAGGGCCTAAATGTTAGTAAAAATCTCAACAGTTTAGTGGAGGTCCTCCATACAAAGGAGAACTATTGTAATCTTTCAAGATATCAACATGTTCAATGAATGTGTTATCGTGAATTATTTGTTAGTTAATATCTCATTTTGGGATGCAAGATATCACACAGAATACAGTGGTCAAATTATGTAACATTCTATAGGACATTTTTGTTTTCAAATTCAAATTTTAATGAAAACGAAGTCAAAGTTGTTAACTAAGGTCTCATTTTCAATATCAGACATGTCTGGAAATTATGAATTTAAATTAAGAAACGGATGGAACTTTACAACTATAGGTATTTTCAATATTCAATTAATGAACGTTTTCACACTTTATAGTATTTACTCTCATAACTGTTCTTGTTTCCCTACTGATTCATAACTGTTTGCATGTTCAAGTGAACCATGTTAACACAAAGTTGCTTGGGCCTTACATTTACTTTGTGTTAATAGGAATTTGTGTAGTCAGGCTATATTATAATATCAAATATAAGCCTGGCATTTAAAAAAACACTTGGTATTATCAGGAACTTTGTGTTATCAGAGTTTGTGTTAACACAGTTTCGCTGAAATACATGACATTTTGGTATACTTTTGAGCAAACAGGTGTGTACAAAAATTCCTTATTAGATGGAAATTAATCATCTTAATTCAATCTAAGAAAAGACAAATATATATATTGTCAGGTAACTGTATATAAAGAAGCGCTAAAAAAACTACAAATCCTCTTATCTTAACTACAAATAATATTACAGAACTGCTGCACACTACAATAACTTAAGCACCGTCACTTAAAAAAATTAAAAAGTTTTAAAGCTATCAAAAGAAAACATTTCTGTTAAGTTTTGCTGTAACTTTCCATCCTAATCCCGTAGTTTTCCTTAATAAAAGTCAGCCAAACATGACAATGAATGTTATGATAACAAAAGAGAGTCCATTTATGAAGGGAATCTTTTTTACCGCATCAATTCATGAAATTTGGCTGATGAATCCAATTTGAAAAAGAAAAGAAAATTAAGAATATGTGATTAATAATTTTACATCAAAAACACACAAAAGTGTAAATGTGACACACATGACATACATATGATGTACATGTGACATTCATGTGAAATACATGTGACATACATGTGATGTACATATTTCGTAAGCTTACTGGTGAATTTCAGCTATATAAGTGTTCTAGATGGGAAGATACACAAAGTATAAAAGGTATTTGGGATGGATGAGGGTGGCGGGTGGAAGGAGTGGGGTGGAGAGAATGGGGTGGAGGGAGTGGGATGGGGGTGTGGTGGATGGTGTGGGGTGAAGAAAGTGGTAGGTGGACGAGGGATTACAGCAGGTTAGATCAAACATTGATGAAAAGGGTTAATTTATTTACCTGCCAAAAAAAACCACCCAAAAACCATCAATCAATGATTAATTTTGGGGGTAATTAGAACTATTGCCGTCTGTGAATTAATGTCAGTTCTGATATGGTAACCAATGAAATGGGAGGGTGGAGTGGTTAAAATGAAAGGGAATGTTTACAACAAGTTTGAATACTGCTAAACAAAATTCTTTCTGGAAGAATAATTAACCTTACAATCTACAGATATAATAATAATAGTTATAATAACGAAATATCTTACACTGGTGACATCTTTAATAATGGAAAGGCCTAAAATAAATGTTTGTTGTGTTTACAACATCATTACCGGGACTTTGATGGTTTGTATTTTATTGTTTTGTTTCCGTACGGTGATGTGACACAATAAATATTTATAGAAATTTGAACTTTTAGAGAAACATTTTGTTTGCATATTTTAGCACTACATTTATGTTATTTGTAATATTGTCATAAATATATGTATGACAGCAAAAATACAATATCAGCATTGTTGATCCATAAATGATGCAAATACACAAATCTAATCCATGCAATTAATGAAGCTATATATAGTCAACGTCATAATGCTATGGACAAAATTCAAGCTTTTTCACGTCACGCGAGCTTGTTTTGTTGTTGTTCACGGCGTTGCGTGCAGATGCATGAAATGCGCGACCAAATAGGCATGCATGCACATGAAGATTTCACCATTGACCAATCACGTCACGCGAGGTTGTTTTGTTGTTGTTCATGGCATTGCGTCCAGATACATGAAATGCGCGACCAAATAGGCATGCATGCATGAAGATTTCACCATTGACCAATCAGGGCATGCGGTCATTTTTTGAACAGAAAGTGTCCGGTACGCATTTCTAGGTTTACGTACGTACACTGCTCATACGCATGCACACACCCGCACACAAACGCTTGCATTGTTGGAATTATGTCCATACTATAATGACACTGACTTATCGGTTTGTGTTACATGTGGTCAAAGCTGGTGCTAAAGTATTTAATTGTACGGTAAAACACTTTACTATTTTCCAGAATATACCAGAGTATAATATCCTGACAATCAAACAATTTTTCGGCCGGCTTGGAGACATTTAACTGAATACATTTTTTCTTCTTAAATACAAAGCACTAAAATACATGCAAATCTAGCATGAACTTGTTAAAATTGAAACCACTGAGTTGGCATTACTATCATGATAGCTAGCAGTAGATCCTTAACACTTTCAATTCCAAGCGGCAGGCGTCTGCCGACGACATTCAAAGATTTCACCAACAAAATTCACCAAAAATGTCGAAATAATTAAATTTCATTACCATATTTGGAATCAACATGAGAAATGCTTTAAAATAAGTACAAACATTCCTAGTATTATTGGTTCAGCAATTCTTGAGATATGCTCTGAAAGTTGGGAAAAGTTCCTGAAAAATCGGTTTTGAAATAGTAAGTGTTAAGTGACAGAGTTAACATGTGGTGTGCATGTGAGCAGCGTGTGATGTACATGGAACCAACATGTGATGCTCATGTTGTCACAAAGCCGTAACCATGATGACAGAGCGACAGAGTTTATTGTGATAAGCATGTGATAAGCCATGTGATACTCATGTGAATACAATTGTTTTGATAGTGAAATAGTTTGTTTAAACGCAATGTGCATGTGATGCCCATACAGTCACAATGTTGCAACCATGATGACAGAACGACACACTTTATTGTGATAAGCATGTGATAAGTCATGTGATACTTATGTGAATACAATGAATGTTGTTTTGATAGTGAAAGAGTTTGTTTACACGCAATGTGCATGTGCGCATCATGTGATGCCCATGTGAGCTGCATGTGAGCAATATGTGAAGCCATGTGAGCAGCATGTGGTGCCCATGTGGTCACAAAGAGGCAGCCATGAGGATCAGTTTATCTAACTTCAAATATTGAAATATGTCTTAACTAAAACAGCACTGTTATTTTCATCTATCAAACAAGTTACTAAAATCACTTTGTATTCTGTTTCTCACACAGTAACAAATCTCAATGTAGACATTATTTTAGGTAAATAGTGGTTGAAGTCTATCTATCAATGAATTCTTGAAATGAATAACAAAATCAGTGTTTGCAAGTCATTGTATATGAACTTTTGGGACAAAATGGGTTGAAGACCCCTTGTGTGATTAACTGACCATTGTGTTATATGCAACAACTGGTTTTACTTAAAATTCCATAAATACACATTGGAAGGCATATAACACTATTCAAATCAAAATTTCTCATTCAATATTTTCTAGGAGTAATGCACTACTCTGAGATGCCCTGTATCCAGCAAAATACTCAACATGCACCTATTGATAGAGTTAATTCAATTATTTGAACCAGAATACATAAAAACTAGGTTCAGATTTTGCACCTTATTATCCAACATTATCCGAAATGGTACAGAGTAGCTACTAAAATGGCACACCAAATAGCCACATATTGATAACATAGCCACATATTGATAACATATCTCTAGCGAATTTCAATATTTTTTTGCATTGATCCACTGCTAGCGTAATATTGAGAATAAAATGTGTGTTTTCGGCGGGTTTTAAGAGTTTTCATGTACGTATATTATACTATGTAACAATCCAGCAAACTCCTGAGTGGAAAACATGATCTCACCATGTGGTCATATCAATCAACACACACTTTTAAATTCAAAGAGTACATGTCATGTACATGAGATGTACATGCGGTGTACATGTGATGTTCTTGTGATGTACATATGATGCACATGTTATGTACATTTGATGAGCATGCCATATCTATCTGATGAATATGCTATGTACATGTAATGCACATGTGATATATCACATGTGGTATATCACACGTGATGTATCGCATGTGATGTATCACATGCGATGCATTTGTCATGTAGAATGAGATGAATAAGTGATGCACATGTACAATCCATGCCCATGTGATATACATGCGATGCCCATGTGATATGCATGCGATGCCCATGTGGTATACATGTGTATTGATTTACACACACTTTCACATTTACAAAACAGAAGTTTACTAACAGCCAAGTGGACCACTACCCGCACATGATTGAGGCAATGTTTATTTCCTTTTCAAAGGCATGTTAGAACCACTTCTATTAAAGAACACTATCTATCATTTCAAACTGTTCCCGCCAAAATCACTTATGATTTACACAAAATGTAGCTCTACATATGGCTACTACATTCTGGTATCATTTACCAGACGGCCAACTAACCATGACTAGTCCTAAACCTCACCCTTTGTTTATATATGTACAATATAGCAATACTGGACCAGCAATATCTACCAGAAATATCCATGAAAATAGGACTCTGTTTCTTACAACTTTAGATCTGTATAGCTTCATTCAACTGTAACAAACTTGATGTCATCTTAAAGGCTACTTAAGTGATTTTTGGTTTATGATAACAATCCATGAGAAAAATAAGATAAAGCAAGACAGCTGCCACATTAGTCTATGTCCAATGAAAATTGCAAGCTTCAAAACTATTACAAGGTGTAGGTGCTAATTGTGTTAAACTCGTCATCTGCAATTCTAATTTTGGTGGAAATCTTCTTTAAACGATGATTACTTCTTGGATAAAGGGTATCATTGTTACAAATCAAAGGAAATTGAAATGAACTATTATATTTATTTACCTCATGTATGTGACATGGTAGTATGCTTGATGTTATGACAAAATATGAACAAGTTTGTTATGGATAGGTAAATGAATACCACACAGATTCAAGGTTAATGGAAACAAGAGTTCTATCTCTATGAATCATTAGGTATATTCATTTCAATTATTACAACTTTAATATTTTGGTAGGAGTGTCTATTGTTGAAATTTCGTTAACTTTTGCTTTTTGCCTCCCAAAAAAAGGGCATATTTTTTAAACATTTATTAATTGAATTCACAGAACATCTGTGGTTGGTTCAGATATTGCGGGACACTATTGAAAGATAAAATTCTGTTAAGCATGATACTGAATTTACCACAACTACAGAATAGCCCAACACCCAATAGACACTCCCATCAAAAAGCTTACTTAACTGGGAGAGTTGCAATTTCCAGAGCATTTTTTTACATTTCTGTTTCTTCGTCAGACTACCTACTTACTAGCATGTTTGACAACTACAAGATGGTGTCTTGATTTTTTTTCGTCGATTTTTTTCTTCTGCTTTTTCACTTTTTTGAATATTTATTTCCTGCTTTTTATTTGCTGGAGGTGCTTCTTTGAAGCATACAGTCTTTTTGTTTATTTACATATCGTCTTCTTCCTCCTCTTCCTCCTCTGATTCTTCCTCATCATCTTGGGGTACCTGCATAGGTAATCCAGCTCCTAGAGGTTTACTATTGTAACCTAATGGTACTAATGGTACCTGTGATGGCATCGCTTGGGGTATCATTGCTTGAGGCTGAGGCTGAGGCTGAGGCGCTGATTTAGGTTGTGGGGGACTGGCCATTCCTTTCTGTAATCAGGCACAAAATATTCAAATTAGTTAAATCAGTCGAGATAAGTCCTAAGGTTAACCTCATGAAGTCTATGAGATCCCAATGCTACACACACACCCCCACACAAGTGCATGTCACTATAGTATATTTCAACTCCACGAGACCATGACGGGTCTGTGTCAATGCTGCGTCGGTTAAGCTATGACACTGTTCAGAGGAAGAGAAATAAGGTATAGGGAGAACTGATGACAACCTAAACATTAGCCATACTGTGGGTTGTCTGTAATATGATTGATAGAGCAAACAAGGCAACAAGCTAATGTCATGTCATGGAAACACAGTGTATTTGCACAAAGCGCTAATTTGCGACATAAGAGTAGTTCATCTAAACGATTGTTTGACTATTTTGCTATCGGGAGTCATTTGTAAAATGTCACAAATTGAAACATTTTAATCAATAATTAATAGTACAAATTATGACTGTGTAATTAAATGATGATATAGTTAAATGATGGTTTAGTTCAGAGAAATGATTTTGATCACTTGTTTTATCGAAAAACTGAAGAATCAAAGAGTTTACTTTGGGATCCCAGAATTTCCCCCCATGCCTTGGTTTAAAAAAATACTAAATGTTTTGATTCTTCACAGTAACTAACATTTAAACACTAGTAAGACAATACATAAGTAAGGTAGTAAGACAATACACACTAGTAAGACAATAAACACTAGTAAGACAATAGCATAATTAAGGTAGCACAGTTGCTGAATAAGTGACTAATACACTATTTGTACTTTTATGTGTAACTTTTAAGGAACATTTACCCTGTTTAATCAGGGGTGCGCCTATTTTAAGGCGGGATTTCACTACTACTACTACTACTACTACTACTACTACTACAAGATCCTCTGTTGACATGTTAAACGATAATACAGCTTTATTCCGTAATGGGTTCTTTACACTAGTCTTTAACTTATGAATATCTTACACCAAGAATATACCTAAACAATTGATACCCATAACTCATTATCCTTAAATTGTTACCTATTCAAGACCAAACAAATCCCAACAAACTCAAAGGTATATGTGACAGGGAGACAGATGGTTGTCATGTGACAGGGAGACGGTTGTCATGTGTAAGGAAGACAGTTGTCATGTGACAGAAAGGACGGGCGTGCCTCAAATTCAACCAGTGTTTCTCTCCTGATTGTTTGATTCACAACCCCACCCTCCTCATATTTTTCCCATCAATTAACCTACCGTTCTTCTATACTCCTCCATTCTCTCTTGGTATTTCTTATATTCAACTGCAACTTTATCAAGATATGGTTTCTTTTGCTGATCTGTCAGCTTGTTCCACTCTTCTCCGCAGATCACCGTCAATCTGCGACCCTTCTCAATCTTCTGGCCGGCCATTTGCTTACGGAAATCTGTCAGAAAGTAGAAGAACGCTGTTGCTGGCTTCTTGGGCTTGTCGGGGTCTCGTACTTTCCTGTAGACTAACATCTGGTAACAAAGAGTGGGGCAGTCAAAAGATTAGTTTCAAGAGTTTCATAGCAAAATGCAGTAAACAATTAACATTATAATGCAATGATCATTTTGAAGGCAAACTCCTTGATAACTGTACAGTCTGTCATCAACCCAGGGCGGAGCGTACTCAGATATTTTTTTGGTATGGATGTGCCGCCAGCAAAATGAAAATCTGACCCATACATTTACAGATTTTCTGGGAAATGGACCCGTACGTTTACCAGAGACCCATAATTTTCCTATATATTTGACAGATTTGGCTAATAATTTCTGTGAAAAACAGCAAAATTAAATCTTTTAGACCCTACCAAAATTGGCTTTGAAAAGGGGTCATTCATTTACTAGAGGGTGAGAAATGGGACCCTATTGGGCGGCACACCCCCATAACCTCATATCCACTAAGTGAACAGGTGTATGACCAGGAAGTATGTGGTGAACTACCATAGTGGTAGACCAGTTTTAAGTTTACTTCTTACTCTCAATTTGTCAACGTTCACTTTTAAACATTTGATCAAAAGTAGCATATATTTTCTTCCAGGTTGACCTCTAAATTACTTTACATGGAGGTGTTATCCACCAAAGTAATAGTCTGTCGGGTCTTGCGGGAAATCAGTGGTGGCAAGCAAAGGTCCCAAAAGCAGCATATTGATGAATGTGTTTGCCCTTTGTAAGTAAAAAATGTCAATATAAATGTGTGTGCTGCATGATGATTTTTTATCTTTATGTTTGCAAATTACACATTTCCCTCTCCCCCCCCCAAAAAAAAAAAAATCTTGGCCCCACCACTGACTCTAGATGAATGGTGTACACACTGCTTATCTGTAATCACGAGTGGCCTGTCCATAGATAGCCGTTGCTTGATTTTGATTCAGTTATGATTATGCATGCACCAATAGGTGATGAAATAAAAGTTGTGTTTAATTGGATCTCATTGTAAAGTGTGTAAAACATAATGTGTAATTCACACGCACAGTTCGCCACATTGATACATCTATAATATTTCAATCCCATTAATAAATGGGAATATCATCAACTTTAATCTTCGTCACCTCTTGTTCCAATCATAATAATAACCTATACACATTTTTCATGAATGAATCAAACGGTCCAAAATCCTCTTTCTTTAATACGACACTTTTTCCCCATAAATTGCTTTTTCCGTTCTCTACATGAACTATAGATTTTGAATAACATTGCATAAAAGCACCTGGTCAGAAAATGTTGGTTGAGATGTAGGTCATAAACAGTTTTATTTAATAAAGGAGATGTCCAGCAAAACATTGTGGTTTGGGAAAAACACCCGACTTAAGTTAAGTCAAGTAAGTTAAGCACATCCCATTGACTTTATGTGGAGATCATTTTGATCTATGTTCAGGACTCGAAAGAGTGATCTAGTTGCTATAGTGACAATCGGTTATGTAACACTTCCATAGAAATACCAAGCAACTCACTCTTGCAATTAATCTTGGCCCTAATAATTGATAACCTCTTACACAGAATTAATCAAACGAGAAGAGAAATGTTTGGGGTCCATAAGGGTGACACATATGTCTCATATTTTATTTTAAAAACTCACATTGGTACAAATGTCTGCTTAATACTTAAAACTACCACAAAATGCATTTGATGTACATGAGACATCCATGTGGTGTACATATGACATCCATGTGGTGTACATATGACATACATGTATATGTGACATGCATGTGATGTACATAGACATACATATGATGTACATGCTTGGGATGTACATTGTGCATACATGTGATGATGTACATGTTATATATGTAACATGCATAATGTCCATGTGACATGCATGTGGATTACTTTCAAACTCACATTGGTACAAATGTCTGCTTATATTTAAATACTACCACAAAAAATGCAGAAACTTAAAGAGCGAACATACATTGGTACAAAAAAATGGGAATATCTAGGACAAAAGGGTCAATTTTCCATTTTTTTTCTTACAGGGAAACATTATAATACATAACAAACTACACAAAACCTTATTCATAAGGTTTTTAACATTTGAAATTGCATGGAATATTCTTATTGAATACATATTCATCAATATTAATATAATAAAGGCCAGAGACATAATGTCTGATAAAATACAATGCCTGAGATATTCATTCATAACATTAGTTTCTTCTTTAAAAATTGGGATTATTCAGAAGTATCTTATTTCGGGAGTATTCCAGTTTATTACAAAAATTGGTTTATTTTTTCAAGTCATAGGTTCCATTGACGAAACAAAGCCCTGTCTACCCCGTACATGTTACAAAAGGGAAAAAACAATCCAACATTCTCAAACATATTATTGGACAGTCAGTATTGGAAAAGGCAACTATCTTAGCGATTCGGGCACTGGATTATTAAAGTTTGCATTTCTTAGTCTTTAAGAAATTTGGTCACTTTCACTTGCCTCAAAAGAGGTCAAAATTTGACTGGTTACTTACGGGTGTGCGTAATAATTATTATGGTTCACAAAAAGTAATGACAAATGTATTAGTAAAATATTATTGCAATGGTGGAAACCGTGTACTTTCCTGTTATTGTTCACTCAAGAATCTGTTCTATAACACACCAGTTAGTTGAACCAGTAACCATGGTGATTTATAAATTTACATAAAATACCAATACATCAATCTATTGGTCTTTTTAAAAAGAGTTGTATAACATACTACAAAGGCGATAAGATAAATATATCAAGTAAAATATGACAAGGCTCAAAAAGGGGGAATTATTGTTCATAAAAATACACACAAATGGTAGAGTTTTCATAAAAATTACAGTTCTTTGTGGACCAGAGGCATGAAAGTAGTAGTATAGTATATACCCTTTGGGCCAGAGAGGACACAACAATTTTTTAGGTTGTCATCAAAATATACTTTGAATCTATAAGTTAAAAGCAACTGTTCACTTGGTGAACTTTTTTTTGCACAAGAATGCAGGAACTTTTATATATTTTTCTTCTCGGAAGTGAAATGTTTACAACTATCAACAGTGATACACAGATAAAGCTCAAGCATGATTTTAGTGATCAGAGTGAAAGCATTTACATCAGCAATGATTTGGACGGGTAACAATGGTATTTTTTCTTTGTACAAGTACTACAACCTTTCCATACAACATTAAGAATCTGGAAGGTTGCAGAAGCAAGCAGCATTTATACTTTGTTCTATGCATACAGATTTCATACCCATTACGGTTTAGTCACGCTTAGGGTTGGGGTTACTTTTCAAAATTTCTAAATTCGTAAGCAGCAATTATAACAGCTTAAAATACAATGCCAATAAATATGATTACAGAATAGATTTAGGTCAATAATGAGAATTAATTGAGAGTGCTATGTTTAAAATTTAAATGCATCTACCACTTTCAAAAGCCAATTATTAGAAGCTAAAATACAATCATGAAATGTTACAATCGTTTTTCTGGAATATCCAGCATTTAGTTAAGAATTCATAACCTAATGTTTATTTATTATAATGAAGAATTTACATCTAAAATATCATAATCTATATAATTAGCTCCGCAAGTTATGTAAATCTTAATTTGTTTCCGCACTGGTAAGTAAATTTAAATACAATGTGCTTATGCTTACGCAATTTTAAGATGAAACGTGGGAGTACCAGTTTTGTCCAATGACAAGACATACAAACAGAGTTTACAGACCTCTATGTTAGGCTGCCCAAAATCTCTGGTAAAATCGGAAGAAGACCTTTGTGCTTCACTGGCCATTGCTTTGGGAGCAAGCATGATGAGTCACAGCTAAAGCTAGTTCATTGGATTCCAAAAGAAGAAGAAGAAAAACAGGGAATCCTGAGCTCATTTACATGGATAGCCTCACACAAAATATTAGACTACAATCTAACGACATTAACTTACAGCCATGTAGGACGGGGGATTGTAGATAGAAATATTGTGAGTCAAGGACACCATTTGAACTAAGTAAGTAATAAGCTAAGGGTGGTAATCAATAAACCGCCAATAAATTGCTGCTAAAACTTCAGCCATTTCAAACAAGTTCACTAATCGTTCGTGTTTTTATAAAAGCGTAACATTTTATCATTTCAATAGGTCTTTCTTCTTTTAAAATGATAAATTATAGTTGGTTGATTATTTACCTGTAGGCACGAGGGGAATAGAAGGGGTCTTTTGTATTGTGCAAAATAAAAATGATTTAGAGATTGAATACAACATTGGATACAACATTGTGTTTATGTTTCAAATTTGAATCACATCATCCATATAAAAATAAATTTGGCTAATAAAGTTAATGTTTCCAATATTTACACACTGAAATGGTCTTCAAAATATGCATTAGTAATCTTTATAACACTAATGCATTCCATAAATTTGGTTTCATGTTATAAAAAAACGATACGAAAGGATATGTTGTTGCTAAAAATGTAAAATTTGTATAAATACCGACTCAACTGGTTAGCATAGACAACATTTGGAAGCAAGTTTGTATCAGTTAGGGCCTAAATGTTAGTAAAAATCTCAACAGTTTAGTGGAGGTCCTCCATACAAAGGAGAACTATTGTAATCTTTCAAGATATCAACATGTTCAATGAATGTGTTATCGTGAATTATTTGTTAGTTAATATCTCATTTTGGGATGCAAGATATCACACAGAATACAGTGGTCAAATTATGTAACATTCTATAGGACATTTTTGTTTTCAAATTCAAATGTTAATGAAAACGAAGTCAAAGTTGTTAACTAAGGTCTCATTTTCAATATCAGACATGTCTGGAAATTATGAATTTAAATTAAGAAACGGATGGAACTTTACAACTATAGGTATTTTCAATATTCAATTAATGAACGTTTTCACACTTAGTATTTACTCTCATAACTGTTCTTGTTTCCCTACTGATTCATAACTGTTTGCATGTTCAAGTGAACCATGTTAACACAAAGTTGCTTGGGCCTTACATTTACTTTGTGTTAATAGGAATTTGTGTAGTCAGGCTATATTATAATATCAAATATAAGCCTGGCATTTAAAAAAACACTTGGTATTATCAGGAACTTTGTGTTATCAGAGTTTGTGTTAACACAGTTTCGCTGAAATACATGACATTTTGGTATACTTTTGAGCAAACAGGTGTGTACAAAAATTCCTTATTAGATGGAAATTAATCATCTTAATTCAATCTAAGAAAAGACAAATATATATATTGTCAGGTAACTGTATATAAAGAAGCGCTAAAAAAACTACAAATCCTCTTATCTTAACTACAAATAATATTACAGAACTGCTGCACACTACAATAACTTAAGCACCGTCACTTAAAAAAATAAAAAAGTTTTAAAGCTATCAAAAGAAAACATTTCTGTTAAGTTTTGCTGTAACTTTCCATCCTAATCCCGTAGTTTTCCTTAATAAAAGTCAGCCAAACATGACAATGAATGTTATGATAACAAAAGAGAGTCCATTTATGAAGGGAATCTTTTTTACCGCATCAATTCATGAAATTTGGCTGATGAATCCAATTTGAAAAAGAAAAGAAAATTAAGAATATGTGATTAATAATTTTACATCAAAAACACACAAAAGTGTAAATGTGACACACATGACATACATATGATGTACATGTGACATTCATGTGAAATACATGTGACATACATGTGATGTACATATTTCGTAAGCTTACTGGTGAATTTCAGCTATATAAGTGTTCTAGATGGGAAGATACAGCAAGTATAAAAGGTATTTGGGATGGATGAGGGTGGCGGGTGGAAGGAGTGGGGTGGAGAGAATGGGGTGGAGGGAGTGGGATGGGGGTGTGGTGGATGGTGTGGGGTGAAGAAAGTGGTAGGTGGACGAGGGATTACAGCAGGTTAGATCAAACATTGATGAAAAGGGTTAATTTATTTACCTGCCAAAAAAAACCACCCAAAAACCATCAATCAATGATTAATTTTGGGGGTAATTAGAACTATTGCCGTCTGTGAATTAATGTCAGTTCTGATATGGTAACCAATGAAATGGGAGGGTGGAGTGGTTAAAATGAAAGGGAATGTTTACAACAAGTTTGAATACTGCTAAACAAAATTCTTTCTGGAAGAATAATTAACCTTACAATCTACAGATATAATAATAATAGTTATAATAACGAAATATCTTACACTGGTGACATCTTTAATAATGGAAAGGCCTAAAATAAATGTTTGTTGTGTTTACAACATCATTACCGGGACTTTGATGGTTTGTATTTTATTGTTTTGTTTCCGTACGGTGATGTGACACAATAAATATTTATAGAAATTTGAACTTTTAGAGTAACATTTTGTTTGCATATTTTAGCACTACATTTATGTTATTTGTAATATTGTCATAAATATATGTATGACAGCAAAAATACAATATCAGCATTGTTGATCCATAAATGATGCAAACACACAAATCTAATCCATGCAATTAATGAAGCTATATATAGTCAACGTCATAATGCTATGGACAAAATTCAAGCTATTTCACGTCACGCGAGCTTGTTTTATTGTTGTTCACGGCGTTGCGTGCAGATGCATGAAATGCGCGACCAAATAGGCATGCATGCACATGAAGATTTCACCATTGACCAATCACGTCACGCGAGCTTGTTTTGTTGTTGTTCATGGCATTGCGTCCAGATACATGAAATGCGCGACCAAATAGGCATGCATGCATGAAGATTTCACCATTGACCAATCAGGGCATGCGGTCATTTTTTGAACAGAAAGTGTCCGGTACGCATTTCTAGGTTTACGTACGTACACTGCTCATACGCATGCACACACCCGCACACAAACGCTTGCATTGTTGGAATTATGTCCATACTATAATGACACTGACTTATCGGTTTGTGTTACATGTGGTCAAAGCTGGTGCTAAAGTATTTAATTGTACGGTAAAACACTTTACTATTTTCCAGAATATACCAGAGTATAATATCCTGACAATCAAACAATTTTTCGGCCGGCTTGGAGACATTTAACTGAATACATTTTTTCTTCTTAAATACAAAGCACTAAAATACATGCAAATCTAGCATGAACTTGTTAAAATTGAAACTACTGAGTTGGCATTACTATCATGATAGCTAGCAGTAGATCCTTAACACTTTCAATTCCAAGCGGCAGGCGTCTGCCGACGACATTCAAAGATTTCACCAACAAAATTCACCAAAAATGTCGAAATAATTAAATTTCATTACCATATTTGGAATCAACATGAGAAATGCTTTAAAATAAGTACAAACATTCCTAGTATTATTGGTTCAGCAATTCTTGAGATATGCTCTGAAAGTTGGGAAAAGTTCCTGAAAAATCGGTTTTGAAATAGTAAGTGTTAAGTGACAGAGTTAACATGTGGTGTGCATGTGAGCAGCGTGTGATGTACATGGAACCAACATGTGATGCTCATGTTGTCACAAAGCCGTAACCATGATGACAGAGCGACAGAGTTTATTGTGATAAGCATGTGATAAGCCATGTGATACTCATGTGAATACAATTGTTTTGATAGTGAAATAGTTTGTTTAAACGCAATGTGCATGTGATGCCCATACAGTCACAATGTTGCAACCATGATGACAGAACGACACACTTTATTGTGATAAGCATGTGATAAGTCATGTGATACTTATGTGAATACAATGAATGTTGTTTTGATAGTGAAAGAGTTTGTTTACACGCAATGTGCATGTGCGCATCATGTGATGCCCATGTGAGCTGCATGTGAGCAATATGTGAAGCCATGTGAGCAGCATGTGGTGCCCATGTGGTCACAAAGAGGCAGCCATGAGGATCAGTTTATCTAACTTCAAATATTGAAATATGTCTTAACTAAAACAGCACTGTTATTTTCATCTATCAAACAAGTTACTAAAATCACTTTGTATTCTGTTTCTCACACAGTAACAAATCTCAATGTAGACATTATTTTAGGTAAATAGTGGTTGAAGTCTATCTATCAATGAATTCTTGAAATGAATAACAAAATCAGTGTTTGCAAGTCATTGTATATGAACTTTTGGGACAAAATGGGTTGAAGACCCCTTGTGTGATTAACTGACCATTGTGTTATATGCAACAACTGGTTTTACTTAAAATTCCATAAATACACATTGGAAGGCATATAACATTATTCAAATCAAAATTTCTCATTCAATATTTTCTAGGAGTAATGCACTACTCTGAGATGCCCTGTATCCAGCAAAATACTCAACATGCACCTATTGATAGAGTTAATTCAATTATTTGAACCAGAATACATAAAAACTAGGTTCAGATTTTGCACCTTATTATCCAACATTATCCGAAATGGTACAGAGTAGCTACTAAAATGGCACACCAAATAGCCACATATTGATAACATAGCCACATATTGATAACATCTCTAGCGAATTTCAATATTTGTTTGCATTGATCCACTGCTAGCGTAATATTGAGAATAAAATGTGTGTTTTCGGCGGGTTTTAAGAGTTTTCATGTACGTATATTATACTATGTAACAATCCAGCAAACTCCTGAGTGGAAAACATGATCTCACCATGTGGTCATATCAATCAACACACACTTTTAAATTCACAGAGTACATGTCATGTACATGAGATGTACATGCGGTGTACATGTGATGTTCTTGTGATGTACATATGATGCACATGTTATGTACATTTGATGAGCATGCCATATCTATCTGATGAATATGTTATGTACATGTAATGCACATGTGATA
This sequence comes from Ophiura sarsii, assembly GCA_035610835.1. Lineage (NCBI taxonomy): Eukaryota > Metazoa > Echinodermata > Ophiuroidea > Amphilepidida > Ophiuridae > Ophiura > Ophiura sarsii. The sequence continues at coordinate 21,183,522 of CM069445.1, read as the reverse complement.
TATCACATGTGGTATATCACACGTGATGTATCGCATGTGATGTATCACATGCGATGCATTTGTCATGTAGAATGAGATGAATAAGTGATGCACATGTACAATCCATGCACATGTGATATACATGCGATGCCCATGTGGTATACATGTGTATTGATTTACACACACTTTCACATTTACAAAGCAGAAGTTTACTAACAGCCAAGTGGACCACTACCCGCACATGATTGAGGCAATGTTTATTTCCTTTTCAAAGGCATGTTAGAACCACTTCTATTAAAGAACACTATCTATCATTTCAAACTGTTCCCGCCAAAATCACTTATGATTTACACAAAATGTAGCTCTACATATGGCTACTACATTCTGGTATCATTTACCAGACGGCCAACTAACCATGACTAGTCCTAAACCTCACCCTTTGTTTATATATGTACAATATAGCAATACTGGACCAGCAATATCTACCAGAAATATCCATGAAAGTAGGACTCTGTTTCTTACAACTTTAGATCTGTATAGCTTCATTCAACTGTAACAAACTTGATGTCATCTTAAAGGCTACTTAGGTGATTTTTGGTTTATGATAACAATCCATGAGAAGAATAAGATGAAGCAAGACAGCTGCCACATTAGTCTATGTCCAATGAAAATTGCAAGCTTCAAAACTATTACAAGGTGTAGGTGCTAATTGTGTTAAACTCGTCATCTGCAATTCTAATTTTGGTGGAAATCTTCTTTAAACGATGATTACTTCTTGGATAAAGGGTATCATTGTTACAAATCAAAGGAAATTGAAATGAACTATTATATTTATTTACCTCATGTATGTGACATGGTAGTATGTTATGACAAAATATGAACAAGTTTGTTATGGATAGGTAAATGAATACCACACAGATTCAAGGTTAATGGAAACAAGAATTCTATCTTTATGAAACATTAGGTATATTCATTTCAATTATTACAACTTTAATATTTTGGTAGGAGTGTCTATTGTTGAAATTTCGTTAACTTTTGCTTTTTGCCTCCCAAAAAAGGGCATATTTTTTAAACATTTATTAATTGAATTCACAGAACATTTGTGGTTGGTCCAGATATTGCGGGACACTATTGAAAGATAAATTCTGTTAAGCATGATACTGAATTTACCACAACTACAGAATAGCCCAACACCCAATAGACACTCCCATCAAAAAGCTTACTTAACTGGGAGTTGCAATTTCCAGAGCATTTTTTTACATTTCTGTTTCTTCGTCAGACTACCTACTTACTAGCATGTTTGACAACTACAAGATGGCGTCTTGATTTTTTTTCGTCGATTTTTTCTTCTTCTGCTTTTTCACTTTTTTGAATATTTATTTCCTGCTTTTTATTTGCTTGAGATGCTTCTTTGAAGCGTATCAGTCTTTTTGTTTATTTACATATCGTCTTCTTCCTCCTCTTCCTCCTCTGACTCTTCCTCATCATCTTGGGGTACCTGCATAGGTAATCCAGCTCCTGGCGGTTTACTATTGTAACCTAATGGTACTAATGGTACCTGTGATGGCATCGCTTGGGGTATCATTGCTTGAGGCTGAGGCTGAGGCGCTGATTTAGGTTGTGCGGGACTGGCCATTCCTTTCTGTAATCAGGCACAAAATATTCAAATTAGTCGAGATAAGTCCTAAGGTTAATAAAATTGAAAACCTCATGAAGTCTATGAGATCTTGCCCCAATGCTACACACACACCCCACACAAGTGCATATCACTATTGTATATATTTCAACTCCACGAGACCATGACGGGTCTGTGTCAATGCTGCGTCGGTTAAGCTATGACACTGTTCAGAGGAAGAGAAATAAGGTATAGGGAGAACTGATGACAACCTAAACATTAGCCACCCCGTGGATTGTCTGTAATATGATTGATAGAGCAAATAAGCTAACGTAATGCCATGGACAGTGTATTTGCACAAAGCGGTAATTTGCGACATAAGAGTAGTTCATCTAAACGATTGTTTGACTATATATTTTGCTATCGGGAGTCATTTGTAAACAGAGACAGATGGTTGTCATGTGACAGGGAGACGGTTGTCATGTGTAAGGAAGACAGTTGTCATGTGACAGAAAGGACGGGCGTGCCTCAAATTTAACCAGTGTTTCTCTCCTGATTAATTGATTCACACCCCACCCTCCTCATATCTTTTTCCCATCATTTAACCTACCGTTCTTCTATACTCCTCCATTCTCTCTTGGTATTTCTTATATTCAACTGCCACTTTATCAAGATATGGTTTCTTTTGCTGATCTGTCAGCTTGTTCCATTCTTCTCCGCAGATCACTGTCAATCTGCGTCCTTTCTCAATCTTCTGGCCGGCCATTTGCGCACGGAAATCTGTCAGAAAGTAGAAGAACGCTGTTGCTGGCTTCTTGGGCTTGTCGGGGTCTCGTACTTTCCTGTAGACTAACATCTGGTAACAAACAGTGGGGCAGTCAAAGATTAGTTTCAAGAGTTTCATAGCAAAATGCAGTAAACAATGCAATAAATCATTAACATTCGTATGTTATGCTAGTTTTAAGCTTACTTATTACTTTCCAATTTGTCAATGTTAACTTTTTTAAATTTGAACAAAAGTAGCATATATTTTCTTTCCGGTTGAACTCTAAATAACTTTACACAGTGGTTTTATTCCCCGGGGAGCGAGTCTGTTGGGAAAACAGGGTCTTGCGGCAAATCAGTGGTGGCAAGCAAAAGTAAACGGAGATTTTCATATCATATGAAAGCTCGTATTTTTCTCATCATCATACTGAAATTTGACGGCCTAATTCGGTATAATGACAGAGAAATCGACGAAATAGCGTTGAATTACCGTGAATGGTGGTTACCACCGATATAGTTTGTGTACTACTCAATGGGTACAGTTCACAGCATCTTGTGCGTCTAAAATAAGAACCATAATGGCTATGCATCTCAAATTTTGGGACACGACGTTTTTAAGGATGAACTTTCATGTAGAATAGAAAACTTCAAGTTGAAAATCGGAACATCTACCTTTAAGTGGCCTAATGTATAAGTGCAAAAATATTATTTCAGAAAACATTTGGTTCAGTCAAAATTGAGAGCTGCAAATGTAATTATTTTATGACATCATCCCTTTTTACTTTTAATTGTACATTTAATTTCCATGCGATGTGCTTTAAACAGATTAATTTCTATAAGGAGCATTCAAACAATGGGCGCTAAGGCCAATAAAATTAAATACTTTGTCTCAGCGCCTTTTAGCTAAAAAAAGCTATACGCTATGCAATTTTTATTTATTTTAACCAAAATAAGCTATGCTCTATGCGCTCTATTTATTTTTTATCATAAAAATAATAATATAGTCAATAGTTGTGCTTTTTCTTTTTAATAAAAGTAATCAGATACGGTAAATGCACATTGTATGCTTGCGTTCTCTTTATCTCTTAACTTCACAAAGTTAGTTGAATGTGTGTTCTCTGTCAGGAGGTTGCCAAGTATCACTGAAACTTGACTAGTTTTGGGGTGTTTTTTTAAAATGGCTGCCGCGCATAGCGCTATGCGCGAAATCTCATTTTAAAAGCAATGAGCGTGGGCCGCTGAGACAAAGTATTACATTTCTTTGGCCTAACATAGAGAAAACTCGGAAGTGCTTGCAATTTCAAAAATTACCGCGCGTCCTGATTGGTCAATCATGACGCGCATGCATGCATATTTGTTCACGCATTTATGATCTGGACGCAGCTTCGCGAACAGCAACAAAAACTAGACTCGGCTTACGTGGTTTGCGTTCGTTAAATGGCGAAATAGGATCCTATCGGAACCGTATACGACGTGCCAGTTAAGTTGGTGTATAACGCATTCATTCAATTGAAAAGAAAAAATATATTTTTATCCTCCTGGCTTGAAAAGTCGAAGGGAGAAATTGTGATAATGTCATGGAGTCGGGCGTGTGTAGGGGTTTGTCATTTTATGTGTCTTCCCATATGAAAAGTCATATTTCAATCGCAACCATATTTGGCAACAACAATATTTGGGCGAGGGGGACTATTCTCATGGGGTGCATATAGATTTAGCTATAATGACCCTACATGAATTTTGACCCCATTTTGCCAACATTTTAAACTACACTTATGACTGCTGTTTTGAGGTCTTGTGTAAATTCAGACTTCAATCTAGCTAAACTTTGTGACATTATTCTTTAGGTAAGGGGGGCTCGAGGTGCTCATGGGGTGTAAACATATTGACCTCAAATGACCCCTACATTACCTTTGACCCAAATGTTGGCAACACTTTAAACTGCACTTATTAATTTTTAGGGCTCTCATGTAAACTTGGTGACAATAAACGTTAGGTATAGGGGACTTAAGACTGTTCATAAGGTCTACACTGCTTGACATCTAATGACCCCTATTTCCCTTTAACCCCAATTTGTCAAAACTTTAAACTGCAAAACTTCAATTTCAACCAAACTTGGTGACAATAGTCTTTGGGTAAGGGGATTTGAGGTTATATATGGGGAATAAGTTCATGATCTCTCTATCAGCATCATGGACACGCCATAAATTCCGGCCAAGGTGAGTGTAGGAAGTCGGGTAAGAGTTGATTGAAAAAAAACATCTTTTGGGTTGATTTTTCTTAAGTTTTCAACGTTATACGAGGGGGTATCAAAAAGTTCTTAAAATCACCCAGAAGTGAAGGAGCTATATCGATGAAATTTTGTCAGTGGTCCCTAAAAACATTATGGTGCAAAAACAGTCTCATAAGTATGTTTACTTTTTATACAGTTGGCGCTAGATGCCATGTAAATCATTGACGTCTTCCAACGGTGATGTGTACATGGTAAATTATAATGGTCCAATAACTGATTCTTTGGGACGCCTTCCAGAAGAATATTAGGCTCAGATATTTGTTTGTCATTTGTCACTTGTAGGTTTCAATTTATCTCTGTAAATGACAACATTTCTAAGCCTCATACTTCTCTGGAAGGCGTCCCACATAGATCAGTTTTTGGACCATTATCGTTTACCATGTACACAGCACCGTTGGGAGACGTCATTGATTTACATGGCCTTGGCATCTAGCGCCACTTGTATAAAAAGTAAACATAATTATGAGACCATTTTTACAGGACCAGTGATTACGCTGACAAGATTTCATCAATACAGGGTGACCCAATAAAAAGTTTACCCAAAATTAAAGTGATATTTTTCCACTTCCTGTAATTTGATATCTGTGTTTTTTTATTTTATTATAAAGAATGGGTAATGGAGCATCTACCCTGAACAAATTATTTATTTTGGTTGAGTGGTTTTCAAGATATGGTCCATTGAACATTACTTCAGCAAAACAGACTTGTCCACGGAGCATCATTTTTCTTAGGCATGGTTAAACACAACTGCAACATCAAAAGTAAAATTGTGAGATAGGCTTTTAACTTATATCAAAAGTAAAGGTAAGACTTAAGAAAAAGATCTTGTTTTATATGAAATTAAGAGGACAGGACGACATCAATAACCCATCATTGATCGCAGGACAAAGGACGCTGCTTTGCACAATTGGAAATTGATTTATTGCTCTTTTATTCATGGCACGTCATTGGTGGAGTTATTCCATAAACAAAGACTGGTGTGTGAATTTACGCTCAATGTGGACGTCATTGTCCTGTGTAGATATCAATGATGGGTTATTGATGTCGTCCTGTCCTCTTAATTTCATATAAAAACAAGATATTTATCTTAACTGTCTTACCTTTACTTTTGATGTTGCAGTTGTGTTTAACCATGCCTAAACAAATGATGCTCCTTGGACAAGTCTGTTTACTTGAAAACCACCCAACCAAAATAAATAATTTGTTCAGGGTAGATGCTCCATTACCCATTCTTTGTAATAAAATAAAAAACACAGATATCAAAGTGGAAAAATATCACTTTTATTTTGGGTAAATTTTTATTTTATTGGGTCACCCTGTATAGCTCCTTCACTTCTGGGTGATTTCAAAAACTTTTTGATACCTCCTCGTGTATCGTATTGGCCTATGCATATATATATCGGGGGAGAATTCCCCATTGTTTTAAAAGATAAGGTACGTAGGAACCCTGAAATGCTTATCATGATGGGAAACGGGTTAGGTGATGGCTCTCTATAAACATTAGGGTGACATGCTAAATAAATAAATAAATAAACAGCATGGGGAGGGGAGAGGGGAGGGGAGAGAATTTTGTCTAAAAACTTTCTCCCCCATCTAATGGTGCCACTATTATAACTGCTAAACTTAAATTAATTCATTTTCCCTTGTTTAAAGATACCTATAAATACAACAAATATGATTTCACCCTCTTAAACAAATGCAACACCTACCCTGATCGGCAGCTATCATTTCGATACATTTGACCGTCCTTATTTATACACACACCAAAGAACCTTCAGGAGGTTCAGCGACACCTCCTACGCTCACCCTAGCTGGTAATCACCTTGACTTTGAAGTAATTAGGAATCGTTTCGCTCTGTAACCTCGGAATATATTTATGATTTATGATCAGGAATGTAATCTGCAAGAAAATCTGCTTTCCAAAAAAAATCCAAGGATAGAGGGCATCCCAGGCAAACCCTGGCATTAGGATATAAACACTTCTTTTTGAAGAAAAATATTTCGAACATTTTTTGAATTTGTTTTCTTTTTTTACTATTGAAAAACAAGTCAATTTTTTTTTTTAATCTCGCAATTTGTTGAAAATGCACCAAAATGTTCACAAAATGTTTGAAGGAAAACCCCACAAGAGACTACCAATGCCCATACTAATCACCGCTCTATTCAAACAGGTGCAATGAAACGCACATAGTATCAGTTCTTTTTCAACATTTCAATAGAAATCATAATCCCTGTACTAGAAAATCTTTGGTTTGCCCTTAGAACTGGATGGGGTTCTGATTGTGTAGGCTTGTATTTATCCGTGCGCAAAAGTAACCCCTCCTGGCATGAACATCTATCGACGTATGCAAGCATCAGGCATACCATACACACAAGTCCGCCTTTACACAGTCGGTAGGTTAAAAATCAGCTTATATAAAGCATGCAGCTGCTTGTGAAATTCCCGCCACACACTTATATCAATTGATGCACAAGATAGAAGGGATTCTTTCTGCGCGCAGGTAAGTTGAAGCCTACTTTTTTGCGGGCCAATTTTGGAACTGAACAGAGTACAGATGGTATTGCTGTATTTTTGAGATATGGAAATAAACTACAAGATTATTAAAGACACAGAGAATTCACAACATCAAGAGAAATATTTGGGATCCATAAGGGTGACACATTTGTCTCATATTTTTTATTTTTAAAAACTCAAAAACTCACATTGGTACAAATGTCGGCTTAATACTTAAAACTACCACAAAATGCATTTGATGTATATGTGACATGCATGTGATGTACATGTGACATCCATGTGACATGATGTGATGTAGTACATTTGACACGTATGCGGTGTGCATGTGACATCCATGTGATGTACATGTGACATGCATGATATTGTACATGTGACATGCATGTGGTTTTCTTCAAACTCACATTGGTACAAAGGTCGGCTTAATACTTAAAAACTACCACAAAAAATGCTCAAACATAGACCCCCGTACACACTACGAAATCGCTTCATTCAATGAAGATTAGTTGATCTTCATTAGTTAATTAAGAGAAATAAACATTACAGCTAACCGCATGAACCAAAGAAGTTCAAGATGCGTACACATTAGTAAATAGTCACCAAGATCGAATTAAGGTTGGTTGCCACGAGATACCGGAAATGGACTACTTGCATGTCATTTGTTCCGCATGACTCCCTTCATTCGATGAAGCGAGCGTACACATTACACATTTACTTCATCAAATTAACATTTATCTTCGTCGAAAGAACCTACAGAGGTTCATCAGTGAAGGGCGGAGCGTACACACTACGCACCTTCATTAGTTAATGTATCTGCATTGAAAGAACCTTTTTTGCTTCATTGATGATTAGTTTTGCTTCATTCAATGATGGGAAGAATGACGCACTATGCACCTTCAATGAAGGGATTTTTGCTAGTGTGTACGGGGTCTTAGAGGCAAAGATACACCAGTACAAAAATGGGGAATACTTATTACGAAAGGATCTGTCTTTTTTTTTCTCCATAAAGGGAAACGTACAATATAACAAAACTAAATTATTCCCTGGGCTACTAAACACCCCTTTACAAAATAAAAACCTTATCCATAAGGTTTCAAAATTTCAAATTGCATGGAATATTCTTATTGTATACACATTTATGAATAATAATATAATAAAAGGCCAGAGACTTAACGTCTGATAAAATACAATGCCTGAGATATTCTTTCAACACATTAGTTTCTTCTTTAAAAATGGGATTATTCAGAAGTATCTTTATGGTTCTTAAACAGGACTATTACAGTTTACTAGAAAAGTGATATGAAGCTCTTTTTTTCACGCCAAGCCAACGGATCAAACGTTTGATTATCGGTCAATCTTTTGACAACTTAATAACAGCCGTTTTAATCATGTGCAAACATTCGACCAATCATGTTAATGTTATGATGCAGAGATGCTGCCTCTTGAGAGATCAATCATGAAAGCGGCCATTTTAAGCCAACAAATTACTGATCGATAATTCAAAGACTGATTGCCTACTCGATATGAAAAAGCTGATTTTAGGTCGTAACTTCCATCAATACATAACACACACCAAAATCCATTTAAACAATAAAAATTGACCCTCCTTTTTTAAAACCCATGATATGATTGGACAATAGAGAAAAAAGGCAACTATCTTTATGTTTCGGGCACTGGGCTCGGTTCGATTGCATTTTTATATTTTTAAAATAGTTTGGTCACTTTCAATTGGCCTCAAAAGAGGTCCAAATTTTGACTGGTTATATATGTATGAACTAATTTGTGTGTTAAACAAAACAGTTATGGTATTTTAGTAAAATATTATTGCAATTGTGGGAACTGTCTGCTTTCCTGTTATTATTCACTCCAAGAATCTTTTCTAAAACAAGCCAGTTAGTTGAACCAGTAACCATGGTGATTTATAAATTTACATAAAATACCAATACATCAATCTATTGGTCGTTTTAAAAAGAGTTGTATAACACACTACAAAGGCGATAACTATATCAAGTAAAATATGACAAGGCTCAAAAAAGGGGGGAGGGGAATTGTTGTTCATAAAAATACACACAGAAGTAAGGTTTTCATAAAAATTACAATTCTTTGTGGACCGGAGGCATGAAAGTAGTAGTACTCTTAGGGCAAAGGTCGCCAAGCACAACTTTAGAATCGGGTCGTCATCAAAATATACTTTGAATCTATAAGTTAAAAGCAACTGTTCACTTGGTGAACTTTTTTTTCGCACAAGGATGCAGGAACTTTATATATTTGTTTCTTCTCGGAAGTGAAATGTTTACAACTATCAACAGTGATACATGGATAAAGCTCGATCACAGTGAAGCATTTACATCAGCAATGATTTGGACGGGAATTTCATTTTCTTTATACAATCCTTCCAAGGCTACACCTTTTAGGCTATCAACCCAACATTATTAAGACTCCGGAAGGTTGCGAGCAGTCTTACAATGGCCAAGAGGGTTTGACAATGCATGCAGAATTTGTGCTTGATATATTCAACGCCGAGGGTATAGGGTGACTTTGAACATTTCTATGCAGCAGCAGTTTTTCGTATTATACAATGCCCATTATTGTGATTGTAGAAATGTGGATAGTTAACACTGAGTATTGACAATTATTATTCTAAAGCTCAGAAAAGTACATTTAAAGCATGTAATATTCACGGGTTGAAAACTTCCATGTTGACTTTAATAGCCGTAACCGAGAAATGAAACTTTGAAATTGTCAAATTCAGGTACATGATGTGGGTCTGTTCTTCATTAAAGATGTCTAAACAAATATTTACAGCACAACAATTTTGTGCATTATTGTCATCTTAAAAAGTTGTGAAATTAAAGTGCATGTGAATATTTCATGTTTATAAGTATTCATGATTTTAAAAATTTGGTTTGATCATTTTATCTACCACTTACTTTCAAAAGCCCATGATTTGTAGCTATACAGTCGAGGACAAAAATCAAGAAATATTAATAATTATTTCTTTGAAAATCCAGCATTCAGTACAGAACTTATAACCTAATAATTTATTTATAGTGAATAGTGAATAATCTACAAATACAAGACTCGATCTAAAAAAACATCAAATATTTCACAGCTTTAGGTGCTATACGCAATTTGCCTTCATTTTGACTAAATATAGTGAATTCAATCGATGTAATAAAACAGCATTTAATTAAGAACCAATCAAATTACTAGAAATACTTAAACCAGTTATCGAATGAATTGTGCACAAACAATGGTATATTTGGAATATTTTTCTAAATTTTGAAATTCTTTTCTATTTTTATAGGCATGTGGAGCTACGAATGGGATTTTGTATCGTTATTCTAAAATCCAATCAGTGGATATCCCAAAAGATGAATTGTTTGTTTTCTTTCAAAAGTCAACCAAAGTATCCCTCGACAAAAGAACCCTTGGGACAGGGTTTCTAAAATATGACATGAGTTATCCATGGGATGTACATGTGACATCCATGTGATGTACATGTGACATCCATGTGATGTACATGTGACATCCATGTGATGTCCATGTGACATCCATGTGATGTACATGTGACATCCATGTGATATACATGTGACATCCATGTGATATCCATGTGGTGGTCATGTGACAACCAAAATATACCTAGACAAAAGAACCCTTGGGGTTCCAAATTATGACAAAAGATATCCATGTGATGTACATGTGATATCCATGTGATATCCATGTGGTGGTCATGTGACAATCAAAATATCCTAAACAAAATAACCCTTGGACAGGGTTCCAATATTTGACATGCATGCGATGTATATGTCATCCATATAATGTTCATGTGACATCATGTGATATACATGTGACATCCATGTGGTGTACATGGGCCATCAAAATATCCCTCGACAAAATAATGCTTGGCTGGAGTTCCAATATTTACCTGATGCATAAATATCAGACTTAAATTGTTCAGAGTTTCTATTGTCTTAACATTTGATTTATTCCATGTACGGTTCATCACAAATGAATATCAAAACAGGGCAGGGAAATTTTGATGCAAGCAAAGCAACAACAAAATCAGAAAAATTCAGAAATAAATGAGGCAAAATGAAAAAGGAAAAACATAAATAGAAAATAAACGAGGGCCACAGACCAGGGAAAACATAAATAGAAAATAAACGAGGGCCACAGACCATTTCTAGCACGGCTTAATCTGATATAATGTAACAAAGCAAACGGTTGTCCAATGTAATAATTCTATTTTAACCCCTGGCACTACTTGCCTATTTAACAATGTTTATGATTGGTTATTTTCAAGATATACTCATTTGAATAACCAATTGAAACACTGCTTCTAAAATATTTCACTCCAATCATTATCAGGGATACAATTATGCTAACAATGTCTCTCATTGGTGCAAATAATGATGTATCCATCTGTCTGACCAATCGGCAGGTAGTTCTCAGGGGGTTAATAAACAAAATGCAAATTAACTAGCGGGCGATATAAGTAATACATGATATTTGGTTTCAAATTTGATCAAGCATATCTTTTACATTGATAGATCAAATATACGAATTCTACTCCTTTTTATCCAAAATTGAGAGTACATAAATACTTAAAGTTAGCACTAAAAAACTATAAATCCTCTACCTAAAAATATACAAAAACTGCTGCCCACAATGGCTGTGTGCAACAAGATCTAAAAGCACCGTCATCGCTACGAAATAAAAAATAAAAACACTTTTAAAGCTACAAAAAGAGTATATTATCTATGCATAGCAAAGATTCTCAATACGTTTTTCATGGACTAGATCTGTTCTGTTGCGAAGCCAAATTCATTACCACACCAGATCTGTCCCAAGACCAGTAGATTTGTTGTGCAGTTCCGAAAACCAGTTTCCAAACTAAATGATGTTAAAAATTATTAGACATCATCTTCACTTAGTGTTTATGAAGGCCTATTATAAATAAGGCTACATTAAAATATAAAGGCCCGTATTCTCGTACGTAGTTAAACACGGTTTTAAGCTAAACACGCGTCTAACTTTGACTTTAGACACATCGTTTAACTAAACGTGATTCTCGTACATTTGTTTTACTTTACACGCGTCTAACTCACTGAAAAGTGTCCATCTTTAAACATGGGTATGGGGGTAGTTTAAGGCGCGTTTAACTAAACAAATACACGAACTGTATGCCTTGAATGATTACTCAACTGTGCCCGCTGTAAGCTGCCGAGCATATTGTGTAGTATTAAAAATACATGTGCGTTTGAGGTATTTAGTCGATATCTATTGTAACCTATTAGGGCCACAACAAAAAATAAATACCTGTATACATACTATACAGTAACGCACAACCACCCTGGGAACGAGATTCGCCGAGTTTAAAACGTGTTTAGTTAAACACGTTGTTTAAAAGATAAACTCGCATTTTAGTTAAACACAAGTTTAGTTAGACACGGTTTTAAGCTAAAACCGTGTTTAGTACGAGAATACGGCCCAATATGTTCAAGGTTTCATCCAACACAGTGTTTTACAAGTCTGGTTTGCAAAGCAATTTGAATTTGAGAAAATGTATATGATGCCTAATTTGGCCCCGGAATTCCATGATTGAGAATCAATACTATCAACTCCTATCTTTCCATCCTGCTATAGACCGGTTCAGCAAAAAATGAAACACACCTATGACCTTCAGTAATGTTAACTTAATGCGTTTTAGCAAAGGTCATGCTCAATCTTAAGATATAAATCATAGCGTAAGATAATAGGCACCAAATACTATTTTGAAGAATACTTTTGCATGATATGTTAGAATGGATAGAAAGATGAAGTTTGATCACAGATATGAGGAGGGGAAATGGGTATCGGGGGAGGAGAGGAGAGGAGACAGGGCAAGGGATGGCAAGATGCTTTTATCAGGATTAAATAAGTAAATAAGTAAATAAGAAAGCTTACTTTCCAAATATTTTCAAATGGAAAATTGCTTTTGGAAATGGATAAAGTTGTTGCTCTCACACTAAGGAGAAGTTTTAAATCGTATGGTGTTCGTGTATTAAAGGACGAGTTGTTCAAATAGATGGGAAAATTATCTCACAAGACAGGCCAAATATTTTTAATACTGCTAAAATATCCCTCTCAATGAATATACTGCTAAAATATCCCTCTCAATGAATAGGCAACTTACGATCTACGTTTATAATAATAACAATAATAATAATTTACAATCGACAATATTTTTCCTCGGTAATGCTACCTTTCAGACACAGAATACATTGGTTTTGTCCCTTCTTAAATACAAAGCATCTAAAAAATGGGACGCATGCAAATATAGCATGAGCTTTTTGGAATTTAAACCACTAATATATTCACGTATATACCTTTAACAATTTATCCATATATATACATTTGCAGCTGTACATGTGGTGTGCATGTGTGCAGCATGTGATGTACACGTGGCAAGTCATGTGATGTCCATGTGGACTTAATGGAAGAGCTCCACAGCAGCCTTGGTGATCTTCCCGCATCGCATAGCATTTTCGGCCTGTAACCATTTTGAACATGGAACCACCATACAACTTGTGACATTTTAGGCTCAATTCTCATAGCCCTAGTGCACGCAATACTGAAGCCATTAGAGATTAAACAGCACCCACAAGAAGCTGGAGTCCTAATGAACCATTCCCATTGTTTAAAATGATAATCGCTTCATTGTTTTAATTTGGAAAGAAGTATGGGGATCAGCAGCGCGCAAGAAATGTGATGCTTGAATAACTCCATACTAAATTTATCTTTATCAACGACTTTGCCAAAACAGTTAGTCTAGTGTAGCATAGTGGCCACGCAGGAATCCCGGGTTCGGTTCCTCAACCAACCTATATCATTATATATGGCCGTTTTTTGTAACATACACCTTCCTGCAGCGTTCACAGTTTACCTCGCCGGATCTGAACGAAAGAAAAGACCCTATCTATTATATATTTTGTAGTATTATGGGATAACCGCTGAGGCTGCTGTGGGAGAGCTTTACGGAGAGAGTGACTGCATATGTTTACAATCAAGTGTGCATGTGAGCAGCATGTAAGGCAAAAAGAAAATTGTTGTGTTGCCATCAGCGACCGACCCTAAAATTGTAAAAACTAGGGTCGCATTTTTTTTTTTAGATTTAAATTTGATTAAAAGTGTCTAAATGTTACTATTTCTTGCTTGAAATGAATAAATAAGCCTAAATAAATGTTTTTTAGACTATTGTCACACTAAAAACATTAGTTAAATTGACATATGGGTATATACCAATTTTGTCTTGACATCATAAACCATATATTTTTCAGCCAAAAAAAGAAAAAAATTGAAAAAAGAAAAAGAAAAAGGATTTCCGACCGACCGACCCGAATTTAAATTTTTGGCACTTGAAGGCAACACAACATTTGGCCTAATGATCATGTTACAGGTCATGTGATGTGATGTCCATGTGATCGAAATCTACAGCTACAGCAGTGCTGTTTTTATAATTATCGCACAAAGAGATAGGATCCACTCTGGCAATGCAAACAATTATCTTGTCAGTAAAATACCAAAATATACAACTGTTCAGATATTTAACCATATTTCAGAAAGGACACATCGGAAAAAAACATAGAACTTTCACTATTTTTTTCCCCAACATGGAAGAAACTATACAACTGTAGTTACTGGAATGGCCACCAAATAGCCACAAACGCACCATTAAGCTCCTATATTATTTTTCATAATCTTGGTTTCTTTGCATTGATCCACGCAAGTACAGGATGTCCTAAATTGTTACTATATATACCTTTTTAAAATGTCATATCTTTGTTTCATATACTTGCATATAAAAACACAAATATGTTGCAATTGAAAACACTTGTAGCATTATGTGACTTCCTCATTTGAGGTGTTTCTATATATAATACCAATACTTAATTGTGTTCTTCTTTGAAACCTGTGCTAGAATAAGATTAAAGACGGAAAATTCACACTAGGTCAATCCCTATTGCATTGCTGTGTTTAAATATTTGCAAAAAGGATGGGTTTAATTGGTACCAAAATAATTCTATAAGAGTTCTATTTCTATCCAAGAATAAGTTTTAGTCAGAGATTAATATGTTTACAAGGTATATTAACTTTTTGGAAACCTCATATATTAGGAAGGATGAAATGCATGTGTTTTCGGCGGGTATTGAGATATATAATGAACTTTAAAAGTCAAACATTTTGTGGCTATCATTTTTCAAGTTTGGCTAAATTTAAAATGTTTTGCATGTTGTTAAACTCACCATTTTAGCGTTCCTTTACAAGAATTTGAACTGAAAGAAACATTTTGACATGTTAATTTTATCGCAAACAAATTATGGTGCGCGATAAATTGATATAGCGCACAAAAATTCACTTTTAAAGTACATCACATGCAACCATCCTATAGTCTCCCGCATAATTCTTTTGAATTAATCGAACCAAAATTGTCAAAATATCCCTATGTGGCACTGTATATACACACGCTTTCCCATTTTACCAACAACATCCTCACTTGGATACGAGGACTCAAGTGTTATCAGATTAAGATTTTAAATTCCAGTGTTATCAGCTTATGATTTGAAATCAGTTTTATCAGATTATGATTTGTAATTCCAGTTTTATCAGATCATTATTTGAAATTCCAGTTTCATCCGATTATGATTTGAAATTCCAGTTTTATCAAGTTATGATTTGAAATTCCAGTTTCATCAGATTGATTTGAAATTCCAGTCTTATCGCATTATGATTTGAAATTCCAGTTTTATCCCATTATGATTTGAAATTCCAGTTTTATCAGATTATAATTTGAAATTCTAAGAAGAAAAATATAAATTACCAGAATGTTGTTTCAAGGGTTTGAGATCAATTTTACTTCAGAGGGAATTCACTCCATCGGTGCTTTTTATATACTGTCTACAGAGTGTTTCACTCACACACTGCTATAGCACATATTTGCATACTGCAAGGCATTTTCGCAAATTACCAATAGTGGTTATTTTCCTGGAACGAAAATGACCCGATTGCCAAGTTCTTTACTGGCTGGCAGTCATAGACCATTTCAAATCCGAAAATATACGATCGGTTCCGAATGTTTCCGGTTAGCCGAGTGTTTGACACTCGGTTCCATGACTTGTCAGCTCCTGACAGGTCATGGCCATGTGCCGGAGAAAAACAACGTGTTTTTCACCTGTCTGCCCGTGTGGTAGATTGCGTTGGTGTTGGTGATAGATTGTATCCCTCACAAAGTTGATGTTACGGCATTTCAATTACAAAAACGAGTGAGATGAAAGAGATTTTGGGTAATATTTTCACTTTTTACCGTCTGCTCGATACATTTGGAATTTGTCCGTCAGCGCCTTTGTTGATAAAAAAAACCCAAAATAGTCTCGTTCCACGTTTTACTTCTCATGTGTGCACGCGTGTATGCGAACATAGTAAATCAATGAGGCGGACAACCAACTAGGACAATGCAGTGAATGCGATCAACTGTTGTGAAGAACGCGCAACGCACCTACTCCACGTGACCTGTTTTTCCGAAGATTTCCGATCTCAATTTGAAATGGTCTATAGGACAAATTTTCGTGAGCATAAAAATTTGGCGAATTGGATGCCCTCGTGAAATTAAAATGCACATGAAATGTTTTCATGCTTTACAGTATACTAATGTCTAGAAACAACATTGTGACTTGTGTACACTCCACACCAGACAGTCATAACCTTTCACCCTGGATACATTGATTATTGTTGAATATTCATGAGTCTCTAACACCTATGATAAGTAAGTATAAGTATAAAATTGAGACATACTAATGTTACGATTGTTGAAAAGTTCTGGGTGTGAACTTTGTCTTGTCTTGAGTGAATACACAATCATACTGATCAGTCAATTGGTAAAAGATATCTTTCAAGTTATTCTGCTTTACAAATGGATGATAACAGCAGTATATAATCTATAAGAGCTGATCATTCCCTCTTTATAACCTGTGCGGACACCCACATGGTAATCATATGACACCCACATGGTAATCATATGACACCCACATGGTAATCAGGTGACACCCACGTGGTAATCAGGTGACACCCACATGGTAATCAGGTGACATCCACATGGTAATCAGGTGACACCCACATAGTAGTCACGTTACACCCACATGGTAATCATGTGACATCCACATGGTAACCATGTGATATTCATGTGACAAACATACTATCTTAAAGAATTTGAACACATGAAATGTCCTTACCCATGTGATACCCAAATTATCTCTAATTGAAAACATGAATATCCATCCATCCATGCGAGACACATGTGATGCCCATGTGATGCCCAAATGATCTATAATTGAAAACATGAATGTCTGTGCGAGACACATGTGATGCCCATGTGATTTGAATGTATGTCTCTCTTCGTGAAACTATTAACTAGCATGTTTCACAACTGCAAGATGGCATTGTCTTGGTCTCTAGATTATTTTTTTCTTCAATTTTTTTTCTGCTTTTTCAATTTTTTTTAATGATTTTTTCCCCTGCTTTTATTCGCTGGGGGCTTCTTGGAAGCGTATCAGTCTTTTTTACATTTCCTCCTCCTCTTCCTCCTCGTCATCCTCCTCATCATCTTCTTCATCATCCTGCGGTACCGGCATCGGTAATCCCGCACCCTTGTAGCCTTGCGATAAGTGATGGGATGACATCGCTTGGGACATACCTTGGTGCATACCTAGGGGCATAGAATGATGGGACATGGCTTGGGCCATAGCTTGCTGTAGCCTCATCTGTGGTTGTGGAGGGCTGGCCATTCCTTTCTGTAATAAAATTAAAATGGTGAGAGTTAGTAAGAGGACAAACCTTCAAGTCATACACAATTTCATATAGACAACAGTTGTGTTACCTATGAGTAAGCTATCACAAATTAGGCTTGTTGTAAGTATTCCGAAATTCAAACCCAGGACCTTTCAGCAGGGGTATGCCACTGAGCTTGCTGATCGGAGGCCACTTTTAAATTAAATTTGGTCGGCATAGAAATGGTGGCACTATATCGATCAGGCGTGAATGTAGCAGACGACACGACGCTGGCCACGCGACTCTCAGACGACCCAATATGTCAACGGGAGTGCACTATTTTGAATTATTTTTAACAGCCATCGCCCGGTTAACGATGACAATTCTTCTAATTATGATGAATTTGTCAAAATGATACGATTAACATTCGCGATTACGTGTTATTCATTACGTATATTCAACATTTAGGTTTCGCGTGGCCACCGTCGTCTGTGTAAATCCACAGCGCCCTCAAACCTATGCCGAACAAATATTACGTTAAACCTGGTTAAACATTCCGATGATTACCATAATTTATGTAAATATGCAAAAGGGACCGTTTTTGCTACGTACATTAGTATAGGACTTTCCTATCCCAAAATTAATAGTATCCCTGCTTTCAGTTTCAAAGCAAATGATATACCACTATACTCTGTTTGGCCATCTCGAGACAGTGACGTAACTGAACAGGCGCAGCTTTTACGCACGCGTGTGTATCTTCCGCCTTTCAACGCTGGTGTTTGTACGCCAGCGCCGCGAGTATGCGCGCGCGCGATGTGATGCAATTAGTAGAATACGCGGTTACGTCACTGTCTCGAGATGGCCAAATGGAGTATAGTTGTGCTAGACAAGAACTACATGCCTAACAGTGTTTAACAGTGTTTATGATTGGTTAATTAGTTAAATGGTTAACATATGTGTGGTGGTATGGGAAAACCCGTCGGAAGTCGCTAGTGTTAATATTGAGATATCTGGGTCATACCAAAATATTCCTAACAAATGAGTTCCAAGTCAATTTTCCAACTTTGTCCCAGAATAGAGATTATACCTTGAACATTAGTCTCCAGGAGTTTTTTATGCAAAATTCCAGATGTGAAGTTTATTTTAGTACTTTTCTGAACCTTGTTTATCAAATTTTATGTGTAAAATGCTATGTTCACGTAAAATGACATTGTTACCATGGTAACCACTTGTGAATTCGAACAATGCACTGTAAAGAATTTGAAAGTGAAGAACTCACACTTGTTAATAATATCGCAAAAAACTAGGTTCATATCAAAAGCGCTTTTCATATGACAAGCTATTCTGTGTGATATAACAATGTAGTTTTATTATTATAAGAGAATTTAACAGATTTTGTGTACACCTTTGAATTGTCAGTTTCAATTTTGAGTGTTGCGTTTAAACTTGCCGACTTAAAAATACTATAACTGTAGTTCTAGATGGAATTTCTGAAAAATTTAAACAGTCCTGTACTCAGTAGAGTATGAAGCACTCTGCCAAAGAATAAAACCAATTTGCTAGAAAATGACCATGTGAAGGGTTTTCCCATGCCACCACACATATACTTATTTGAATGACCAATTAAAATACTGCTTCTAAAATAGTTTACTCCAACCTTTACCAGGGATACAATTATTCTAACATTGTCTCTGATTGGTGCAATAAATGATGTATCCATCTTTCTGACCAATCAGCAGGTAGTTCTCAAGGGGTCTATACCCCTGCCACTTTCAAATGTTAAGAAGATATGAATAGTTTTATATAAGGAGATGAGAAATAATTTGTTTACAGGACATACATACCGGCATCATTCCTGATATGTCTGGTGCTAATCCATTATAACCCATGGGTACCGGCATTGCCTGGGGCATAATGTCACTCCGATGGGGCATAGCCTCTCCCCGATGGAGCATAGCCTCAACCCCATGGGGCATCGCCTCTCCCCGATGGGGCATCGCCTCTCCCCGATGGAGCATAGACTCAACCCCATGGGGCATAGCCTCTCCCCGATGGAGCATAGCCTCAACCCCATGGGGCATAGCCTCTCCCCGATGGGGCATAGCTTCTCCCTGATGGAGCATGGACTCAACCCGATGGGGCATAGCCTCTCCCCGTTGGGGCATAGCTTCTCCCCGATGGGGCATAGCCTCTCCCCGATGGGGCATAGCCTCTCCCCGTTGGGGCATAGCTTCTCCCTGATGGAGCATAGCCTCAACCCGTTGGGGCATAGCTTCACTCTGTTGGGGTATAGCTTGACTCTGTTGGGGTCTCGTTTTGGTACGTGCAGGACTGGCCATTCCTTTCTGTAATATACAAACAGTTAAAAAGGTAAATTGTAGGGTAACTTAATTTGTAGTGGTTCTGATTTCAAAAAGTGTATTGTTGAATCGGAAACATCCAGATTAGCCCCAAAACTAATCCCTCAAAAAAAGTTCAGATTTGTATAAATAGATATAAGGGATATCGCCAATAGGTATTTGTTCATGAGGCTTTCTCATCAGGTATTCCTATAATGATTAAAAAGGTTAAGCTTAATTTGTAGTGGTTCTGATTTCAAAAAGTGAATTGATAAGATGGAAACATCCAGATTAGCCCCAAAACTGGGAGTTTTTTTTTCTTCTTTTTCAATCACCTCTATTTCAAATGTCTTTTGATGTGTTCATATTGTATTGCATATAAATCTCCTGTTATCTGGAAAAACCTAGTAAAAGTCAAATTTGGGTGAAAATTGAGTTAGACCCATATGAGATTTGTGAAATGCACCCCAAATTTGTAAGTGATGATTTAAATTGTGAACCTACCGAACGCCTGTACTCCTCCATTCTCTCTTGGTACTTCTTGTACTCAATGGCTACCCTGTCAAGATACGGTTTCTTCTGCTCCTCAGTAAGCTTATTCCACTCCTCTCCGCAGATTTCCGTTAATCTACGTCCCTTCTCGATCTTCTGACCGGCCATCTGTTTGCGGAAGTCTGTCAGAAAGTAGAAGTATGCTGTTGGCGGTTTCTTGGGCTTGTCGGGGTCCCTCACTTTCCTGTAGACGGACATCTGTAGGAAAACAAAATGGAATCACTCAGCAATCTTCCATCTTAACATTTTGAAGTGTATTCTTTTTGCTTCTTTGAGTATTAATGGTGGATATGATTTACACATGCAAAAGGGGAAAAACCCAGATGATCATTAAATCATAATACTAGGAAAAATAGGGGAAATCAGTAATAAAAAAAAGGAAATGTTTGAAATAAGACTGATTTTAAACACATTTGTGTAAAATATCAGCCATATACAAATACAAGTTCCTGTTTAAAAAGGAAACCAAGTCTGTCATTCAACTGAACAGCCTATATGTAAATGAGTCTGATAACATAAACAAACAAACCGTAAATGTGAGCAACTGTGATAAAAAATTCACTTGCAGAGGATATTACTATGAATATCAAGGATTGATGGCAAGGAAAGCCTTTAAAAAAAAACCCGGATTAATAACACAAAACAGAATGGTGAAAGCCAAAGTTGATTACTGCCTGAAAAATCATTGATAACCGGGAAAAAATACATTTTTATAGGCCTAGGACCAGTGTTATGCTAACGTTGACCAGGGCTGTACTTAGTACCCGCCACACGCCTGTGGCGGGTAACTTTTGCGTCGGGCTGGTAACTTTTCAAATATATACGCCCGGCTGGCCGGTAAGAATTTTGCTGTTGGTAAATGAAGATTACTTGTTTGGCTGGTGGTAAGTTTACAGTCGGGCTGGTAGTTTTACATGCTACCAGCCCGGCTGGCTGGTTGGAGAAAAAATGAAGGTACACCCTGACCTTGACAATACATAGTATTCGTTGGTCACAAAAAAAACCAAGAACATTATGTTTCTAGATAATCATTGACATAGAAGCCTAAAGGGACTTAGTGAAGTCATAATAGAAGCTTTATTCTGATTAGTAAATTGTTTTGTATCAGAGATGGCGTAAAAGTTCTTGGGTATAAATCAAAACTAATTTTTGTTTGTTTACAGAGGCTATATTAGGCATAAATATTTACCTTTTCTTAATTAATTTATTTTTTGATTACTTGTAATTAATTATTCTTGCAAAATGTTGCAATCTTTTAATTTATTTCATTTAACACTTAATTACATTACTTTTTCAATAAGACCAGACAGTGAAACAACACTGTGAAACAAACAATTGGCCTTCGAAATACAAGTTAACGTTACGTTGCCTAACTTGCAAATAGCCACGTTTTATATAAAACTGGTCAATAATTTGACCTCACCAAAAGTCTTACATGTACAGCCCAATTTGCATTCACCTTTATTCAGAGTAAAAGTAATTTTGACCACTGCTCAAAAGAGAGGTTTGTCTCATCTAAATTTGACTTTGACCGATGAAAGTCAAATTTAGATCAGACCAGATTGCTCTAATTCTAATCATTAAATGTCAGTTTTTACACCTTGTTCATGGAAGGTTTCTCATTCAAAATTCAGCACAATTACGCAATCCTTTATCTCACCCAAAGATTAATTACTGACATTTATGGCCCATTTAGATCATACCCAGCCTAAAGCTTGGCAGGGGTGCTTGCAAGACCTTTGATCAAATCACTAAAAATGGTCTTGTTTAGCTTGAAATATATTATGAGACAATGAGACCTGTTTACCTGTACAAAATGGTTGCTATGGAAGAGTGATGTTGGTTGGCTAGTAGTGTACAGGCATTCCATGGCTTAGCCGACACCTGGTGTGTGTATAACCCACTCATCAATACCGATGGCCCATCGTAAGGCGCTTGCGATACGAATCTGCTACCGTTTTACGCGATTCAATAGACTAAGCAGATTGATTCGCCCAGATTTTTAAAACATTCTATTTTTTTTCACAATTTGTTTATAATTATCGGTTAGGTGGATTCATTTTGGTTACAGAAATATCTATTTTCAATTTACATTGTCAAACATTAGACCCGGTCTAAAGACATTTAGACCAGGTCTAACTTTAACCCTCTTTTGAGCAGCGGTCAGAAGTTAGACAGGGTCTAAATTTATGAGGACTTAGACCAGGTCTAAAGTTATACTTTTAGGCTGGATTTTATTATCAGCAGACGGGACACTTAATGATGAACTTATGAAAATCTAATTTTCCAAACTTTAAATTGTTTTACGAAGAAGAAAATATATGCTACTTTTTCAAAAAAAGTTGTCAACGTGAAGCTTGCATTACATACAAATTGCTAGATGAAATAACTGCAAATAAATGAACCATATTTTAGGATGAGAAGAATTATGAAGCAGGATTACTGATAGTTAGTTTAGCCTGTTACAACAAATTTTAAGAACAAAAGACTTAAATCCCAGCATGGGACACTTATTTGTCAATAACATTTTGATTTTCAAAAAAAATATGCGGATCAAATGTATTTTCGGACCAGAGTATACATTAACTACACATAGAATAAGATGTCTCATTTCAACCATATGATGCACTCATTTCTGGCAAAGACTTATACATTCCTGGGACCGAAAGTAGATTCATATGAAAATATCTTTTTTAAACAAATTTGTAAAGATTTTGATGGATATTTTTTCTTCATGAAATCATCTCAGAAAAACTGGGAAAACCGTTATATCGTTACTGTTCCGCCAAAACCTTGTATCTCCATCCGGCCCTTCAGCATGTATAAAGTAATACTTCCAATGTATAACCTTTTTGGCAGTCTGCTTTAAACATGTTCAAGGGTCAAAATCACATCTATCATAACTTTGTTAGTGCTCTAGCCCCTGAACATGTATAGAGCAATACTTCCTTTGCATAACCATTAACTTTGTTAGTGCTCTTGCCCCTGAACATGTATAGAGCAAGCAACACTTCCTATGCATAACCATTGGGCAGTTTTACTTGCTGAAGGACCAGGAAAGCATACAAGGTTTTGACGGAATAGCGACGACATATTTGACTTCAACGTACCTCTGACTCGTATCTCTTTCTGTCTTCGGCTGCTTGATCAGCGTAATGTTTCTTGTCCGCCTCTGTCATGATGCCCCACTGTTTACCACATGCCTTGGTGATTTCACTTGCCTTGAATGTGTAGAAACAGACAATAGTCTAGTTTGAGTATCGGGAATTTCATAATATTATTTGTACTGATATAAGGGTTCTACCTCCATGTATGGGAATCACGAAACTAGTCTAGTGTGAAAACTTCATTCTGGGATTATAAGCTTTATTCAGTATAATCCCTCAATGAAATCTTTACCGTAGACTAACTCTGCCTCCCTTACATGAAGGTTATATAAGGCCAGGGGGAAAAGGATGTTTGATTGTCCATTGATGCCCTCAATAGGGTAGGGTTTTTTGGTGTGTGTTTTTATAAATCACATTCAAAAGATGTACCATTAACTTTAAAATAGTTGCTAAATAAAATGGGAATGGGAATATTTTACTAATTAATGACATCATTCATGTTTCAAAACAGTTTAGAAGGAGTACAGAAACAGTGTATTTCCAGAAAGCCAAAAAAACCTTCTCTGTCAGTTTTTAAAATTAGGTTTGTTTAGAAGAGGACAATCAAACATTTTTTGTATGCCTTAGAACAAAATATTACGGTAAGATTAATGATTCCTTGGGTAATTTTCAACAACAGGGTCACACCACACCCACCTATCATATCTTGCAATGCATATGATTCCCACACATTTGTTGTGAGCGAGCATATAAATCAGTCCAGATGCTATTCAACAATCGGAGGCAATTGGGATCAATGCATCAACTTTAATACGCAGCAAGGGTGAAAACAAGCAGGGCCAGGGGCTGTTTGGCTCCAATGGATTGTAAAATGGCCCCTGGTTTAATTCCAATGTGCAACGGATAAAATATACCTGTGAGCCACTTATTCATACATTTCTTGAAATCGTCCCCTGGTTCCACATTTCTTATTTTCACCCTTGATGCACGGATGTCCATGGAACTTCTCTATTTGCAATGATATTATTGGCTAACCTATTTTTTGATATAAATTGCATTGATTGGACAGTAAGAATGGCTTCTTTGGAAACCAACACAACAATCAGTCAATCTAACGCAATGATATCATGTAGTATGTGGAAGTAAAAAAAGATTAAAATATATGCAGCCTACATGTACATAGCAGGGTTGGTGATTTTGTTTAATACCAATAATATTTAAAAAGAAATAAAAACATCACAAAACAAATCAATTAATGTTATTGTTATGGATATTTTTCCACAAAAAAATAATACAAATCTAAACCGCAATTTGTTGAAAATTCTTACTTAGACAACTGACATTCAATTGAAGATTATAATATACACTTCATAATTAAAGGTAGATGTTCCGATTTTCAACTTGAAGTTTTCTATTCTACATGAAAGGTCATCCTTAAAAAAGTCGTGTTCCAAAGTTTGAGTTGCATAGCTCTAATGGTTCTTATATTAGACGCACAAGATGCTGTGAACTGTACCCATTGAGTAGTACACAAACTATATCGGTGGTTACCACCATTCGCGGTAATTCGACGTTATTTCATCGATTTCTCCGTAATTATACCGATTTAGGCCGTCAAATTTCAGTATCATGATGAGAAAAATACGAGCTTTCATATGATATGAAAATCTCCGTATGTTTGAAATAATTCTGTGTTACGAAAATGTGATCGGGTCATCTACCTTTAAGTAAATCAATACAAATCCAACCCAGAGTTAGTTAGTGCGGTCTAAAAATATATGGGTGCACAGATATTTTGATTTGACCCTTTCAGAAATTGAATACTTGAAATGGGGCATCCAGAGGTATTTTAGAGCGTCTTATGCCATGCACAATTTATATTAAAAAATTGATATTCTTCCGCAATGCCGCTGAAATATCACCTTCCCGATATTCAGAATTTGAATACTTAAAATTGGGCATCCAGGGGTATTTTTGAGCGTCTTATGCCATGCACAATTTATATTAAAAAAATTGATATTCTTCCGTAATGCTGCTGAAATATCATCTTCTCGATCCCCTGAAATTTAAAAATAACCCATATAGAAAGAATAACAATAAGCTTCTAGTGTCTTTTTCTTTTAATTTTATGATCACCCAGCTCATTTTTGGGCATCACACCACAATTAGTTAGATGCAGGAAAGGTTTGCTCGCAGTCAAAATGGGCGTCCCACACCCAGCTCAATTTTGGGCGTCACATTACAATTAGTTAGATGCAGGAAAGGTTTTGCTCACAGTCAAAATGGGCGTCCCACGGTCACAATGGGTGGCACACAGGACGCCCAGACGGCCATTTACGCTTATCCACCAATCCTGCGGCATAGTTGTTAGTATAACCAGAGAACGCCCTAAATTCAAATTTTTGTGTAAATACCTTGATTACCTTGGGAATCTGATCCCCGTCCTTAGCATAACTCTTCCTGAAAACATCCAGGAAGAAGAAGTATGCCGTCTTTGCTCTCTTGATGTGCGAACCGGGTCGATTCCTCTTTCGTCTCTTCTTTTTCTCGTTGAGTGGCTTGCGCCCTCTTCTGGGCGCTTGTGCTACTTGTGCCATCTGCATCATGTGGTGTGCGTCTAAAAAATTAAAAAGAAAAATACAAATTAAGAGCAGGTAGCTAGGATATGTTAAGGAAAATGCTTGAAATACGATATCGGTTAAGCCACCATTTTCCAATTTTCTAAATTTGAAATTCTGTTTTGTGGAAAGTGCATTTTTGGATTTCTTTGTCTATTATATAATAGCACATGCTGCATAATCACCTGGATAAAAAAACAACTATATATTTTGATAATTCAGAGTGATTCACGCATAATAAAATCCATTCGAGGGATTTACTGAAAAAAATAAAAACCGAAAAAATAAATTCTGTTTTCTGGTAGGCTACATACTGCACTAAAATATTAGATAGGATAGTCTCACCAAATGATTGGATTGAAGAGGGATTTTTCTCTGGTTGTCCTCAATAAACTTAAATGAAATTGTTTCTTGTATATCAATCCATATCTGTATGGATGTCTATGCCGAACCCGACATTCATAATGGCGTGAGGTGTTCACTAAAATAACAACTTTAAAACACTGCACAAATTCAAATACAGTAAATGTGGAAATTTTCGTGCTACATTTATTTTCGCGCTAAAATCAGCAAGCACGAAAATAAAAATGCGCAAATATATTCATTTTGGATGTAGGTCTATGTAAGGAAGCTCAAGATCACCAATATAAATAGAAGTAAAATTGTTCAAAATGTGCAGAGCACGAAAAATTACACACGCAAAAATTTTCACTTTTACAGTACAATAAAAGCAAGCTGGGTGGATTTTAATGATTGTGGTTTTAAAATACAGTCAGCCAGTTTTAATTGGTATAATAAAGAGAATTTCAACCATCATAATTTATAATATATAATGTCAAACAAGGGTACATTTTTCAGAGGATTATTCTGAAAATGAAAATAAAAGTAAAACTAAACTACTAAAGAAAGCTTGGGCTAGCCTGTGGAAAAGATCACATAAGGTCAAAAAGCGAAGCAAATATCGGGATAAAATGGGAAGCAAATTACGAATTGATGGTAGGATAAAAACTGTTCAATGTCAGCCTTTGACTGCATCCATTTGGAGAGGAAAGCCAAGCAGGGTTGTTTGCTGGTAATTAAGCAAAAAGGAATGCTGCAAAAAAAAATGTTTTGGTTAACAGAAATAATATGGTAACAGTAAAAAGGGGTTTATACACTGAAAGCTAGTCGTTGAGTTCAATAGCCAATCTTTAGTAAAACCACTTACTCAAATGCAACCAACAGAGGGCAGCAAATACATACCTCGACCGGATCATACAATATAAAACATCTTTACTATTCATCAATAGAGGGAGCCCTCCACCCATTACATCAATCAGCGTCGGATAGTAGTGAATGAATTTCCACTGACTAAGCCACTTATGTGCCAATTCAATAGTGTAAATTTAAACGCTGTTCTAACACTACGGCCAACTGGTCGTAACGGGGGATTCCTCGAGTAGAAACGCCTTAAAGACCAATGCTCACTTGATAGCCGCTGCATTAGGCATACTCAAGTACAAAAAAACAACCCTCAGCATCATCCTTTAGTGTTTTCAATGTAAAGGCTTTTCCAGTGTTGCTGATTTTGATTCTGTAAACCGGACAAGTATAATTACGTGAAATATATAATAACCATTATCATTTCACCTAGTTTACTTTAAAAAAAAGTCTTAAGAAAAAGTCTATAGAATATAATTACTAAAATTGACGGAAAGATTAAGGACATTTACTATTGAATAGCGTGGGAAGACCTAAGCAAGTAAGCTAACTGTAAAACATTGTGAAACCAACGGGAAACGTAATTTGACAGGTCAAAGCCCTCACTCCAATCACATTAAAATGAGTAGAACCAACCAAGTGTCGAATGTCATTCATTCCATAACATTAACGCTGATGATGTTTCCACACAAAAAAAATACAAAATGTTACTGTGAAAAATCTTGAAGACCGAATTTTACACCACTCCCCCGCTCCTTTTGCTTTTCTTTTTACCAACCTTGGAAACATTGGGTTTTTGCATGTTACAACATGAAATCTTGGATCTCTATACGTACCTTACCAGTGCGTGCGGATACACAAGCACGCTTTATTGAGAGAGAGAGAGGAGTTTTGGGGGACCTGCTCTATTACTAGTACTGCGCTTCTAGATACAATTCAGTAAAAAACGATGATCGCTTTTGTCATTTATTCTCTAGAGAACTTATCTTTTATATATTAAAACCTTTAATCTATTTCAAGATTGAAAGAAAATTAACTTGTCGGGTACCCCGGCCCTGGAAGCGTACCAACGGTAAATATGAAGTATTGCAAAATGAAGCATTTGGGGTTATCGCAAAAAAAAAGTATGATATCAAATGTAAATTCTACTGTTCTATTTCTTTTATTCGTTTTCACATTTAAAGGATTTACGAATGTTTTCTGAACTATTTGCTTTTGATATTGAATATTGAGTTGAGATTACACCGTGTATATATTCAGTGATGTAGTTTACCAAGCTATAGATAACGATGGCGGGCGACTGCAGACGACATTCCAAAATGTCACAAAATGTTTCAAAAATGTCGCAATTATTGAATATCATTATCATATTTGGAATCACCATATGAAATGCATTGAAATAAGTACAAACATGCCTAGTACTGGTTCAGGAATCCTTGAGATAGACCTTGAAAGTTGAAAAAGGTTTCTGACAAATCTGTTTTGTTTTATAGTAAAACTAATAGCCGCATGGAAAGTGTTAAGAATCGTGTTTATACACAACAGTCTTTCACTGCCACGAATCCAAAGTAATGCACTTAGGGAAAATATCACGGAGGAAAAAGGAAAAAACTATAAAAATAAAGGCAAAATGACAGATGCAAAAGACATGAATACTAATTAAGACACAATCTCAACAGGATACGTCCCATAAATGTTATGACCAAATGCAGGCGGAACAATGGTCACTTGTTGAGGGGGAGGTCCAAGTTCATGGGTACATTTTCTCAGTCAAATGGAATCAAAAGAATGGTATTGGTGGTAAGAAAGGACTTATTTAGAACAAGGAATCACTTTTTCTCACCTAAACAGACACCACCTGTTCCCCTCCCCCTCCCTCTCGGTGTTTTTTCAAATACCATCAACCCTTTAATGGCAAAAGGATGTATCTTTATATGTACTTTCCTAATGATATACACCTAGCACATAAAGTCCCTGCTCAGGTGCTTTGAGGTTGACTAATTCAAAATATATAATCGGTACCAAAAATCTGAGATATACATTAAATGAGCAAATTTCTTCTCCGCAGTTTGATACCTCATTCATCAAAATCGAATGGATACTTTTAAAGTTATGTCGATTTCAATGACCGTTCATGCAACAGAAAAGTGGCACTAGGTATAGGAATCATTGATTTGTGTGTGATAACTGTGTGCTATCTGAACGTGACAGATGAATGGGTCTTTAGTGATAACCGCAATGTGCGGGACAAAGGGTGTATCTGGCTGTGAAGAATACAAGTCTTAGCTGATAAGCTGTGAGTTTTTCAGTGCGTAAATCCATAGACGGGTAAAACATCGATTTTTACCGTCTATGGTAAATCACACACAAATCAATGATTTCCTATACCTAGTGCAACATTTCTGTTGCATGCGCGGTCATTGAAATCGACATAACTTTAAAAGTATCCATTCGATTTTGTTGAATGAGGTATCAAACTGCGGAGAAGAAATTTGCTAATTTAATGTATATCTCAGATGTTTGGTACCGATTATATATTTTGAATTAGTCAACCTCAAAGCACCTGAGCAGGGACTTTATGTGCTAGGTGTACTTCCTTTTAACATGGATTGTGTTAACTTGGTTCAATATTCCTTACTTAGGAAAAGGTTGCAACTTGTAAAGACAATAAAAGTAATATACTGCCTTTCACCACTACATGATCTATGGTGAAAAAAGCTAACTTTGATCATCTTAAAATGAAATATACTGTTAGAAAACTACATATAAGATACATTCTTTTCCCATTATAAGGGCAGCATTGGCGACAGAACCATTTCAGCCATACATTTGCTATATTGGTGTCCGTGATCAAAGAGGTAGAGACTGTGAGAAATTGCGTACAACTTGGCAGCAAATTTTCTATCGATTTTGCCACAAAATAGGGATTGTGCCACAAAAATAGGGATTGTGCCACAAAAATAGGGATTGGCCACTTGGCTGTCCCAGATGAGTATGATTATTTCTAATTGAAACAATGATTACTCAATGATTTCAAATATACAACAACAAGACTGCATGTCTTGACAAGGTAATACGCATCGCGTGATGAGCATTTCAATTTTGTCGTTCTGCAAATCTGCGGCCATATAGTAAGGGGTAGGGAAAAAACGAGATTCCCAGGTTTTTTTCACCCCCTCCCTTTATGGCATATATAGGGGTAAAAACGAGATTGCATTTTGTCCACCCCTATATGGTATATAAGGTAGGAAAACGTGATTGCGTTCCAACCCCCCCCCCCCACCCCCCTTTCCCACTACATATTGTCATTTGAACACAATAAGAGTAAATACTGGCCTACAGTTTCTAACCAATTTTGCATTAAGGACATTGATGTAGACTTTGATTACTCTCAAATGTGGGGTGGAGGGTTTGGTGGTCACTTTCTTTTTCTATTTATCAAATCAATACCACATCTTTTGCAAACATGTTGAAAATAGGTGGGGATTCATGGTGAAATTATTATTTTGATATTGTGTTTAAGACATCAATTATGTCACAACAAAAATATGCAGATTGTGTTGGAAAAGGTAAGAAGAGTTTAAAATAAGATATGTATGTGATTGAAATTTCTGGGGCCAATGCTAGGGAGTAGCTAAGAACAAGAACTTCCTTTTTCTCCTTCCATGATATATTTCATTTCCTAAACTAATATGGTGAAGATGGGGGAGTTTTTTCTACTTTTCCCTAAAAAGGCAGATTTTCCCCCAACAATGTAGATTGTTTTCAAACAGGATAGATTCTTGTTCTTATATCTAATAAATGTAGAATAGGTGAAGACTGTCTATTCTTGTTCTTAAAGGAGAAGACAGTCACCAAATTTGCCTTTTAACACAGCCCACTATAATACAGTTCCTACTTTGCCCCATCAACTCTTATACATCACATGGCATCGCTACTGGTGTGCATGCATATTTAATGGAGCGAATGCAATAGTACACACTTAAAGTTCGTGTAAGAAACTGACTTAACAGTGACTTGACAGTGCATGTTACAGACAATGATATAAAAATGCAATTTTCCCCCAAAAGTCTAGCAGTTTTGAAATGAAAAAGTGAATTAAAAGTAAGTCTTGATATATAAATGATCTGTAACAGTAATATTTTCCATACAAATAATGCCTAATTTCTCAATATGTCGCTGTCTGCAATCTTTGACAATCCAATCGCAAAGTAAAAACGCATTGCGTAAAACAGATGTAAGATAGCAAGTATGAACAAGTTTTGTGTTGTATTCACGAAAAACCTCTTACACATATCATCCTTTTCACTGAGTTGTATTTGTTCTCATGGTGGGCTTCATATAACGCGGCATGTCATACAGTATTCCATGGCTGGTCCTGGTGATGTTAAGTAATTAAAAACAACTGTAACGTAAAGCATTATTGAAATTTATCATCTAGTTATGTGCAGTGAGTGTGCTTCCATCAAAAGAAGATATCACACAGTTGTTTTCCAAAATCCATGCGGAATCGTTAAAAGGTAAATTAACAAACAAATTCCCAATGACTATGAATTTCAAGTTAACACTCAGGCGTGAGAATGAAAAAAAACGGGGAAAAAAGCCCAAAATGAAATCGGCCTATAAAGGCCAAAAACAGGCTGAAAATATAAGAAACAAAATAGCCTGAAATTCTCATGCCTGACCCTTTCCGTGTGGCAGTCGTCTGCAGACGGCAGTTCCAAAATGTTGCCAAATCTTTCAAAGTAACACTTTCCTTGCGGTGGTCGTGGGTCGTCTACAGACGACAGTTCCAACAATTCACAAAATGTTTAAACTTTCAAAGATGTCAAAATGTTA
This sequence comes from Ophiura sarsii, assembly GCA_035610835.1. Taxonomy (NCBI): domain Eukaryota; kingdom Metazoa; phylum Echinodermata; class Ophiuroidea; order Amphilepidida; family Ophiuridae; genus Ophiura; species Ophiura sarsii. Next base: position 21,150,900 of record CM069445.1, on the reverse strand, counting down.
TCACCATATGTGGAATCACTATGAGAAATGCATTTAAATAAGTACAAACATGCCTAGTACTGGTTCAGTAATTCATATGAGATAAGACTTTGAAAGTTAGGAAACGTTTCTGAAAAATCTGTTTTGTATAATATGGTAAAACTATAGCGACATGGAAAATTTTAACCATAACACAGCAGCAATAGGAAGTGATCATAAAATATGCCTTTAATTCAGTCAACCTGTATTTCAAAGAATGGACTGTAAAAAGGTGTTCTTTTCCTCCATTTTGAGCCTATGTTTTCTCCCTCCGTTGTCCCCTTAAAGGCCCTTGTGCAGTGGTAATGGGGGAAATGGAATTTCTTCCTGTAAAAAAACAAATGCAATTTTTAAATTAAGGTGTGGCCCTAAGTTCTAGTATGAATGCCAACTCACAACTTAACTCTTGATAACATGGATTCCTTACTATGGGCGAGTCTTGCATGCTTTGTTTTTGTTGCAGAAATATTTTTGAAACCTATTCATTCCCTTTCCAATTCCTATTTCAGTTTTTACACAGGTCCAAAATATTTACAATGCACACAAAAAATCACTTTAATTCAGAGTCACATACCCCTCCAATAAATGGTTTCAGTACAACTTCCAACCCCCCCCCCCCCCCCCCCCCCCTTTAACCCCACCCAACCCCCAACCACCACCTGTTAGGGTATCACACACTCGGTGTAATAAACTTCACACTGTTGTTTTCTCAGTAGTGCAGTATCCGCTAGCATCACGTACGTAAGACCGGGTCAGTGACCGTCCGATCAGACGACGCTTAAGCAAAGGGCTACCTCACTACACAGCTATCCATCCGCATTAACGCCACGCACGCTCTACACAACACTACGCAATGATCCTTCGATCAAATCAATTGGAATTGAACATTATCATTTTCCCCCAATTTCACAATATTGTACATGGATTGTAAATGGATATAATATGTGATTTTCCACTAAATCTGGGATTTTCCTACCCATCCAGCGAGCGTGCAGGGGCTGTTTCGGTGCAATTTTTCTCTCCCGTTGCTAGTAGATGGTTAGGACATGTATAAACTCGTAACTGCCTCTTTATTTGAATACAAGTACTCTGCCTCGCTCAGCACAATGAGTACATTGCGTTAGGCCCCAAAAGAAATGTCTTTCGTTGTCCTCCATGCTTTCCTCATGAGCAAAGAGCGAGGCGATGGAAAATATGTTGTTTTTCTTGATGATTTTCAAATATTTGGTAGATAACTATCCAAACAGCCTACAATACAAGTCTTCTGCATTTACATCATGTTTTCAAACAGTTTGTATAAATATTTGTATAAAGTACAATCAATCATTACAATGCAGAATGTCAAATTATTATACGTTTGAAAAAAATCTGTAATCATGAAAATCAGGAAGGTACTCACCCCAAAAGAAAACACACATAAAATGAAACAAAAGAGTATTTGTGGGGAAAAGATAATCAGTCTGTCGGAATGTTTCTCTGGCGCATGTTGATAACAACATGAATAAAATGTCTTTTCCATAGTGCAAGTTGTTGTTTTTTAAAATAAATTTTAAAAAAACTTGGGGAATAACCAAACCATTTTTATTTTTTGCCTTATTAGTAGCATGGTTCCTTGTGTGTGTATGAACTCCAGTGACTAGCCTGACATTTATGCTGTATATTTAGTCTTTAATAACCATTTCAGACTTAACAAAAACTTACAGCGCTGTTTTTTTAACAGTACATTCAACTCGTATTCTCTGACCTCATAGATTCTATCGCTTACACGTTAGTGAAATTATCAGAAGAACAAGTCACTTTGATACAACGCTCGATAATGATTCAAAATGGCGGATATTATCAAAACACCGTGGTTTCACAGTTTGAAGTCCCAAGATTATCTTTGGTGTATTAATTACAGTATGAAAATGAATTCACATTAAAAAAGAAATTAAAAAAATTAAAACTGAGTGAACTCAGGCTAACTAAAACCGTGAAAATAGGAGAAACACAGATAATGTGAAACTGCTCGACCAAATCTCGTTACTTCATTTAAAGTTGTGATATTTTATAATGTCGCTTAAAAACTGTGGATCATATTAGAAGTACTTCCCCATTTTTAGTAAAACAATCTGGTTTATCAATCAGCCTGATCATTAAGATAGTATTTTCTTGTGCCATATTAATGTGCCATAATTTGTAGGAGTCTGAAAGAACGCAATTAACAGGAAGTCTGCACTTTACTGGTGTAGGGTAGCATATTTTTGTAGAGTGCCATAGGCGAGGGCGGGGCAATTCTATAACGTTCCATTATCCCATACAGCCCTGAATCCCATGAAATTGAAATCCCATTTGAAAACCATACTGGAAGCATGTGCTCCCTCGGTCTATCTCCCCGGGTGATCACTATGGGTGATGTATGCAGACGTAATTTTTGAATCCGGGCGCGTGACCCCCTGGCCAAGTGGATAAAGACTCCCATGCTATATAGTGGACACCGGTTCGACTCTCACTGCTGGCGGGTCCAGTTTTCCCCACAAAACTATGCCCATTTCCGACCCCAGATAGTTTTGTCAACATTTCAATCCCAAAAGTGTTAGTGTTATTATAGTACTAAAGGTCCCATTATTTGGCTACAACTTGTACACATATTTTGTCTGTCCTCCCAAAAGACACAGGGATGAGGGTTGTAGTCATAAGTACTACAGCAGACCTGCTCTTCACTAACAGCTTCTATACTTGTTTAGTTGTTCAGTTAGTCACTGTAAATGTCTCCCCCAAAATCTGTATCCAATTTTCTATATGTCGTATTAAACAGGTAAAGTTGCCCCTCCCTAAACCTGAAAATTGTCTTAATTAAGCTTTGATGATGTACACCGTTCCACTAGGAATCAGTTACTGCATGTAACAAAACGATAATCCAGAACGCCAACATGGCAGTTTTCTGTTCTGATAGGAATGATAAACCTTGAAAATAAAATAAAATCATCCAAAACGGTTACTTTCACATGTCCACAAAAAAGATGCAGCAATGTCTGTTTCCTAATCTTTATTCGTATTTGTTATGCCGTAAACTGGTAAAGTTTCCCCCATACCCTAGACCTGAAAATCTTATTTAGGCTTACGTAAGTTGATGACGTAAACAGTTCAACGAGGGATCAGTATCTGTAAAAAACTTGGGATCCAGAATGCCACATTGGGATCCAGAATGCCAACATGGCAGTGTGTCTGTTAGGAATGATAAACCTTCAATATGTAGAAAAATCAAGTCAAATTTGACCGATTCATTCAAACCGGTTACTTTCAATGTCTAAGAACCGACACAGAATGTCTGTTTCCTAATAATAAACAAATTTATCGCTTTCCACACGGCTATTAGTTTAATCATTTCAAAACAGATTTTTTAGTTTAATCATTTCAAAACAGATTTAGTTTTATCATTTTCATAACAGATTTTTTTTTAGAAATCTTTCCAAACTTCCAAAACCTATCAACAAGAATTATTGAACCAATACTAGGAATGTCTTAATTTAATGCATTTCTCAGTAATTCAAAATATGGTCATGACATTTGATTATTTCTGTATTTTTTAACCTTTTGGTGACATTTTGGAATGTCATCTGCAGACGCCTGCCCGCCCTGCCGCGTGGAAAATGTTAACGTAAAATGGTCTTTAATTTTTTTTATATTGGCACGTTTTCAGACACGTTTTCTATTTTTGGGCAAACATGGCAAATCTACTCTTGACTGAAATTGGGGATTGTGTTTAATTTGAGAACAAACACTTAAGATTGAGATTGTGCACCTTTAAACGAATTAGAATGACATTTTTAATAAAAGAAATCCCTTTTATGCACATCCCACGTGGGGGCGTGGTGGAGTCTACTCTAGATACGCACAATTTCAGAATTTCAAGATATTTTAATCAAAATTGAAAGCCTAAACTGTCACTAAAATGACATAAATATGAATATGAATATATCACCCAAAACTGTGTTTTCACTAGTGCCTGAAATGAAGTTAATGCGGGTTAAAATGGAGCTTCATTCGTCACAAATTAAAACTATTACACATTTGCAGGTGTGTTTAACACCGTTAAAGCGAATCATCGGTATTCCTACGGGCACATATGGTAAAAACATGTTGAAACTTGAATTAGTTTAAATTTCTTGTGTAAATAATGACAATTTTTTTATAGTTTTACTGTTTTGCAAGAATATACTCTGCCAAAAATCCCTGTATCTTTGCAAATCTCGTCATTTCAATAAAAAAAATGCTTTTGTGGTAATACGAATAAGCCCGCGTAAAGTGAGTTGCTTATTTGGTTGATAGACGACTTGCATGCAGTATAGGATCAACGCTTCTCTCGTTTTCACTATTTCCTGTCTTTGACAGAAGATGGGGTACGTTGCACAAGTTTGGTCATTCAATATCGTGATAATAAATCTGAGGGTTGGTTGGTAAGGTATTTATTTATTTCAAAAAAATTAATATGGAATTGATGGAAATATCAAATCAAGTCAATTTTGAGTCTAAATTCGGTGGGAGATAAAAAATTGAAATTACCTTGGTGTTCACGGAATGTAACGTTCACGTAGCATTTTTATTACTGGTGTAAACCTATCTGATTGATAGATGGGAGGAAGCTCTGGTGAATACAAATGCGGCCAGCTCCCCAAGCGAGACAAACTGATTCTGGCAGGGTTTTGAGTATCCAAATCTCGGATTGTTTTCATGTCATATTTGCATTTCTCTACTGATACAAACAACTGGCGGTATGGTGCGAGTAGCAAGAAAGCTTTAAAGTGCTCCAGTCAGGGTCGCTTTTGGTGTGATTTAGTAGGAATTTGAAAGGTTCACAAAATTTCCAATTCCATACTATTTCTAAATCATTATCAATGGTAGATTATACGGTATACCGAGTAATCATGAATAAATAGTGGACATACTGAAAAATGTACATGTAGCATACCTGATCAAATGACTCCTACATGGGTCATATACATGTATGATGTTGTAGGTATCACATGATCAACACATGAAGATGGGACCCACATGGGACCCACATATGTATCACATGGTCAACACATGCATCCCACATTAGTGTCACATGGGTCCTAAATATTTATCAAATGGTCTTTTATCAATGGTAGTGTTCACTTTTAATAGTAATCATGAATGAGTGAGTGGACAGGCAAGCAAGTGCAACATAATACACCTATCAAATGGGGGACCCATGGGTATCGCACGATCAACACAAAACCCCCTTCCAACCCCTAAATGAGTATCACATGAGTCCTGTACTCCTGTATCACATGCCCGGGGGGGGGGGGGGGGGGGGGAGCCAGTCAGGTATAATGTTGTTATCATCCGCGTGATCGAAAACGCAGAATAAGGGTTCTTTTTTCGACCACAACACGGGCCCGTGCTAAGGGTGTCTTTTTCTCTGAAATTGGCAATTTTGATATCCGCGCTAAGGGTTGGTTTGGGCTGATAGTCATGTGTCATAGTCTTTGTAAAAATAGCTGAATAGTTAGGCCTATATAAAACAAATTAACTGACAATCACCCAAATACTGCATACGCTTTCCCAAGTCTAAACTGTCTTGAGGACCTATATCCTTTGCTACGAGTATGATTCGTCGAGCTACAATCCTTGTTAAGGGTCACTTTTTCCTTCATTTATAATCCGTGTTAAGGGTAGTTTTTAAAAGTGGATTCACACGGATGATTACAACTTTTATACATGAGTGCCCCCCCCCCCCCCCCCCTGAGATCACATGGTCATTATCACTCAGCAATCATGAATGAGTAGGTTGGATAGGCAGGCAAGTGCAACATACGTTACCTGTCCATTCATGAAACGTATACCATCACCCGGGAGGATTTGCTACAATTCATCGCACATAGACTGGATCAAGTCTTCAGAACTATAGCCAAAATGTATGGACAAAGAAAGGTATTGGTTATGGGTATGTGCCGCACTAATGAGTCGCTTTTTTTTGCAAACATTCCCTAAACATGGGGTATGATCATTTGTGTTCGAAAGCCCTAAACATGTTTCATGCGCACGGGCTTGCGTTGCATCTTTAATTGAGTGAGGAATGTCACAATAACAAATCGCGTTGGATTTTGGATTTGGGGCCAGTGCAACTTCTAGACTTTAGTATTCTTTGGAATGTCACAATAACAAATCGCGTCAGATTTTGGATTTGGGGCCAGTGAAACTTCTAGAGTTTAGTATTCTTTGGAATGTCACAATAACAAATCGCGTCAAATTTGGGATCTGGGGCCAGTGAAACTTCTAGACTTTAGTATTCTTTGGAATGTCACAATAACAAATCGCGTCGGATTTTGGGGCCAGTGCAACTTTAGAGTTTAGTATACTGTGGGTAAGAATATGTTTATGGTGGGCACCATGCCATTTAGTTGCACCATTAGGGTCAATGGTTGCACATATGCTAGTGCAATAGGCGAGAGCTTACTTGTGTGCAAAGTAGTATATGTTTCAAGCGTATCAACATTTTCATGGATTTATGTTACAAATATGGACATCAGAAATCATTAAATATGGGATGTTCTCATCAAAGGCTTAACCCATGTCTTGTTTGCACCCAGTTCTGTTTACCCTTGTGTGCATCTGGATTAAGAGGGATTTGCATGCCCTTAAAAAAAGTGTTGAAAGTAAAAAAGAATCGCATAAATGCCTAATAAACTGACGCAAACAAATTCGTTCAGGCTTGAGATTATATAAAATGCGCTAATAAAATCTAGACGTGGGCGGGAAAGACTTAGTTTGGTTTGATTTAACACTCATTGCATCCATTTTCTCAAAAAATAGTAGCATTGTGTACAATTGGTAAAAAAAAGTAAAGTGCAACGTAAAATAGAATCGTATGTTAAATATTTAGACTAATAAATCTCTAATAGTTAAATAAACGGATAAATCTCTAATAGTAAAACAAATAAAGAAATCAATTAGGAAATAGTGTCCTGTAAAAGTGGTAATTTTCGCACGATTAAATGTTCGCGTTTGGCCCATTTTCAGCCATTTCGCTTGTTTATGAATTCGCAATTTGAAGTTCATAACATACACTTATACACAAAATGAATGTGTTCAGGTGTTTTTGTTTTCGGGGTAGCTGCTTGGAACGCGAAAAGCGTGAAAATTAATGTAGCGCGAAAATATCCACGTTTACAGTACTTAAATCCCAGTCATGAAGCAAGTCTTTGATAGAATATAGTGCACCATATAATAACAACAAGGTATTTTCTTCTACCATTTAATGCATGCTGGGACCTAAAGTACACTTTATCCATAAATTAATATAATCTCATGGTTAGCAATCCTTTAAAAAAGTGTCCGAGAATTCATATCAAAATCCCTTTTACCCCTACACGAAAATGATACACTCCGACTCAAAGACATGAACGATATACTGTAAAAGTAAAAATGTTCATTGTGTAAATTTTCGCGCTCTGCACATTTTGAACAATTTTGATAGTTTTGCGATTTTGAGCTTCCTTACATAGTCCTATAAACAAATAGAATATATTTGCCCGTTTTGATTTTCAGGTTTGATGAGTTGAGCGCGAAAAGCACGTAAATAAATGTAGCACAAACATTTTCACTCTTACAGTTCCCTCCTAGCAAGCCCTACACAGTTTGGAACACATATTTTGTCGTCATTATGACTACGAAAATTTGATGACTAATATAAAATGTAATGCAATGTACCTGATGCTACTAAGATTGTACAAGTCCAAAGTCATATCCAGTCATTAGAAGTGAGAAATTATCTCGGCACTTGGGTCATGTTGTACTATCAAAGCCTGCTGGATTCATACCGCGGCCGAGCAGCCACTACTCCGATGTATCGCGTTAGTCATAGTATAGTTGTCATACATGGTTATATTCCGTACTGTATGTATACAAGTACACGCAGTGGTGTACAAACCCTGACTATTATATGTCCAATGGTCAACACAGACCGTCTGACTGACTGAGCAACTGACCAGCAGTGAGCCCTCTTGAGACAAAATCAGGACATGCATGACCTAGATTTGACCCTATTAGCTCTTGATTAATAAGGGTTTATCTGACCAATCACTGATGAGTACTCAGTGCAAGTGTCCGGATACGGTCACTCATTGTGTATTGTATGCAAGAAGACAGCTGAGAAGGGAATATTTTCATGGAGCACAAATTTTCAAGGTTAATTTGTATTGTGATAACAAAAGAAGATACAATTCTAACAGAAAATCTGAGTGTCTGAGGAGATTTAGAACATAAATGGACATTTTTTGTCTTTTGTTGTCGCAGCTGTGTAATCTGTTATAATAAAAAATGCAGACACATTCATTTTGGTGTAAATTTTATAATGGACTGGGGAAAATATATCTGCATAATTTTGAAAGAAAATGCCACCATAGTGGTACAAATACCTTGTTGAGGAGTGATGATACCAAACAATATACTGTGATGAAAAAATATTAAATATTTCAGTAAAAAGTAGAAAATTATGCTAGTTTACCTTAATATGAAATAAATTTATACAAATTTAGATCAAAATATAATTTTAGAGAAAATCAATCTTTATTCAGATTCATAATACAAAATATTTTGCATGTTGTGCACAGGTTTCATATCGAACAAAATACACCAAAAATTATGCCAACTGCCTTGGAATGGTCTGAATAAAAACAATTTTACACAGAATTTTCTTTCCGACCAAATAATTTACATTTCAGAATGATATTGCCATATTTTTCCTTATCGTTATTCACCGATACCGATTTTAGACATTGAATTCACATAGTAATGGTAACCGTACACGTGTAATGTTAAATTGGCTTAAAATGAACTGAATAAACAGAAATGTATACAAAAATACTTCAGGAGGAGGGAAAAAATTACTTTCAGATTTAAATCTTCGACAAATTGTCCCTTCTTGTTCTACGCAGACTTTAGACGTAGACGTTACACAGCAATAGTATATGTACACATGTTGCTACATGTACACCCCATTGCTGAGTAGTATTCTTCCCAATGGTGGAAAAGATGAATCATTTTTGAACCTCACATATCATCATCATCTCTAGACGCTGCAAAATAACTGTAAACGTGATTTTTTTCGCATTCCATTGACATTTACCCTTTTAGCAGCTACCACGAAAATAAAATGCACCAAATATGTTTCTTGTTGTATAAATACCGCATTTTCTTTATAAAATTGATAAAAAATTATTAAGGTGCGAAAAACTAATCACGCACATTTTACCACTTTTCCATCATTTTGCTCACTCGATTGTTCGCGCTAGATCAATTTCAAGCAATTGAATAGATTCTTCATTTGTGATATGAAAAGATTTTTTTCTCATGTATTGCTATAGAATGTTTGCGGATAATTCAACAATTTTTTATTTTATTCGCAATTGATTAGACACGGAAAAAGGATAAGGACGATTCATAGGTTTTTATTTTCATTCAAATAGTATGGGGCAAAGCTTTCGGATTAATGAAATAGCGAAAATGTCTTGACTTCTTGGGAAAATTTATTGTTTGCTTTGAATTTGAAATCAAATCAGTGAAAGTGCTTCTGGCTCTTCCATTTAAAATCCATACCCCCTCTGTGGAAAACATGACCTTAATCTTCCACACAGGGAGTGTGAATTTGAAACAGGATTACTCGCATGGGCAACTCCATTTGAAATCTACACTCCCTGTGGAGAAGATTAAGGTCATGTCTTCCACAGGGGGTGTATGGATCTTGACTGGAATAGCCCAATGTCAGTAGGAGGGCAATCAATAAATATTAGAGTTGAATTTTGCTCCCTCGCTAACTGATCTTTTAGATATATATTCAACAGTAAAGAATACCTTGGTTTTATGAAAATTCACAAACATACTGGTTTATTATATTAAATCAGTATTTAACAAATTCACTTTATTTATTGAATTTAAGAAGATAAAAAAAACCAACAGATTTCTGTATTTCTATGGAGGACTCGCTCGCCTCTTTTGTGCTGCGTTACTATCACTTCAAATTTGATGCGAGAATCAGCGTAAGATTTACTCAATCATATGGAATAAATAGCAAATTTGTGAACAGTCACATCAAAAAGGACACGTTGTCGGCAAACACAGTTTTAAGATAGAGGCCAATATATTTGGTGAAATATAAAGAAAATGATAGAACAAATTTTGCTTCTTCAAATCATATCTTGTGATTACAAAGTTTGATTACCTTCAACATGGTATCATTTCAAAGCTTAAAATGTGCTCTTTCAAGTCATACCAATAACTCGGATTTGACTCGAGCCTCCAACATGTCCATTTTGATGTGACGGGTCACATTTTTGCCATTAATGAAGGAAACTGTTGGCATTCACGTTTGGGTCCCAATTGTTCTCCAGACTGCACAGATGTTCAATAAAATAACTAAACAAGCCCCTTTATTGCTTACTTTGTACACAATTTGCTTGTATAATACATGGGGTTTTTAGCATGCGTAACCATACCCTCCATTGTGAGCGTGTGTACATGTCACCAACTGAGTCAATGAACACCAAACACCATCATACGGCGTATTCTAATAACGTGACCTACTTGAAATCGCAAAATATATCATAAAGATTATAACAATCTTTTCTTTGTGTCTGGCCTGCTGTTCCATTCTGTTTTTAAATTCAAATTTATTTGTTAGACATTTGGTAGGAGTAGGACAATTAAACAAGAATTTATTCGTTTTTGTCATAGGTACGATGTTTTATTCTATGTAACTACGCAATTTGGCCCGATAAACATTTTTCTAACATAAAATGCACAATGTTGTGTTTTACGGGACCCCTCCTTTAACAAATTCTTTCCATACCGAGCAGGACTGGACTTTTTTAACTATTGTTGTGAAAATACAATTTAACAGTCCTGATTAGGGAAAATTATTAGAGAATGGTAACTAATGGGTAAAATACAGGAGGGCAGCCTTTACTCCTACCTATTTAACAATTTTTCTGATTGGTTATTACAAGATTTACTCATTTCAGTACCCAATTAAAACACAGCTTCTTAAATATTTCACTTGAAACTTTAATAGGATACATTTTTCTGACAATGTCTCTGATTGGTGCAACGAAAAATGTATCTATCTTTGTGACCAATTGGGTGGTAGTTCCCATGGGGTTGAGGGTATATATGTGACAGTCTTTCACAATCCACTCGCACAGCAAAAAGTATATAATTGTGTTTAAAGATTGTAAGGAACCAACCAGCATGTATCCTCAAACTGAATGGTTGTAACTTTGGGGAGGGGGTAGTCAAACTCCCTACCATAGGACTACCAAATCTAAGCCTAGGAAAAACTGCTCCCAATCCAAGAACCGCTATCGAACCGAGAACCGCCCCGTTAGGGGTAGCGCAGCAAGGATGGCCAACAGTGTTTCTATATTCAGTCTTTGTAATTTCCCCGGATAGACTGGGATTTTTAAATATTGGCCCTACAAGAAGGGGTGGGGTGGGGGCTGTGGGTAACCTCCTTATCAGCCAATGTATTGTTGCTTTGCAGTGTTCACTTATTGGGCACCTTTAACTTGCAGTAAAGTATTTATAAGCACTCTTCAAAAAGCACTTTCATGAAATAAATTTAAATTTTCAACTGCTTTTTTTTAGTTTGACTGAACTGAATACAATGGTATCAGCAACGACCAGGCTCATGTCATAACTGGAAACCATGTATTCTGAGGTTTTCCCCATTCTAGCATTTTCAGCTTTTATTGTCTGTTTTTACTACAAAATTCATATACTAGTAATTTGGTACAACTCAATCACTTCAGCAGAAATCACATTTTCATTAACCACTTTTTCTGAATAAATTATACCCATGCCCTACTGCGTATGCAGAACATAAATCTCAACGCAAGCCTAAGTTGCCTTTACTCATAACAGAGTTTGAATTTTCATCCCTTAAAAAGTTATATTATTTGGATTTATTTATAGTGCATTTCTAATATTACCTATTATCCCAATTTCCTATGCCCCATTCTCGCCCATGCTAAAATTTCCTTTTGTCCCGACGACGACGCACGGTCCACACAGGCAATATGGTATAATAAGCATACACTACTTTTGTTTTGATACTATTAGTGCGCAAGCCCGCCTGCCTCTGCCACCCTACATGTAACTGGAATAGGTTTCCCTCAGCTGAAAATCCCTTGTCTTTTGTCCCCTCTCAGTAACCAGCCCATGCTGTGTTTTCCAATGGTGAAAAAGTTTTTTGAAACTCTTACGCAGACGTGGCATTCTCGTCGGATTGCATTCAATGAAATATTCAACATCAAATTTCCTTTTTAAGCTGATATAGCAGAGCCAAGCGTAGCAGCGTAAAGGGAAGACTTCCCCGAGGACCATGATTCATAAAAAACAGCCAAAGCCAACCATTGCTTTGTTTCAAATCATCGGGATATTAACACACTCGTCAAAAGATACGGGTGTATTTGTCACGGATTGATAACTAATCAAACGGTTTTCTCTCCCACAACGCGTGTTATCATGCCATTTAATTGATTGCACGGTTCGAGATGATGATATTAATTAGTGAAAGTTCAGAACCTGCCGCTGCTGCTTCACAACCAAATATCTCAATGTAAATTCAATTACACAAATCATGGTTGCTCACTCTTACAATATCAAAATAATCAACATTTTTTGTTGCATTCACGGTGGTTCTTTTTGTATTCTGATGTAATTGTCATATCGCATCCAAACCCGAGGGATGAACCTGTTATGAAAGAAAGTCATACACTTTGTTTATGTCCTATAGAGTGACTTCCAATTATTATTGCCCAAACAGGTTAGATAGACATTTGGATGAAGCTTTATGGCACAATTTGGTACAATATTTAGTTGAATAACAACCACTCATAAAAATGTATATTTTGAGTCGAGTTTAGTTGTTTTTTTCCACCTAATACGCAATTATAAACCATTTTTTTATTATACCAATATACCATTTGAGTACATTCTGGAGTGGGGCAGTAGACCAGTAATGTACACACACATACGTACATGCACAGGTCAATTTAAAATTCAACCACAGTGGTTATACAAATTAATCTTTGTTGTAATTGTGTATAAACGCTCGAAAAGTACAATATGGTGCAATGGTTCCGTCATAGTCAATTGCACAACCATACTAGTCAATTTTACTTGCAGACAATACCTGGCATTGATGAAAGGGGTGAAGTTTAGGCCACAATATACATGTATTTGCACTTTACAGGTGCTTGATGGTGCAGCTAATTAACAGGAATGTCCTAACTTTGTAAGAAAGGCCAATGGCCAAAAAGTTATTCCTCCACTTGAGAATAATGTACCTGATACTTGGGACCTTAAACCTCCTGAGCACTATACCTGCCTATCTAACAACAGTGTTTATGATTGGTTAGTTTCCAGATTTACTCATTTGAATAACCAATCGAAATACTGCTTCTAAAATATTTCACTCCAATCTATACCAGGGACACAATCCTTCAAACAATGTCTCTGATTGGTGCAACAAATGATGTATCCATCATTCTGGCCAATTGGCAGATAGTTCTTTAAAAAACCTGGAAGAATAATGGCATGTTTTGGCCGTGTTTTTCTGATGTTTGAGGTGGCAATCAAAATGCTTGAAGTTATGATTTATTTTCTTTATTAAATCTACACTCTCAAAGTTTTACCCATTTACAAAATAAACTGATCAGGTATCTATGGTAATTGTTGTTTATTTCTTTTACAGTGCATTACTTATTGCCTTGAGTGCATTTATGTACTGCGCCATTCCCCATATAAGGGAATGCAGAACTCAAAATATCCCATAGGCCTACATGATCCATCCATCACAGCCTGATCACATAAGGCATCCAAAATTTGCAGTGTCCAATCAAAAGCCTTCTTTCTGATGATTTACATACAAAGCCACTCCAACTTCATAATAATAGATGTACACAAATCACTTTTTTGATTTTGATTAATGTCAAATCATGAATTTGATAGTGCAGTGCAGACTAACATTAATTGAACATTAGGCCAAAAAAATGAGATCTATCTCACATACACGCGAGCATAAGTATAGAGTCACTTTTGCCGCATAACCCTACGTGATAAGCCCAATTTACGAGATTTTTTAAAAAGTTGACAACAAAAATGGCTCCCAAAATGTGAGTGGGGGGTTGATGGGCCAAAAGCACAATAAAAAAGCATTTCCATCTGCCATTTAGCAAAGCTAGTTTTTCTATTTTTTTTAAAAAACAATATATGCTATTTTACAAAAGTGTATGTGAGACGGACTTCTTTTTTGGGGGGCTTTACATCATTACATTTTGTCTGTAGTGTAGGTATTTCCCAGGACTTTATTATTTTCTCCTCATGTTTTTTATTTTCCACTGATGTTTTATTTTCCATTAATGTGAACATCTGTGAATAAAACTAATCGTCCATTATATTACTATTATATTCCTCGTCTGCTACCATTATGATCCTACAGGGTATAGCACGCTTAAAGGTATATTATGTGATCTTTTCCAGGGAACGCCCTCAACATCGAAAACAAATTGAAAGCAGATTTTCTTGCAGATTTACATTTCTGATCATAAATCGTACATACATTCCAAGTTACAGGGCGATACGATTCTTAATTACTTCAAAATCATGGTTTTAGAGTGAAAATAAACTGTCGGATATCCGACAACTTATTTTACTCTAGTCTAAATTCACTCTAAAACCATGATTTTGACGTAATTAGGAATCGTATCGCTCTGTAATTTGGAATGTGTACAATTTATGATCAGAAATGTAAATCTGCAAGAAAATCTACTTTCTAAAAAAAAAAATCATGATGGAGGGAGCTCCCTGGAAAAGTTCACATAATATGCCTTTCAGTGTTACAAAGAATTTGATCGGATATCAATCTAAAATACTAAAATTTGATTGAAAACACTAAAGATTGGGATTCTTTTTTTTAGTAAGTTTGTCTGAAATCCATATCAAAGGGTACTGTATGAGACCATATCACGTCCCAAATCAAAGTTGCCTACATGTAGTATGATCACCTAGAACATCTGTGAACATTATACAATTACTCTATGTAAATTATTATTATCATTTATTATTATATAGATCATCATCATTATTGGTCGGCTATATTTATAAATGACAAATCAAAATTGATTTTAAAAAGATTTTTTAAAAAACAAATACTTGGGTAAAATGTATAAGTTTGTCTGAAACCTTTGCCCAGGGGTATGGGATGAGATCCCACCCTATTCCTAATGCGGTGATGTATAAATAGTACACAAATCACTATCATGATCTCAACAGTGTATCATGATATGGAATGCATCCTTCCTTGTAACCCTAACCCATTCAGGGGGTTTCTAGCAACAAGGGGAACCACAGACCAAATAATGACACACATAATGGGGTGTGCCACTCCCGGGGATGGAACCTGGGCTGCAGAGGCCTGAGTCTAGGTGATCATGCATCATGCTAGTATGGGGGTCACGTTACTTCGTTAGATTTTGTTGGGATTAGGCATGGTACGGGTTAATCCATCTTACCCAGTCTGCATTAGGCATTTCCCAAAAAGGTTTAGGCCTACTCACAAGGAAAGTGAACATCTGTGAACATTTAAATAATCTATTCCTTAACTGTTTAGGGTTTTTTTCACTTGTTATCATTTTTGCTCGTACTTTTTAAATTTCCAAATGATATAACCCTCCCTCAAAAAAAAAAAATCCCTAGTTTTACCATTGCTCCAATCTGTATGCTGATTTAAAGCAACATGCATATTATTAAAGCGGGTCGCATATTATCATTTGGGGCATAGCTTTAATGTAATGCAAATATGCAAGCGGGTTAACAATGCGATGCATGAAGTGTCCCAAAAACAACAACCGCCCGCCATGGATTGCTGTGTCGTAGAAAACAATTTCAATTTCAAGATTCTTTTTCTCAAAGCTCTTTAGATTTTGAAAACCTTAATGCTGATGCAGGGTTTTCTTTTCTTTTTCTTTCCTTCCCACCCCCTTATCGTCTTTAATATACCTGTGACGCACTTGTAGAAAAGTAAATGTTGTCTACTTTTTACATATATATCTAAGGCTATATTAAAAAAATCATTGTCTAAAAACTCCCGAGCGCGTTAGTTTATTGATGCGCATTAGAAGAAGAAAAAAATCTTAATTTTTTTTTTCCTCTATAAAACAAAAACAAAAAACAAAATTTCACCGATTTTTCAGATTTTCATTGATCACATCATTTTAAATACAAAAGGTCACTTTTACAAGGATTTCAATATTTTATATTTAAAAAAAAAAAAAAAACCACAAAAAAAACGCATTCCTCATTAGGTTTTGAAAAACTGAAGAGCTTTGAGACAAAAGAATTTTTTTATATAGCCTAGAAGAGAATATAAAGCACGCATTTCATTTTGAAAATATGAGGAAAAGAAGTATGATTTCCATTTTATATTTTTTATATTTTACCAATTATTCTGCTCTATCTCTAAATGAGCTATGATGGTGGTAGAAAAAAAATTGGGATACCAGTGGGGTGGCCAACCAAATGCTAATAACCGCATACCGTAAGATCTGTATCTGAACAGCAAATCTGATAATGGTTGTTTAACACTCTATCGCTATTGTTATTAGTTTTAGAACAACTTCCTTGATAGTGTATACAAAAGCTGTCCGTTTCCGTGGAGTTGGTTTTAAGGGCGCACTCACTAAACCAATCCTTGGATTTAATATAATGGTAGGAAGTTCCATGAAATATGAAAAAAGATATTGTGATGGTTTTGAAAATAATAAAGTTGTGTGTGTTGAGGGCAATCTATTCTAAAGCGACTTTTGCTAACAACAGAGGAAAAAAGGTTGTGTAGAAATGTATATCCCTCCCTATTGGGAGAGGTCATAAAACAAAAATAAATCCTTAAAAGCAAATTGTTGTTATAAAATGATATTGTAATAAGCTTAATGGACACTATGACACAAAATGATGATTTATGGAAGTTATATCTATTTATAAGATTCAAGACAATCAAAACCCTTGAAGTGTTGTAGTGGCAATAAGCAGAATAACATGTGGAAGGGTTTAAATGGGGGTGGGGGAAAACTAATTAGGCCTGGGGTTCCAGGGATTGATCCCAGGTTGTCGGGTGACAGGGGAGTAAGAAGACCACCACATCACAAGCGCTGGGCTGCCCAGGCTTAATTTTTGCAGCCACACCCGGTGTTTATTGTAGCATGGGATAGAAATTGTGTGCATGTTTTAAGATAGTTAGTTTATCACTTTGATATATCAAATTATATATCGCATGCAACCTGTTGAATGAAAACACTAAGTTATTTTTCCTGTGGCCTAGGAATCGTCCCCCATTTATTTGTTTAAACTTTTTTTCTCCAAATTTCAATCATGCAAATCCACAATGGAAACCGCCTTGAAGTTGAGGACTAGTAACCAAATATAATAGGGTGCACTACACTAAATGGGGTATCCCCTACCCTTAAGTCGGTGTTTAAAGCTAGAATCGGAAAGTGTGCATCACAAAATCCTCAATTTAAAAAGACTTGACAGTAATACAATTCCGTAAATGCCTATGATTTTTGATTAATTATGATTAATGGGACATCACCTACATGCACCTTGACTATAAACTGTCAATATCATCTAGATAAATTTTGAGAGATCTTTCAAATTTGTGCTTTTTACTACATGTAGAAACATTGCAGATTTCGGCGATATTTTCAAGCCCGTCAGAGAGGTAGTCAACTCCATGGGCGTATTTTGGAAAATCGAGCAGGCTCACCTACCTATTTTCTTCACTTTTTGGTGAGAAAATGTGATCATCTTTAAGAAAAAATCACTCTACAAGGTCCAAGTGCGCAATTTAGTGGTCACAGAGTTTTATATCAGTGTTTTTGTACATATCCCTATATGGAGCCCTATTTAATTAGTGGTGTGATCCCAATAGTGATAATGACGTACGGTATGGTTAATATGCGTATATCAAACATTTTTAGAGAATCTTATACAAATATTCATTATATCACTTGGTTCATGTCCGAGTACTTATGACTGTAAAATTGGTCATTTTCGCGCAATTTCTTATTTCTTGCTTTGCCGATTTGGAACCTTTTCGCTTGCTTTTTCGCTTATATTTTATTTATAGCCTTGTGCACAATTTTTTTTTGCTACAACTATTTTAAATGATTCAACTTTGTTTTAAAATTTCATATGAATTCAACTTTCTTGTATAAAGTAACAAACTAACAAACATTTTTATGTAATCAAATAGTTAATTTTATTTGGAAGAATGTCCCTTTAACCACTGAGTTCCACTTAGCGGCCCTTGTACAAAAGGCTGCACAGACCCAGTTTATCCCTATGTAATCAAATAGTTAATTTTATTTGAAAGAATGTCTCTTTAACCACTAAGTCAAACTTTAGCGGCCCTTGTATTTATAAACGCTGCACAGGCCCAGTTTATCTCTTTGTAATCAAATAGTTAATTTTATTCCGAAGAGTGCCCCTTTAACCACTTACTCAAATCTATGCAGACAGCCAGCCATAAGCAGACAACAGTAAAAATTGAGTCATAATTTTATTCAAAAATCACATAATTGGAAAAAATACAACATTTGGCATGAACCATGCCATTTAGTCACGTACATGTATAACAACATGTAGCTGAATTCTAACATTTTTGTTTAAATTTTGTTTTAAATCCTTTTTTTTAACTCGGTCTAGCATCATTGGTATAAGAATCCCGATCCTGATTTTTTAAAGATTTAAAGCTCTGTCAAAATATTGAAATTTGGCCTGCAGGCGACAAATTGAAGGCAAAAAAAAAGCTATCTATTTCGGTCTATTATTTCTATTTAGATGATCCGGCAGTGGCAAATGATTAACCATCAATAATTATCTCAAAATCCGAGAATTGAAATAATGAAAATTAAATACATTTGATAAAAAAAACCTCTCACCCCAGTGGAGTTTGTTTAAGACGATATGTGCTATTACTTGCGGTTTTGTTATAATAAAATAAATATCATAATTCTTATTTGATTTCATTAAATTTCATTTGATTTAGAAATATGTATTTCATTTTATTTTATAAGATAATTAATCAAGAACGACCTTTTTAATTTTAATTAATTAATATATTCATTTATCTATTTTTCAGTTTTATTTATTTATTTATTTATACACAATAAATAATCTGAGCCGGGTTTTACTGGGATCAGTCGTGCGGTTCAGTCTCGGGATTTACTCTGAGCTGCACTGATGAGTTCTAACAAGAACGATCAGTAGTTATTGAATGCAGATTGAGATAATTATATTTATTTATATATGGATTTATTTATTTATGCATTTATTTAATTATGCATTTATTTAACCATACCTTCACCTAACTTTGAATTTGTTTCTTTGATTTGAAAGTGGCAGTGCCTTACACCAGGGTTTCGGCATTTCTGATTCAGTTGCATTGAAAACCAAAACAACTTGAGATGTGGTGCTGTGACTTGTGACTCAATGGTGTTTGACTTGGTCACAAAACTACCTTACACCCATACCCATTTCATGCTTAGTGCCACCCCCCCCCCCCCCCCCAATATATCGACTTGCTTTACACCCACACGGTCCACACCCATTTCATACTTAAATGCATATGGGTTTTAAAAAACTGCCTTAAACCCATATCCATTTCATACTTATAGTATCCGCCCCCCCCCCCCCCCCCCCCCCACCCCAATATATCGACTTGACTTAAATCACTTCAATTTGAGATGTGGTGCTGTGACTTGGGGTGTTTGAAACTGTCTTAAACCAATACCCATCATTTCATGATTATCATTTCATTTCATTCATTCATTCATTCATTCATTCCCCCCCCCCCCCCCCCCCCCCCCCCCCCCCCCCCCCCCCCCCGCATAGACTTGACTTGAATGACTACAACTTGAGATGTGGTGGTGACTTGTGACTCAATGGTGTTTGACTTGGTCACAAAACTGCTTTGCACCCATACCCATTTCATGCTTAGTGCCCCCCCCCCCCCCCTCGCATATAGACTTGACTTGAATGACTTCGATTTGAGATGTGGTGGTGACTTGTGACTCGAGGGTGATTGAAATTGCTTTACACCCACACGGTCCACACCCATTTCATACTTAAATGGATATGGGTTTTAAAAAACTGCCTTAAACCCATATCCATTTCATACTTAGTATCCGCCGCCCCCCCCCCCCCCCCCACCCCCCAATATATCGACTTGACTTAAATCACTTCAATTTGAGATGTGGTGCTGTGACTCGGGGGTGTTTGAAACTGTCTTAAATCAATACCCATTTCATACTTAGTACCCCCCCCCCCCCAACCCAACCCCGTATCATATACACTGTGGGTATTATAATCCCTTCCATACGAAACATGATGCACGCAAACAGCTATCGATCTCACATTTGGGATCAAATGTTTGAAAAAACGGAAACTTAATACTTGTAACTTATTATTGTCCCATTTCCCCCAAAGTATTGTCAACGTGATAAAAAAAACTGATAACTACTTCGTTCACGTATCCCCAACACTACAAACGTTATTTGGTATCTCGCATAATTTATTGCAAAAATAAGTTGATAGAAAGTTGAGTGCCTAATTTCAAGACTGTGCCAAGAATACAAGCTTAAACAAACAGACTGATCGGTGATTGCACATTTTCTGTGATACCACGCCCGTTTTTGCTCAATGACGGGACTTCTGTAACAGTTTTTTTAAACCTGTAATGATGCCAAATAGTTCTCCCTTGGTGAAAAAGAGGAGTCCTCCAAAGTATTAAAAAAGACTGCAAGTCACGATCTTTGTGAAAAAAATTGTAATGGAGTCAACCAATCAATTTTGGTTGAAACAAGTTTTTAGATGACATTTTAAAAATCTTATCGACTGCAAGGGTAAACATGCATTTGGCATAGGAATAGAATATCCTGTTAAGTTGAAACTGAGGCGAGATCGCATATTAAAAACTGGGACAAAAATCCATTTTGCTCCATTTTACAAACATGCTCAATATATTTTTATTATTAAAAGAAAACTAATTCTAAACAATTCCCTCCCTCCCAATAAGCCTAAATAAAGTCAAGTCGGAGGCAGTGGATTCTGCCTAATATTCGCTAAGTTTTAACTCAGTTTTTCTCTTAATTTTTCATGGCAAAGTGAAAGACAAGAAGCTTCTTTTGTCAAAAGTATGTATGTCCTGGTCAATGTATGTATAAATTGTGGATTGCTCCCTCCTACATCAAAACCAACAAACTATATCGATATCTGCACAGAAAATCTACCAAAAATCCGGATTGTGCCTTGCAGAGATATCGAAATTTATGCTGTTCAGTTTATGCGGCGGGTAAGTTCAAAAGAAAACACCGTTTACATATCATACCCATCTAATCTACATTACGTTAACTTAAAATTACTTTGATATCAATCAAAATGTACACGAAAGCAAAGCTAGGGAAGGATTTGTACAATGCTCGACTAAAAATGCAAAACTTTGGAAGAATATAAATACTAGTAAAATAAATCAAGGTACAAAATTGGTTTAAAATGGAAGTTTGCGAGAGAGAGTGATATTCTTGCAGAGTACTTACAAAAATCTTTTGCCGGGTCCTGTGCCGCTGGTTGCATCCGGCCATAGTATGACGAACCTTTTCAATGAAAATGTTGGGAGCGAGATTTTTAAATTTTGGACCAATTAGTGACTTTGTGAGTGAAATCAGTGTTACCAAACTTGAGATTTTGTCACCCAATTGGGCTACTTCTGCAGGATTTTGACAACTCGGGCTACTTCTTGTTCCATTGAAACCAATGATCAAGAAATATCTTGAGCTAATTTTCTGTCATCACTTTTCCAAAGAACACAATTTAGTAGCCCAATTTTGAAGATCAAAAAGAACTTCATAAGACAATTGATATAGTAAATTTGACCATTTTGTCATTTCTTTTCCATATTTGTCCATGGTTTGGGCTGCTTTGAGCAATTTTTATTTGGTAACACTGAGTGAAGTGAGTATGTGAGTGAGTGAGAGAGTGAGTGCTTAATAGAGGAGTGAAAATATATTGCCAGCGAGTTTCAACCATCACCAAAAGAGAAGAATCTTACCTACACTAAAAAGAATATAATACCCTATACCGCATCTACACGTACAGTAGAATACCCATACCGTATACAAGTTTTAGGCTTTGACAGGTTAATTGATCCTTTGGCATGTTTGAAACAGTCGGTCAAGCTTCCGTTAGCTTTGGCTTCTAGACTTCTTCAGGTATTCTAGGAGTTTGACTAGAAGTAGACATTTTCCGATACTGAAGGCTGACTTTGGACATAACTTTAAGGTATTGATTTTAATTTATATCCATGAATTTGTCTATTAAGGCCACACAAAAAAGGTCTATCTCACATAAATTTGGGAAAATAGTTATGCGATGTGCGATTTTGTTTGATTTTTTTAAGAAAAAATAGCGGCAAAAGTGATTCAACATACTTATGCACGCGGGGTATGTGAGACAGATTTTTTTCTTTCTTTCTTGGCCTTAGCACTGGCTTCTAGACTTCAGGGATTTTAGAAGTGGACATTATCCTCACACTACTTTCGATACCAAAAAGTGGGTGGTGGGAGGGTTAGGACAAGAGGGCTGACTTTGGACATTGATTTATATCCATGCATTTGTCTAATAAACTCCACTAACTACCCTACAGTATCCACAGATACCTCAAGCATAGTTTAGATGGAAATGAAATAATTATGTCCAAAGCCACTCTCTTTCATGGTACTGAAGAAGTCAGTGCTTTATACGTAATAAACGCTCGACGGTTTCAAACTAATTCTACCGCCGAACCTGTTACAACTTGAAAGTAAAGAATACCTGTATTGTAGCAAAAAGCTTACCCCACTATCTAAAAGACAGAAGTTTGCTGTTATGGTTTCTAAGCAAGATGATTTGAGAGCAGAACAGAGAGCCTGTCAATCTTGTCAATTCCATCAAAATTCACACCACTTGTGGCTTGTAACAATTTTGCGATTTTGGAAAAGAAGACAATTGTTCAATTAGAAACTAAAAGCATATCTACTATATTTTTGAAAGATATGATCTGAAAGAAAAACTTCAGAATCCAAAAGAATAAGGAGAAGGAATCAGCATCCGCAAATGTCTTGATGACAACTCAAAAATTCTTTATAATTGCTAGTACGTATAATATGATCAAGATATTCTCAGCAACCTGGAATACACACAGCAATCATCAAGCTATTTTTAAACAGCAAACTTCTGCCTAAAAGATGCCAAATGATGATGCCAATACACCTCCCATAAAGAAAAAAATTCAGACACTTGAGATTTAGCGTAAAATATTTGTTTGGTAAAATTTCCTCATATTGTACTGCCATTCAACTGTGTCAGTGCACCGTTGTTGCTAACACTTTCCATGCGGCAGTCGTCTGTAGACGACATTTCACAAAATGTTTCAAAAATGTCAAAATTATTTAATTTCATCACCATATTTGGAACTACCATGAGAAATGCATTAAAATAAGTACAAACATGCCTAGCATTGGTTCAGTAATTATTGAGACAGACTTAGGAAAGTTAGGTTTCTGAGAAATAGCCGCATGGAAAGTGTTAAATACAAATGGCATACTACATGTAAATACAAGTATATACAGGTAGAAATTGTAGTCCATATGTAAAGCATACATGAAGCAACTTTAAAACACGAAAATACCTGGTCGAGAAAGGAAGGAAATGCTTGCTCCCCAATGAGAAGGAGATAGGGGGAGATGGTGAAGGGGAGGGGGGAACAGTTTCATTCCATACCACTACCAGATTGGCAGACACTAGTTTTTGGGTGCTATATTGGGGAGTGATCACTTTTGAATATGTTGAGGTAGACCTAAAATCGGCCATGGCAGATCAAAATACAGTTGGGAGACAAAGACGCAGAGCTAACGTTTGTCATCTCTGTGATATATTAACAGGGCAATCCATCCCGTAGGTTAGTGTGCGTGTCCTCGCTATGTATTCATGGTATGTATCCATACACAAGTAAGCCACAATGCGTGGAGCAACACAAATATAATGGTACTCTAACGCTAACGCCTGGCTGTTTACCAACATCTACTGTACAGCAATTCGCCCGTTGGGTAGTGCTTG
The DNA here is from genome assembly GCA_035610835.1 of Ophiura sarsii. NCBI lineage: Eukaryota > Metazoa > Echinodermata > Ophiuroidea > Amphilepidida > Ophiuridae > Ophiura > Ophiura sarsii. The sequence goes on along the minus strand of CM069445.1, from coordinate 21,126,669 downwards.
CTACATGTGGGTAATGCTAGGCATGGGTGGTGCCGTGGGGTTATTTGATTGTAAGTTTTGGTGGAATGCTTCATTTTTTTGACAGAGGGGTTGTCCAATCATTCAAATGAGGTCTTATCAACAAAGGTGGCTTAACACATTCCACGCGGCAGGCGTCTACAGACGACAGTTCCAAAATTCACAAAATGATTCAAAAATTATTGAATTTCATCACCATGTTTGGAATCACCAGGATAAATGCTTTAACTTAAGTACAAACATGCCTATTGAATCACCATGAGAAATGCATACAAACATGCCTATTATTGGTTCAGTTCTTCTTGAGATAGACTTTGAAAGTTTGGAAAGGTTTCTGAAAAATCTGCTTTGGATATGGTCAAACTAATAGCCGCGTGGAAGTGTTAGGTTTACCATGTAAGGGAACTATGTGCTGGTACATAAAACAATGGGATTGGCATTCAAGTTTTTTTCAAGGGATGGACATCAAGGGCAAACTTGCTAACTTGCAAACTTGTAAAAGGGGCATGGGTTTTCCAATCAAGATCCCCCCGGGTCAACTCTTTATTAGAGGAAGGGGGCAGTGGTTACAGGTCAGGCTCAGTTCTGAGAGGGTTAGCAAAATGCCGAATTGCAAGATATTATTGACAAGGCTTGTTTCACAGACAAAGGATTACAAATGTTGGTAGTATGTGCGTTAGATGTGTGAGTAATTAGAAATGGATGATACAGGTAGGGACACATGAGTAATTTGTGTGTGCAATTTCACGTACAATCAGGATTTGATGGGTGTAACAGACACATGTATAGATGTATAGATACAATACAATATAAAGACCTGCAGAAGGCTGTGATTCCCGACTTTTCGGAGGACTGGGATAATTCTTGGAATCACAACACATTTTCTGGACAGGTTGGGTCTGGTCAGGCTCATTACTCATCAAGTTGTGTCCAGTTATTGTGTGGGAGGGTGGGAGTTTATGGTGGGTGTGAGGTTGAGAGTGGGTGTGAGGTTGAGGGTGGGTGTGAGGTTGAGGATGGGTGGAGGTTATGGGTAGGTGGAGGGTAGCAGGGCTGGAACTTCAGATTTTTTCAACCAGCCAGTTGGGTAGGTAACCCACAAAAATACCTGCCCAACAGAAATTCCACCAACCAGTGTAACTGACTTACACTGTGAATTTGAAATGTGTTACCCACCAGTTGGGCGGGTACTTTTTGTATCTTACCCACCCGACGCAAAAGTTACCCGCTATCATAGCCCATAATGGGCAGGTGCTATTTCCAGGCTTGAGGGTAAGTGGGGTTATGGGTAGGTGGTTATGGGTAGGTGAGGGCTAAGGGTTGGTGGGATTGAGGGTTGGTGGGGTTGAGGTTGAGATTGAGGTTGGTGGTGTGTTGTGTGGTAAGGATGGTGCTGGAGGTTGACTGGTTGAGGGTTGACGGTGGACCGTGGAGGTGGTAGTGATAATGATCATAATAGTTCTGTCCAGAGCAAACAATCTATTCTTGGTTGGTTCAGGTCGGGGGAAATATACACGATTGGTTGATTATTTACGGGTCAGGGCGACTTATTCCCAGGCCCGGTGCAAAAACGTGCTAAGCAGGTCTTTAATACAATAAACACACAGCACATTAACATTAAATAAAGTGAATGTTCATATCAGGAACGGTTAAAGAGTATTAAAAGTAAATGCTAAAAAGCGCCCTCGTTGTTACACAAAACCCCATCGCAAACACACACACAATAAATCCCTGTATGTTAAAACACTCACAAAGCTTAAAAGCTGACTCCCGCTTCATATTATAATAATCTACCAGGAAGAAAGTCTCCTTTTTACCAAAGATTTGGAATTAAATTGGTGAGAGAGTGAAAAGTGGGATCAGTGCACGCAGGTGGTAAACACAATAGCTGCCACAAGAAAAACGTTGATTACAAAAGTATCGCAAAAACATCTCTTAGTTTTCTTACAATTCCTCATGGTCTCACTGTCGTGGTAACCTGACGTCGGAGCCATGATCCCCAGGTTCTTTTTACAATACGCATTGTACGCCGATTCTGACGATTCACCAGTCGCGGCGTAATTACAGCGCTTTGAGTCTCTGGAATAAGGCGCTATAGAAATCCAAACAAAAATGTTATTATTAAAGGTGCGACATGCGAAATTTTCACGAAAGCGTTACACAGCAGCTATTTATGTTACCAGCCTCTTGCATTCAACTGATGGAGAGAAAAATAGCAGAAATCGAGTAGAGGTATAGAGAATCGACATAGAAAAGAAGTTCTATAATGGGTAAAAAAGAAGGAAAAATTGTGTATGATATATTTGTGTTATTAATATTTCGAAGGATCGATAAAAGGGTGATAAAGCAAAGATTCCTGGGTGAGCTGAGGCTGTTTTAGTACACCATAACCGTTTTAGTACACCGTAACCATTTTACATTGTATTCACTTACTGTATTGGTGTTGTGGTATATCTTCGTGTGGTGATAATTTAACGCCAGTCCCTTTGATCCGTGAAAGTACGAAAAATCAATTCGCCGTGAAAAATTGCCAGATTTCACGGATAGAGTAGCGTGGGCGTTGGGTGGAAGAGAGAAGAGAAAGAGGAGAGAACCATGCATAAACTCCATCAATATACAATTCAATGCCCATCCATTTTCAAATGAAATACAATACGAAAATTTGTCAAATTACTATACCTGGTTCACTAGAAAATAATAAAAAAAGCGAAGAGAGACAAAATAGCTCTCCATCTCCGCTGTGTCCTGTTCTTTTTTAATCTCTCTTGGTTCAAAGAAGATTTTAAAGACACCACCACAATGCATTGTGTTTTTTGGTAAAATGCACTAATTCTGGTCTCCAATTTGTCTCGGTTCCCATAGACATATGCACACAATCATGGCTTCATAGCGCGTTCATCGTTGGAGCTCTTGGGTTCTAGTTTATCAATGTCTATCAATGAATAAATGAGTTATCAGCGTAATTTTTTTCTTATTTCAAAAACTTAAAGAGCTTGACAAATACATCGTGTGAAAAAGCTTTAGTTGGCTGGCGTTCACGCAATGCATTGTGGGAAGACCTTAAAATCTTCTTTGATCTTGGTTGGTCTTGGGCTTAAATAAAATACGAGTTGGGAGATTCGCACCCTTGTTTCCATAAAACATACAGAGCTGGCTGGAATGGCAAAAATGTTCATTTCCCAAGCAAACAAAATTTCCTAAAAAGCAAGCAAGATTTCCCTCCATTTCTTAAATTTATGTATTTCTTTATTTGGAAAAGCAAAGTGTCCCTCTTAATACCAAAATTTCACAGGAAGAAGCTTGGACATGAAAATACTGAAATGTAAAAAGCACATGAAAATGGGCTGAAAAGGCCCAAAACGGGCCGATATTAAAAGAAATTGCGGAAATATTCACAGGTGTGATAAAATATCTCCCTTATTCCAAATTCAAACACACTGAAGGGTTGGGAGCAAGGGGGAAAATAAGCGGGCTCTCGGTCTCTATTACCTGTTACCATAAAATAGCTTCCAGTTAGGTTCTTGTAAAGCATTATGTGAAACTTGCTCTCGGTTGAAAGTATCAATTAATGTCTCATGTGTGCATGGCAAAAAGTACATACCAGGGTATCATCAAAATCTAGCTTCCAATCAATTTAAAATAGCTCTTGGTTTCACACCAAATTTCAATTTACCGGGAGCTACTTTTTTTCTTGAAAAGTAGCCCCCTGTTATTGTTCTGATTGATTGGGAGCTGTTATTTTCAAACCCTCCGCCACTGAATTTGAGGCTTAGTAACAAGACAAACTATGAGCCAGAGCTGAAAACTTTGCTCTCTGTATACAATGTAAACTACACTAGACCAACAAATCTTCCAGTGTTTTAAACAAAAAATATTGACATACCACCAAATATTTCTCTATTGGTGAAAACCAAAATGGCGTCTTTGACTCTTTTACGCATTTTCCTCTAAACTACTTCAAACTAGAAAGCTCTTTGATATTCCAAGCTTATGGATGCAACCATTACATTGATCTATCATGAATCAAGATTTCAGCCATTAAATTTCAAAATTAGTTTTACTTTGTGACAATATAAAGTACATTATTAGCCAAATACAGTATGTACTTTTATTATTGAGTATAAAATAAAATTGCACTTCTATTGTGAGCGAGTTGTATAACGATATTCTTAAAATAGTTCAATAATTTCATCTATTGATCTATAGTGCATTTCACAGTTGGCAATTAAACGGTAGTAGAGGGAGCCCATTGGCCTATTGATGCCATGAAAGGAAAAGGGAAAAGGCTTGATCTAGCAATTCAGTATTTGGAGTTTTGACTTACTCTGCTTTGGCCTAAAAATTTTTAAAAATACAAATTTTCTCTCTCTAATTCTCAGAGACTTTGTACATGTATGCATTTGTCTAAAAGGGGTTTTTGGTGGGGTTTTTTCTAAAACATTTTACAAATATTAATGAAATTGTTGAACATTGTCAACAAATTTGGGGGAAATGCCCAATTGCCATCCCCATGGACCAATGTAATTTTGTACAAAAAACTAGTCAAAATATCGACTACAGCCCCCTCGAAGAACACACATAAAAAGCAAGTTAAACACAAAACAGAAGGATGAATGGATGGTTAAGGCATAAAAAGGGTTTGTTTTATGCAATAGGCTGATGATTATTATAAGTATGACACTGAACGGTTTAAAAAAGACTAAAAACACAAAATAAAGTTGTAAATCGGGGTAAAATAGCTCAAAACGGGTTGAAAAACACAAGAAAGCATGTGATGACACATAGATGATTTAAAACACTGAAATCAACTGAAAAACTTGAGATTCCCATCCCCAATTTAAGGTTGCTACTTTTTTCTTACGTTTTATCCTTCTAATTTCCCACTCCGATACTCTGTCTTTACATGTACGAACATGTATGTAAAGCAACGTTTCGAGGTTCGCTCTGAAGATGTCACTCACTCAAGTTTCCAGAGCTAAGAGTTTGCAATATGGACTTCGTAAGTGAAAGACCAAATTCTAATTAAAAGATTGCAATTAAAGCAAACAGATTTCTTTCTTTCCTTGTTTTTTTTTGTTTCTTTTGTTTTATGGTGTGTGTTTTTTTTTGTTCTTTTTACAGACAGGTTCATTAAACACACCTTTGATTTGTTACGGAATCAAATATTACTTTCTGCAAATTACTAAATAAGCTTAGCATTTGCCTAAATTCACCTTGAATGCCTGTGTTATAATGGTACATAAGGTGACGGTGTAAAAACCTGTTCTATGGGCAAATGGACCTCTCAGGTAGAATCAGTCGGTCAGGCAATTTTTTGTTAACACAAATTTCAGGAATTTCCAACAATTTTTGAAATTTACACAACAAAATCATCAAAATTTCAAATTTCAAAAAAAATTCCTTCTGCATTTTTGTTGGACTTTTTTTTAACAATTTCAAAAATGTTCCCAAAAAATTCCCAATTTTGTTTTAAAAACAAATAAAATTCTAAAACAATGGGTGGGTTGGTTGGGCCCGTAGAACGGTTGTTTTTGTCGCCTAAGAAATAAATATAGAGACGAAACATACAGGGAAAGAATAAAGCTCCACACAAAGAATATGAAAAAGCAAGACAGGCAAAAGTGAAAAGTTAAAGCGAAAGGGAGAATTAAAAAGAACACTTACAGGAGGACCTGTTCAAACATCAATTTTGAAAAACATTCTAATGTTGTCACCATTTTTCTTTCAGACTTCCAAAGCATGCTTAACACTTTCCATGCGGCAGGCATCTGCAGACTACAGCACCAAAAGTCCACAAAACGTTTCAGAAATGTCATAATTATTGAATTTCATCATCACCATATTTGGAATCACCATGAGGAATGCATTGAAATAAGTACAAACATGCCTAGTATCGGTTTAGCAATCCTTGAGATAGACCTTGAAAGTTGGGAAAGATTTCTGACAAATCTGTTTTGAATGTGGTATGACTAGTAGCCGCCCCCGCCGCATGGAAAGTGTTAATGCCTAAAGGCACTCTGAATCAATCAAAAATTAGTTGACAACAATTCAAATATATCAATCATGATTGAGATTCCGCTGATGATTTCAAGATCAGCAATCGGTTATTCAAGAATATCGCAGTGTTATATACCCATAATACTTGTTCGCTCGGTTATTTGAAAGTGGCTTAGGTACATCACTCACTTTGGATGTATTCTTATAGGCTGTGCAAATTATCTATAGACATGGGTGTCGGTCGGATCTGATGTTTTTTGTGGGGATGTTGCTAAAGTTGCAGGAAACTTCTCTTCAAGGTTCTTAACTTATTTCAGTTTGTGCCAAAATCCAAGATGGCATCAAAGAGCAAATTATGCCAATTTTATATTCGGGGGGGGGGGGGGGGGGGGGTTATTATTTTATTTTTTCATTCCTTCTTTGCGGGTCGTTTAAACTTCAAAATGCACTTACAGGACGTTATTTGAGAACTCAGAACTCCTATTAATGTAATTTTCTTTTTACTTTAATCCGCCATAAAATGACTCATAAACTATAATAATCATTTGGTGGTCATAAAACTACACATGTAGGATGACTCAACATCAAAATAATCATTTCAAATCAGACAAAACATTTCTAAACAATACTTCATATTTTTTAATTTTAATTTCATAATGTTATTGTTTTTAATCCATTTTACGATATACTTTTTGTCATTGCACCAATTTGTGTATACAACTCCTCATCTTCGCCGTACCAATATTGGAGGTTCATCATATAATCATTTCGGCAACAAAAAAACCCTGTTCTATGGGCAAACTGACCATTCAGGTAAGGTCGGTTAGCCGTTTTGGGGGATCTTTTGTCATTATTTTCCCCCAAATGTCGGGAATTTTTCAAATTGTGTCAAATTTATTATTCAATTTCCAATTTGGTTCACAAATTTTCAACACAATTTTTAAAATTGTCAAACATTCAAGAAGAAAAAAAAATGAATCCTTTAAAGCCAGTAGAACAAGGTTTTATTCCCGTCACGTTAGGCTCATTTGTTTACCTTATAACAATTTCTTTTCATTCTAATAACGATCACCTTCCCATGCGCCTTTCTGAACTGGAGTGGGTATAAATTGCTCTTAAGAGCATGGCTATTTCATTCAATAGTCATACACTTAACACTTAATTAAACTGGACATCGAAGAGTGATAGAAAAAAAACGTGCAGAAATAGCGAGTGCTATGTCAGCCTGTCACAGCTATAATACACGCGACTCAGGTTTGGAACACAATGCATTATTTCCTGTAAAGATAGTGGCAATTCCCTTCAAAAAATGAGATATCATGGGTCCATGAACACCAGGGGTTAAAATACTCTTTGGGCTATGGGGGCTATTAGTATTTTGAGCAAAATCTGCCTAAAGTACATTTTACCATAGGCCCAAATTTTCTCAGGGGGCTATTTTGTAAAAGTAAAAATTGGGGGCTAATCGCCCTTCGCCCCCGTGTATTTTGAGCCCTGAGTAACACTTATTTGGAGACTTGAGCCTGATAACAAACACATGAGTGTAATGATGGGTGCAGAGTGCAAACGAAGATGGAATTCTTAATTTTCACATAAAATTGTTTTCAATATATTGGCAAAATAGAAGGTGCTTGTCTTTAAATACTAATTCTGATAAAAAAAAAGTCTAAAATTCACAAAACTAATCTCAATATCCAAACATTGCACACATTGAAAACAGGTTTGCTATCGTATGCTGACCTTACATTCTTAAACAGCCAAAAGCATCAGCAAAGACGAACCATTTTTGACTAAAATCGTTTTAAAAAACATTCACATTTTATTCATTCAGCATCAAATTTTTCTGACCAAGCAAAGGTATTAACCGTATTAAGAGTAAATTTCATTACAATTTTGTACAAATACTGCCAATAAATGCAACTACGAAAAAGATTGCAAAATATACCGATGTGCAGCACATAAAAACAGGCAATATTCTTGGCAGACGAGTTGCTGGTTGGATGTTGCGCCTTTTTGGTGAGAAAACCTGTTTAAACATGAATTTCTGATAAAAACCCAACCTCCCTCGCAACACAGGTATCGTATGAAACGTGCAGTGCTGACAGCGTGTTCAACATTTCGCACAAACTTAGTCAAATATGACTACAATTTCACAGCGGTCCTCTGAAAAGGCAATGTTTTACTGTTGCGAACATTAATAACACCCCTATCCAATACGAGATGACCATTATGACCATAATGCATGTATGTAACTTTTCCAGCTAAATACTGGTAGTGGTAGAGTCAGTGGTTGGATCTAAAATGCAAGGGACATACTACCAAATAGGGACCTCTACCGAACCCATCTTTGAGACCAGGGTTTATCTAAATTTAGGTGTGCATTTTTAACTACAGAAAATTGGCAAATTGAATATACAATTTTGATGTTTTTCATCTTGAAAAGCCACCAGTCACTTTCTCAGGGTGAAAAAGTAATAAGTAACTCAGAAATGCCATCATTATTTGGGTCCGTTACTATTTTTCTGGAAGCAGTAGCAGAACAACTCCTCTTTCTTTAATACTATACGCATACAAATCCATTATTTAAACTTATAATCAATTGGTTTCTAATCTAAAATACATGATCTTTTTATGATCCCCTGTCTCTATGATAAATATCGCCTGTCAACCAGGTAATGAAGTCATCCGTCTCCCGACTGCTGATCTTAAAAACGTTCTCTCCGACTCGCAGAACGGTTTTATTTTCGTCATTGTGTGATAGAAAACTGGGAATCTACTGATCAAAAAAGAAAAATTGTAACAAATTCTATTTTCTTCAGCTTTCTGTTTCAAAAAGAAACTTCACTCGGAGTAAAACATCAATGTTCATATGTAATGAAGTTATTGCAAACAAAACATATTTGAAAACATATTAGATATGAAATTTCTAGAACATCTCACCATACGATACCTTATTAATTTTGTATGAAATGTTGGGCACCCAAATCATATAAAAATCTATTGCACCGCCACCCTCATCCACACCCGCTGTGGCAACAACCAATATTGGAGTCGAATCAGTTCTTAGGCCCTATTTTGAGATCCTGTACAGCATCCCTAACAAAAAATGACTCCCAGTCCCCGGTCCTACCATCTGCCATTACCAACAGACACTTGTGATTGATTCAAATCTGACAAAGTCTAACTGACTTAACACATACAGGAAGTGGATTACTAAATCAAATTGAGGTGTATCATTGTAACCCATACTAATTTAATCAACCCTAGTCTTAATCTATGAACAATATTTCCCAAGCCAGGTTCTAAACAAAGGTAATTATGTTATTATCAATATATGTAATTTTAAGGGGCAAGTGCTTGATAAATGCGTTCATGCATTTGTGGAAATACAAGACTTAAAACAAATCTATGAAGTGTGAAGCATTTGTGTACGTATAAATGATTATTCTAGACTGATAACAAGTCCCAAGACAAAAGAAAGTTTGCATTCAGCAGTTGAAACGTGCCATACAAATGTATAATACTTGCCCTAATACAGGTTCAAGTTATTCTGTATTGTTAAATGTAAGTTTATTTTTCAGGGATTGTGAAGTATTTAGAGACAATACACACTATCAGAAACCAGCTTCCTTTGAATCCTTTCTGCAATATACAGCCATCTTGCGAGGAGTCCAATCACATATTTCAAGATACCATGATCAGAACTATTTGGGACAGTCCTCAAATTGGTTTTGTTTAACCTTTGTGCAAGCCTCCAAATAAGCGGGCACCCGGAGTTTTTTACCCAATGGTTGCCAAAGGTTTGGCTCCCGGAGTCCAGGTGTTTTTCAAACTTTGCATTGCATACCAGAAGCCATTTTTGTCAAAATAGTACAATGTAGCTCCTGATAAAGACCTGCTTATTTGAGAGCTTGACCCTGTGAGAACTACCTAACTGTGTTTGAGAGATATGCTCACTTGAATAACCAATTAAAGGTCTGTTTCTGTTATTAAATATTTCGCTCAAATCGTCATCAGGGATACAATCTTTCTAACAATGTCTCTGATTGATGCAACAAATGATGGATCAAACTTTCTGACCAATCGGCAGGTAGTTCTCAAAGGGTAAGAGTTAAGTTCTCAACTTGGGATACAATCATTAATTTTTCAAGGTGAATTTTGTATTCCACTATTCCCAAACAACTTGAACAACGCTAGAAAGGTACTTTATTATCTGTTCACAATTTTTCTCACTTTTAAAACATTGGTGCATGCAGATATTGAATACAGTGGTCTTGTCATGCAAAACGAAATTTGTTTCTATCTTGATCTGAGTTTTCTCAGCCAGAATCAGTAAATTAAAATGAATTAAAAAATTGCTGCTAAAACCTTCAAATTCATATTAAATTGAACTAAACTTGCAAAAATATGGGTGGATTGCGTACATGCGTACATAAGGTGACCAATCATTTAAAAAGAACAGCGCGGCAAATGTAACGACTTACTTTGACTCCACCGACACCACGACACTTTGCAAGGTGCGACAAAAGTGAGTTGGTAAAAATTGAAAGCAAAGTGCAAAATTGAGAATTCATCCGTATGTTATCAGACCAGAACCACTACTACTCCTCACTTACACTGTCCTGAACCCTTATTCACACTGAAACATATTAAGAGTTTATGATCCGGGAGCATAACTAATTGATGAAATCTCGATTTTGCAAAGTTATGAAGATCCAAACTCTTGTTTGTATAGTAACGAATAGCTCAGTGATCTACGATCAGCGCTAAACTGGTTTTTTAGGAAAGTAAGTGTTCTTATAAATCAACTGAAATGTTAGAAGGTACTGAAATTAGTATTCCCAATAACCCACAAGTGTTAGTATACCTATGAAAACCCATAAATATTAGTAAACCACCGTCAGAATTACAATGTTTGGATTAGTACACCGTTAGTGCCCCAAATTAGGATAAAAGCCACAAATAACCTACCTTTAATAACTTATAATCTATCTTATCTATGTACGTTAATGGTATGTTCACTTAAGAGCGGTAAAAACAAGCAATATTATGCTTTCAAAACATAAGAAATATATGAGAGCAAACCCAACGCCATCCATCCATACAAACAAAATAGCAACCACCGATCACCAAGGCAACACATTACTTAAGGAAACATCCAAATCAACGAGCAGAAGTACTGAAACCCAAAAATGGTTAATTAAAGAGGTAAAAATGTACAAGACGAACGACTCAAATGGTTGATAGCACACCATGGTTGAATCAATCTCACAGATCAATTTTTTTGGAAACCCAAGTGGTTGAATTGATCAATTGCGCAACCACATTGGTTGATACAAGCTATAAAACCACATAGGTTATATAGAATAAACACAGGGATTCAACTACTGGTAGTGGTAGTGGTATCAACCATTTGGGTCATCACTGCATAGATGATGTAAATTGTCACAAAAACATAAGCGATCACAATAATATCTCCAATTCAACCGTGGTTGTAATTAACCGATGCGATCTCCTAATGAAAACATAAAACAATCCGCATAAACAAACAGAATATTTAGAAACGGCAGCCAAATTCAAAATTTTAGAGAGGATAAACTGTAAAAATACAATAATAATATCCGAGTACAAATGGATTATATAGAGGTTTACAAGGATCAAGTTTCATTTAACAAGGAAGGGAACAAAATACTACACATTTTTGGATAATGTAATGAATGTTAGGCAATAAAAAGAGGTTTGACTCTGCTTGCTTCCCTTTTACACCATAGGCCAAACGCTACTTACATGTATATGCAGTAATGTAAGGGGTTTTCAAAGCTGGGAGGGGGGTACTTGCAAGGGGGGTACAGTGTACTAAAAAAACTCTAGTACTTTGAGAGGGATATGGATGCAGGATCTTAACATGTACATGTAATGTATACAATTTAAATTTGATAATTTTCATTCCGCCTTCTTTTTTTAATTGTAAACAATTTGGTCATTTTCTGTTTACAATTGAAAAATATCAAAAAAAATCATTTTGTCTTTGAATTTTAAATGTCTTTAGTAGAATATTTTCCAAAGCTAAACACAAATTTAGGCATTTTAAAAGATATTTGAGCAGGGCTGAAGCAGAGAGAAACTTCTTTCTTGTTTCACCAAGTAGATACTTACAATCATTCTGTTGGTTGTAGTACTGCATTTGTGGATTATGTGGATCTGTTGTTAAGAGAAAATCATAAAAGAACATAAACATAAAATGCATGACAAATTAGATTTGTAGATGAATACACACCAGTTACAAGTGTTCCATAATTCTGATCACGTCCATGTTCAGATCAACAATTTTATTTGACAAAAAATGTTTCTCTTAAATTCCAAAATTTCAATCTGACTGACTCTAACAAGTAACAATTTACAAAGAGAAACACACAAAGATGCAGATTTTTGAAAAGATTTTTGAAAAGGAGCAAGTTCAAATTGTAGCGAAAGAAATTTGGATGTTTTTCCTATTCTTCAAACCCAATAAATAAGCCCAAGTAGATACCATTTTCGAAACACTTTTAAACCAAAAAATGAGATATGGTACGACTTTAAAGGTATATTATGTGATCTTTCCAGGGAACGCCCTCAACATCGAAAAAAAATAGAAAGCAGATTTTCTTGCAGATTTACATTTCTGATCATAAATCATGCATACATTCCAAGTTACAGGGCGATACGATTCTTAATTACTTCAAAATCATGGTTTTAGAGTGAAAATAAACTGTCGGAATCCCAACACTTTATATTTTTCACTCTAAATTCACTCTAAAACCATGATTTTGAGGTAATTAGGAATCGTATCGCTCTGTAACTTGGAATGTATGTATGATTTATGATCGGAAATGTAATCTGCAAGAAAATCTACTTTCTAAAAAAAATAATGAATAGAGGGCGCTCTCTGGAAAAGATCACATAATATGCCTTTAACACATCTGACACCTGTTTTAAAAATTCATCTTCAGTGGTTTTCCATTGAAACAGAATCTAAGTATAAATTTGGGGGTTTTGAATTGGATTTGAATTGTTTTACACTTAGTGAGCAATTTGCTTTGCTTGCGTGGCTTCATAGTACATTTCACTCCACTGTTAGTTTATTGCTTATTTGCTATATAATCCTGAGAGTACCATCAAAACCCCACACTCCTCTGCTTCAAACAGAATCTAAGTAATTTGGGGGGTTTTAACCATGCAACAATTCTCATCAACACTACTTGTAGATGATGATGGTGTGGCCTTCAATTCAAGGTATGTGTTCAAGTTGGTATATCTTGCTTTTTATCTTTGAATTTTAATGATTTTTTAATTTCTTTTTAATCTTTTCCAGTAGATCACACTTATGTCAATTGTAAATAAACCTGTGATCTGTCAAATTAAGCCTAATGAGGTGTTAATTATGTTTAATTTAATTTACACATTTCAACTAAATCCTAATTATACACACACACACTGTACACTCTATCAATGAAGCATAGCCAGTCCAGTTACTGCTAATTGTATTGAATAGATAAAATGACAATAGGCCTAATAATGTAAACAAACTTGTGTAGTCAATGAATCGTGTCAAAGTGAAGTGGTATATTTCTATTTCATTATGCATTTGCTATGAATTGAATGAATTACAATTTCACTATTTTCTTGTCTTTATAGTACTGCTCATGGACCACACTTAAACAAATATTAAATTTAATGGACAAAATATTACTTGTAAAACTATGTAGTAAATTGGGTGCATCATTTGTATTAATTTAAATGAGAACTCTTGAATAATATTCAGAATTCATCCAAAAAAGGTCGATTCTCAAATTTAATATGTGCATTTGTACATTATATTTAGAGGCCTTAAATATCAAAAGCATCAAAATCACAATTAAATAACATTTATTAAACAATTCTATAACTGGTGTTATATTGTATTGTATTATTTGTAACGAATGATTCTCACAACAGGCAACCATAATCATATTTATAAACTCGCATCAAGCGGCAAATTGCTTTCATAAATAACAGCATGAGAAAATAATAAAATATTATAATACTCCTTCCTTCATGATGATAAGGCTATACTTGTTTGATCAAGGGATGTAGTAAATTCACATTGAACTTTTTCCACTGTAAGTTCAAGTTGGCCATTCAAAAACAAAGCACAACAAAGAAATTGTGGTATACACTTGGCCTGTGCACTCAAAGTGCAGTCAAGTGAAAGAAGAAAATAACCAAAACAATCTGAACTTTTTCAGACCACACCAATCATTTGGGAAAGATAAAATTAGAGTTGGTAAAAAAGGTGAAAATAAGCTACTTGGAAGTATCGCCTGTTGCAAATTTGCACCCACCAGCGTCGAGTAAATTGGATATTGTAATATAAGGCTAGGGTTAATAATATGCGTTGCACGCCATTGGCTTAGCACATATACAGCGCACAGTATTTAGCGTTATGTGTGTTGACTCGCATGGCCGCCCCACACACATACACATAGCGAGCTAAAGCCGACCGAACAAAGGAATACAAAGAACCTTCTTTTTCTCTTCATATTTTGAGGCCCTTAATGTTGTTTATTAACTTCCCCACGATACCCACGTGGTCGACTAAAAACCATCAGTTGGGATGGAAACGAGATAGAATTGAGTGATGCGAAGTGAAAATAGATTAGAGAAGAAATTTTGAGCTGGAAAGTCGAGTAAAATCACCAAGATTCGGGCTACTAACGCTATCGCTGTAAATAAGAAGCAAACCATCGCGCTAGCTCATGAATAGCGAATAGGCACACATGCAGATGTTTTGAAAGGCATAAAAAAGGGGTTAACTTACCCATCATGTTTACAACCTTATTCCTTGGCCTTCTGAAATGCTTCCAGGCGGCTTGTTGTGGTTGATTTCAGATGTTCTGGTAGTGGTGCATATCCCTCGGGTGTGTTGAAATCTCTGTTTTAGTCCCAATCAAGTACAATTTTCGGAGGGGTCGGGAAAAGCAGCTCAACAAAACAACATTCCGCTGCTGATGATGGTCGTCGCGTCGATCGGGTAAAAATATCCGGTGCCTCGATTGGTCTAGCGCCCTCATTTGATACTACGTTGGTGACATTTTTCTATGGGCATACAATAAGAATACAAGTTGTACGCACTTGGAGAGGAGGCACCAAAATGTTAAGGATGAATAAGAGAGATAGTCATGAATGGAGCAGAGTAATTCCCACGATGATTTCTCAGTCTTGAACAAAATGAATAATGTAAATATCGAGTAAAACACTCGGTGCACGAAATTAATCATTAGATAAATGAATACGCTGAATATGTACACATTAATGAATACGTAGTAAGAAATAAGAATACAATAACTAATTTAACATAGAGGCAATTGAATTATGGCAATCTCGTTTTATTACATTGTAGTAGCGGCGCCGTTCAACAATGTTAAGATATAAATGTGTTGTTGCGTGGCTCGGGTGCAATGACCATTCAGATGAGTCTATTCATGATCCTCTAACGTGATAGAAATCTGACAACACATTCTAAACAAAA
This sequence comes from Ophiura sarsii, assembly GCA_035610835.1. Lineage (NCBI taxonomy): Eukaryota > Metazoa > Echinodermata > Ophiuroidea > Amphilepidida > Ophiuridae > Ophiura > Ophiura sarsii. The sequence goes on along the minus strand of CM069445.1, from coordinate 21,111,107 downwards.
CTAGTCAAAATGGTTCAGCAATGCCGTCCATTTGTATGCCCCTTAAAATTACACATTCGGTTTATCAACATATGGACAATATTGCGACAATTTCAATTGGTAGGTGTCAGATTTGGGATTGTGTAGAATTATGTCAGCAATTGCATTCAAAAGTAAGATTTTCGGTTTTTTTCAAAAGTTCTACCATTTGGTGTCAGAAGTGGAATTGCAAAGTGGATGGGGGAACATCATATTGGCAAATTCATTTTCCATTGGGTGCGAGAAGTGGGATTATTTCAATTGGTGTCAGAACGGACCTTATTTCAGAAAACTTGATTTGCAATAAGATTTCAATTGGTGTCATGTACAACACTTGTGGAAAGTTCAATTTCAAATTCATTCAGTTGGTGTCAGAACTGGGATTCTGAATTGGCGACATTCGACATTGCAATTATTTCGGGTTCTAATTTGGTGCCAGAAGGGTCTGAAAACTTGAATTGCAATGATATTTCAATTGGTGTCAGATGTGGGACATTCGTGGTAATTTCAATATTCAATTTCATTCTGGATTGTTTCGGTTTTTAACTTGGTGTCAGAAGTGGGATTATGTCATTATTCTGAAAACTGGAATGCAATGAGATTTCAATTGGCGTCAGATGTGGGACGTTCATGGACATTTCAATATTCAATTTCTTTCAATTGGTGTCATGTCAGAACTGGGATTCTGAAATGTGGAAATTCACAATTATTTCGGTTTTTAATTTGGTGGCAGAAGTGGGATTATGTCATTATTCTGAAAACTTGATCTACAATGAGATTTCAATTGGTGTCAGATGTGGAACATTCGTGGAAAGTTCGATTTTCAAATTCATTCAATTGGTGTCAGAACTGGGATTCTGAATTGGGGACATTCAACATTGCAATTATTTCGGTTTTTAATTTGGTAGTAGAGTGGGATTGTGTCATTATTCCGAAAACTGGAAATGCTATGAGATTTCAATTGGTGTCAGATGTAGGACATTCGTGGAAATTCAATTTCAATTTCATTCAATTGGTGTCAGAACTGGGATTGTGAATTCGGGAAATTCAACTCTGTAATTATTTCGGTTTTTAATTTGATGTCAGAAGTGGGATTATGTCATTTTCTGAAAACTTGAAAACAATTATATTTCAATTGGTGTCAGATGTGGAAAATTCATGGACAGTTCAATATTCAATTTCATTCAATTGTTATCAGAACTGGGATTCTGAATTGAGGAAATTCAACATTGCCATTATTTCGGTTTTTAATTTGGTGGCAGAAGTGGGATCAGTATGCCATTATTTTGAAATCTTGAGTTACATTGGGATTTCAACTGTTGTCAGATGTGGTACATTTATGGAAAGTTCAATATTTAATTGGTGTCAGAACTGGGATTCTGAATTGGGAAATTTAACATTGCAATTATTTCGGGTTTTAATATGGTATCAGATGATAATCCTGAAAATGTGAAGTTCAATTCAACATTGCAATTATATTTATCGGTTTCTAATTTGATGGCAGAAGTGATGCCATTATTCTGAAAACTTGAATTGCAATGATATTTCAATTGGCGTCAGATGAGGGACATTTATGGAAAGTTCAAAATTCAATTTCAATTCGATTGGTGTAAAAACTGGGATTCTGAAATGCGGAAATTCAACATTGCAATTATTTCGATTTTTAATTTGATGGCAGAAGTAGGATTATGTCATTCATCAAACGTCCGCTCATACTATCGTCGCAGGACATTGGCAGACGTCGCCGGATCAAAGTTGACATTGCTTTAACTCTGGCGTTGACATCCGTCGACGTCGGGCGATGCGCAACGACAGGAGTATAAATGGACCTTAATTCAGAAAACTTGATTTGCAAAGAGATTTCAATTGGTGTCAGATATATGTGGAACATTTGTGGGAAGTTAAATGTTCAAATTTTCAATTGGTGTCAGAACTGGGATTCTGAATTGGGGACATTCAACATTGCAATTATTTCGCTTTTTAATTTGGTGTCAGAAGTAGGAGTATGTCATTATTCTAAAAACTTGAATTGCAATGATATTTTAATTGGTGTCAGGTGTGGGACATTCATGGACAGTTAAATATTCAAGTGCATTCAATTGGATGTCTGAATTGTGGAAGTTCAACATTGCAATTATTTTAGTTTCTAAATTGGTGGCAGAGTGGGATTATGTCATAATTCAGAAAACCTGCAATCGGTTTCAGATGTGTGACATTCATGGAAAGTTCATGTCAATTTCAATCAATTGGTGTCAGAACTGGGATTCTGAATTGCGGAAATTCAACATTGTAATTATATATTTCGGTTTTTAATTTGGTTTCAGAAGTGGGATTATGTCATTATTCTGACAACTTGAATTTTAATGATATTTCAATTGGTGTCAGATGTGGGACATTCAGAAAGTTCAATATTCAATTTCCTTTAATTTGAGGCTTAACACCAGTCTAACTCATAAATGAATTACACCAAGGATACACCTTCAATTGGATGTCTGAATTGGGGGAATTCAACATTCCAATTATTTTAGTTTCTAATTTGATAGCAGAAGTAGGATTATTTCAATTAATTCAGAAAACTTGCCTGTTACAATGAGATTTCAATAGGTGTCAGATGTGGAACATTCGTGGAAAGTTCGATTTTCAAATTCATTCAATTGGTGTCTGAACTGGAATTCACCATTGCAATTATTTCGGTTTGAATTGCAATGATATTGAATTGCAATGATATTTCATTTGGTGTAAGATGTTGGACATTCATGGAAATTCAAATATCAATTGCATTCAATTGAATGTCTGAATTGGGGAAATTCAACATTTTTATTACTTTGGTTTTAATTTGGTGGCAGAAGTGGGATTATGTCATTTTTCTGAAAACTTGAACTGCAATGATATTTCAATTGGTGTCAGATGTGGGACATTCATGGAAAGTTCGATTTTCAAATTCAGTCAATTGGTGGCAGAACTGGGATTCAATATTGCAACTATTTCGGTTTTTAATTTGGTGTCAGAAGTGGGATTATGTCATTAATCTGAAAACTTGAATTGCCATGATATTTCATTTGGTGTCAGATGTTAAGCATTCATGGAAATTCAAATATCAATTGCATTCAAGTGGATGTCTGAATTGGGGAAATTCGACATCTTAATTACTTTGGTTTTAATTTGGTGGCAGAAGTGGGATTATGTCATTTTTCTGAAAACTTGAACTGCAATGATGTTTCAATTGGTGTCAGATGTGGGACATTCATGGAAAGTTCAATATTCAACTTCATTCAATCAGTGGCGGCACCAGGGGGGGGGGGAATTAATTTTAAAAAACTTGGTGTCAGAAGTGGGATTATGTCATTATTCTGAAAACTCAAACGGCAAAGTTGTCAGTAGGGGTCAAAAGTTAGTTTGTGTCAACAGTTTATTCAGAACAACAAAATGCTCCAATTTATGGTGTTAGAAATTCAACAATGCAAAATATTTTCCACTTGATACCAGAAGTGGGATTAACTCTAATTGTCAACATTCATGGAAATGCCACATTTAATTCAAATCAATTGTGTCAGAACTGGGATTATGAAATGGGAAATTCAACTCCATTGTGGGATTGGGAAAATGCATACATTCGAATTGCAAAGATTTCGATTGGTGTCGAAAATTGGATTTTATCATAATTTATTCCAATGCAATGTAATTCTTCAATGCACATGTATGACGTCAGAAATTCAACAATACCAATATTGTATTTATATTTATTATTTCATTTGGTTCGCGAGTTGGGATTATGCCATCATTCATAACTCGAATTGCAAAAGATTTCTATTTGTGTCAAAAGTTGGATTTTATAAAAACAAATCTTTAGTTTATGGTGTTAGAAATTCAAAGATGCAAAAATTGATTTCCCCTTTGATACCAGAAGTAGATTATGTTATTATTTAGAAAAATCCGAATTGCGATGGGATATCAATTGGTGTTAGAAGTGGAATTATGTAAACATTTATGGAAAGTTCAACATTGAATTACGTTCAATAATCTGAACTGTGATTGTGAAATGGAGAAATATTTTTCCATTTGGTGGCAAAAGTGGGATTGTGTCATTATTAAGGGGAAAAAATGATTTGCAATGGGATTTCAATTGGTGTCAGACGTGGAATTATGTAAACATGTATGGATAATTCAGCATTTATTTACGTTCAATAGTCTCGGAAGTGGATCATGACAATTATGAGAATGAAACTGTTGTAATGTGTATACTGTATCAACATTATGGAAACTCAGCATTTTTGAGATTTGTTTTCCAATTTATGTCATTTGGATAACTCTGATGGCATGGATGGGATAGCCACATAAGAATTATATTTTGTAAAAGATATTGGTGTCAGAAAGTGCAAGATTTAATTTGGTGTCGGAAGTGAGAAAGGGTACCTCTTGCTTACGTAATGGTAAAATACGAGGGGCATTCAATTTATCTGCAACCATTGAAAATCTCTGAGCCGTGACACGTGTCAGTAAAATAAACTTTGATACTTAAACTGTAAGTCTTACTCTTTTCTCACAGAAATTTTCGAACACGTAGGTCATTTTATCATTACATTTTAGCACTGTGAATAACGTGATCTCAGAGCACTGGTAGGGAATTAAATGTTACAATGGCGGGAAATTTGAAAGACAAGTTTATGGTATGCATTAAGATACATGCGTTAACAGTGTTAATGTTGGCGCTTGATTTATAATACTGATTCTTGTCAATTTTCAGTGCCCAGAGACTATGATGTTTATAGTACTGAAATTACATGATAAAAATTACAGGTATTTATTGAATGCCCCTCGTATATCAGATAATGGAAAGGATGGTGTCAGATGTGAAATCATCCCGGGCCATCATTTAAACTAAACTCAACCACACACAATGTATTTTAACTCTAAAAATATATATCCTACCTAAAAATATTGAATCATAAAGTTGTTGAGAAATTTATCTTCTTCAATATGAGATATTGCACGCCAGGATCGGTTGAATATTGAAGAAGTGCCAATCCAAAATGTAAGGTAAAGTCACATTTTAATTTTCACATTTTACATTTCAACACGGGGAGAGTATGACAGGTAGCGTGTGTGTGTGGCGTATTGATCCATCGGAACAATACGGCCGACTATCAAACCTGCGCATGCATCCCCAGGTAATCGATAAGGTACCCGTATGGGTCCGCGTGTAGAAAATAAAAATGTGAAAATGAAAATCGGACTTTATCTTACATTTTGGAGTGTCACTTCCTTAATAATCACCCGATCCTAGCGTGCAATATCTCATATTAAAAAAAGACAAATAATTTCAACAACTTTATTGTTTAATATTTTCAGGTAGGATATATATTTTTATAGTAAGAAGCCCATTTATTACCTGTATAGTTACTTTTTTGATGACTGTAGTGTAAGAAGTATCGATGAAGGGTTCGTTGGCAAGTTGCCCCTCCCCTGGCTCGAAATACCGGGTGGCTAAAGTCACTTATTAACCAGTGATGTGAGCAAGAACCGTCCCTTCTCAAAGATAGTATTTTTGCTCATCGCTCCCAATCTTTTTTTTACCGCATAGTGTTAAGAAAATGTATATACGTCGGGGTACTATGGAGCCCCTTATTGTTGTAGGGGATTCTGGGCCCATAGTGTATACATTTGAACATTTTAAATTTCTAAATAAAATTCGAAAATGTTGATAGTTTAATTTTTAGGGCCATATACCACGAAGTGTATAACATCATTCGTAAATGATCGCATTCAGACTTTGAAATGAAGCCAACAATGGGTCATTTTTTTGCTTTTATGTGGCCTAGAAAAGAGTGGAGACTATAATGTCCCGTTGGTCCCGCGCGCGGCAAGGGGTGCGAAAAAAGAATTCGGTACAGGAACAGGCAAAAACAATGTCAAAACTGGTATATTCAATTTTCATTCAATTGGTGTCAGAATTGGGATTCTGAATCGGGGAAATTAAACATTCGGTTTTTAATTTGGTGTCAGAAGTGGGATTATATCATTATTCTGAAAACTCAAATTGCAATATTTCAATTGGTGTCAGATGTGGGATATTCATGGAAAGTTCGATATTCAATTGGTGTCAGATCTAGGATTCTGAATTGGGAAATTTAACATTGCAATTATTTCGGTTTTTAATTTGGTATCAGATGATTATCCTGAAAACGTGAATTTGCAATGAGATTTCAATTCAACATTGCAATTATTTCGGTTTCTAATTTGATGGCAGAAGTGCATATCATTATTCTGAAAACTGGAAACGCAATGAGATTTCAATTAGTGTCAAATGTAGGACATTCGTGGAAATTTCAATATTAAATTTCATTCAATTGGTGTCAGAATTGGGATTCTGAATTGGGGAAATTCAACATTGTAATTATTTCGGTTTTTAATTTGGTGTCAGAAGTGGGATTTTTTTATCTTTTAAGGTAGATGTTCTGATTGCTGGCCCGATTTTCAACTTGATGTTTTCTATTTTACATGAAAGCTCATCCTTAGAATTGTCACATTCCAGAGTTTCATAACTCCGATGGTCCTAATTTTAAAAGCACAATGTCACACGAAATGTGCCCATTGAGTAGTACACAAACTTGCTGGTGGTCAGTGGTGTATCCAGGGGGTAGCAGGCCATGCCCCCCCCCCCTCATTGACAAAAGAGTTTTAAAAATGAGGAAGAGGAGAAGAGGGAGGAATAGGGGAAGAAGGAGGAAGAGGGGGATGTAGGGGAGGAGGAAAGGTTGGGGCATAGGCGGTGCAAATGGGGATGGGGATTACGGGGTCACGTCCCCATAATGTTAATGTGGGGACGTTAAAAACGTAATACTGGACCTGTTAGTGTTAACAATGCCAATTTTGCGGGCTTTGCACGTATTAGTTTCAATGTTTCATTATTCAAGCGTCAGGAACGTTTTTTCTGAACTATTTTAGTTCAAAAACTGGGGTTTTTTTGCTCGATTCGCGCTCATTTTTCCTACAGGTTTCAACATTATAATGGGTCTCGAACCATCGTAAATATTCTAAATATTATGTGGGGGACGTTAAAAACTTCATACTGGACCTTTTAAGTGTTAAAAATTCCAGTTTTTAAAAAACTGAAAATCTTTGCGCTACGCGCGCATTCTTTCTACAGATTTCAACATTATAATGTGTCTCGAACCACACCAAATAGTAAGTGGGGTACGTAAATACTTAGTTTCAATGTTTCATTATTCAATCTGAACAAGATGGCTTCAGAACTTGAAGTTTTCTGTGACCATTTTAGTTTAAAAACTGAAAATCTTTGCGCGCTTCGCGCGCGCGTATTCTTTTTCAACATTTTTCAACATTATAATGGGTCTCGAACCACACCAAATATTATGTGGGGTAGGCCTACGTTAAAAACTTCACTGGACCTTTTAAGTGTTAAAAATGCCAATTTGTGCGCGCTTTGCGCGTATTAGTTTCAATGTTTCATTATTCAAGCTGAACAAGATGGTTTCAGGAAAGTTTTCTATGACCATTTTAGTTAAAAAAACTGAAATTCTGTGAGTGCTTCGCGCGCATTATTTCTACAGGTTTCAACATTATAATGGGTCTCGAACCACACCAAATAATGTATTATGTGGGGGACGTTAACAACGTCATACTGGACCATTTATGTGTTAGAAATGCCTAATTAGGCGCGTATTAGTTTCAATGTTTCATTATTCAAGCGTAACAAGACGGCTTCAGGAAAGTTTACCATGACCATTTTAGTTCAAAAACTGAAATATTTTGCGCGCTTTGCACACATTTTTTCTGCAGGTTTCAACATTATAATGGCTCTCGAACCACACCAAATATTCTAAATATTATGGAGTGGAGGTCGTTTACAACGTCATACTGTACCTTTTTAGTGTTAAAAATCACAATTGCGCGCTTCGCGCATATTAGTTCCAATGTTTCAACATTTAAGCTGAACAAAATGGCTTCAGGGAATTTTTCTAGACCATTATAGTTCATCAACATGATCAACTGAAAATATTTGCGCGCTTCGCGCATATTTTTTATACAGGTTTCAACATTAAAATGGATCTCGAACCACCCTAGGGCCCCTGGACCCACCCGCTGGTCGCTCCACTCGCTTCGCTCACTCCGCTCACAATTCTGATTTGAAAAGAAATAAAAATTGGGATGATTCCCATATCTATATAAATTTACTTATTGACAATGTCGTTATCATAATCAGGCTAGTTTTAAAATCTCTCTGTATTTTGATTTTATATTGATGAAACCCCAAAAGAACATCAACATGTGTTAAAATTACACGTTTTGATACTTTTAAAGATAGCATTTGCTTCTAACCATTGGTTGTATCTTTTGTACAGAAAAAGAAAAAAGTGTTCTACATAATCCTTTTCATTACATATATCGCATACATCATTATTTTCTATTATCATTTTATGCAGAAGATTTTTGTGGGTAGATGGAAAATTATTCAACATTTTATTCCAATTAAAAGAAAAGTTTAGATATTTTCTCTGCCAGAAATGTTGGCATATTGGAATCACAGAAACTGTTTTCATTAGTTATTTTTTAAAGGTTTTTACTGTTGTCTTATCTATGTTAACATCTCTACATCTTAAATAAAAACACTTATCTTCTGCATGAGGATGTTTGACACGTTTCCAATCTTTAGGAATTCCATTGATATGATGAGCTAAATTAATAAGCCGCCGATGTGTGGCATTTTATTTCTTAAATTTACTACATCTAACATTTTCCCGTCTTTACCAGTTTACCAAATAGTTGATTAATCTTAGTGATCCCTGATTTTATCCACAGCTTAAAGTAAATAGTCTTTCCATTGTATATTAAATTTATATCTAATGTGCTCATTGTTACAAATTACTTGGTTGTTATGATTTTCTATACGCTTTATTCGTTTAACCGTATTGCATTTGAACCATATTTGTATCAACATTTTGTAAAACGACGGCAGTTTGTTTAAAAATATCGATACATTGTTTACTTAAAGTTGTTAGAGAACAATTACAATTGAATATATCCATACTCCTATATCAAATTTTCTAATGTGAAAGAAGGCACTATTTTTCCAATCGGATAAGTCATTGTTTAGCAATTTTGATATGAAGTGGGATTATGTCATTATTCTGAAAACTTGAATTGTAATGATATTTCAATTGGTGTCAGATGTGGGAATTTCATGGAAAGTTCAATATTCAATTTCATTCAATTGGCCGCATCATAACTGGGATTCTGAATTGAGAAAATTCAACATTGCAATTATTTCGGTTTTTAATTTAGTGGCAGAAATGGGATTATGTCATTTTTCTGAAATCTTGAGTTACATTGAGATTTCAAACAACTAATGGTCAGGTCATCTTCAACTCTAATCATGCTAATGCGATGCAGTTACCTGCTTTATTGGAGTATAAAACCTTCCAGATCCATGCAGATCCAGAGATAATTCGGTACAGGAACAGGCAAATACGCCCTGTTTGGTTGGTTAGATGAATGGTTATTGGTTGGTTGGTTGGGTGGTTAGTTGGATGATTGATTTTAGTTGGGTGGTTGTTGGTTGATTGGTTAATTGGTTGGTTGGTTGGTTTGGTTTGTTTTCTCGCGCTACGCTCGCATTTTTATCATGTATTTATAGCAAATTTCAGGCACTCTTATACTAAAATATCCAGTTAAAAACATCAAAATGTCCATACAATATTATATACCAAAATGGTGGCATTCGACAACATAATATGCCCCTTCTGTGGAGTGTCCAAAGGGGAAGGGCGGGGTGGGGGCATATGTCCAGGAATATCATTTTAGATAGCCAGATATAAATAGATAACAGCTTCACGCGCTACGCGCGCGCGTTTAAAGAACTGACAATCCGGCAATCGGCGGGCGGACACTAAAATACCTTCCACACTGGCCGAGGTACCGCCTTGTTTGGTTGGTGGATGAATAGTTATTGGTTGGTTGGGGGGGGGGGGGGGGGGGGGGGTGGTATACTAGTTGGATGATTGATTTTAGTTGGGTGGTTAGTTGGTTGATTGGTTAATTGGTTGGTTGGTTTGCTGGTTGGTTTGTTGGTTTGGTTGGTTTGGTTTGTTGGTTTATTGGTTTTTGTTGTTGGATGATTCAATGGTTGTTGGAGAATGGATTTGGTTGGTTATAGTTTTCTGGTTGATGGATGGTTGGTTGATTGTTTGTTTGTTTGTTTAATATTTCTTTATTGAGGGTAAACAGTTTCAGTGTCAAGCACTGCTTTCCAAGCAGGCCCTCATCATAGAAATAGTACAGTATTTACAAAGAAATGTTCAAATATTTACACATAATACATGAATCAAACAAAATATAAAATAATATAATTCAGAAGTACTTTGCACACAATTAAAGTTCATTAATCTTAGACTTAAATTGATGCACGGTCATGTTCTCCAGTTCAATTCTGACTGCTGATGGTAGGCTTTTCCAGGCATATGCTGCGGCTTTGCTGCCCTAACGTGAAATGTGCGCAAGCCTCAATTGGATTTAAATGTTGGCACGGCCAATGTATTACTGGTATGATTTCTTGTAAGATGTGAATGGCTGTTATGAACAAATTCAAATTGGGCAGATATGTATGATGGACTTTAATTTCTCAAACATTTATAAACAATAAGAGTTAGGTGAGAATAGGCTATGCCATCTTTTATCAAGTTTTACCCATTTACTTCATGTTGAATTGGTCGGTCGTTTGCTTTGGTCGGTTGTTGGTTGGTCGGGTCGGGTTGGTTGGTCGGTTGTTGGTTGGTAGGGTAAGAGTTTAGTGATTTTGGTTAAAGGTTGGTTAGTTGGATGGTTGAGTGGTTTGTGGTTAGTGTTGGGTGGTTTGTTTGGTTTTGATAGTCGTTGGTTGGTTTATGGTTGGTGTTGATTACTGGTTGTTTTGCTTTGGTTTGTCCGGTAGTTAGTTGGTTTTGGTTATAGCTGTTAATTGGTTGGTGCTCGTTGTTTGGGTGGTTTATCGGGTTGGTTGGTTGCCCGGTTGGTTGGTTGGATGATTGATTTAATTCGGGGTGAGTGGTTGGTTATTTATTTATTGTTTGTTTGTTTGGTTGGTGTTGGTAGGTTGGTAGGTTGTTTGCTTGGTTGGTTGGTTGGTTGCTTGATTAGTTGTTTGATTGATTGTTTGATTGATTGATTGATTTGGCTGAATCGGTTTTTTCTTCTTCAATGTTCAGGCCGGGGTTCAGGCTGTCTCATCTTCTCTAAATAAAGGTTTAGCACTTTAGGCCTATGGAATATAAACGTCCTATACATAAAGTAAAACCCGCCTCAGGTAAAACGTACAGTGTGAAGGACTGTAATACTATTACATAATTATTCCTTTCATTGTTGTAGGATGATAAGCTGTGAGCTGTGATTGCTTTGACAAGGAACACACTGATAGTGAGTGACGGATAAGGACTAGGAGAAGGCATTCGGTATGACTGAGACATCCGACGTCGTCTGCATGTATGGTGATCATGTGACTATCTAATAATATCATGTGATCAATTGTGTGATTTTAACGCAGGAGAAAAGTTCTCCAATTTAATATTTTTATTCGACTGTTTAACCATTTAAAAGATATAAAAATATAAGGACAGTCAATAATTACTTATTACTAATTTGAAAGATAAAAATAAGTATAAATTTAGTAGTTTTAAGATGTTAAAGATTTGTTTTGTTATGCACTTTTGAGAAATGTGACGGTGTTTGCAGAAAATCATCAGTGGTCCACAGAAAACATGGACGAATTTTAGACCGGAGTTTATTGAATTTTCAGGTAGTTTTTTCAATGTTATGTAATGTTGAATGTAGGCCAATTCAAGTTTATTTAAAAGTAGGCCTACGTGAGAAGAGTTCATGTCATTGGTTCTGAATGAACGTCTTTGAATATAAAACAAAGTTAACGCAATGGTTTAGATTTAGAACGCCGAAAGTTGGCCTTGATTGACTTGAGTTGAGTCGACAACATATTGAAATCAAGGTTGTGTGAAACTGAAAGCAGGGAGCACCTTTCCTGGACCTGGGGAAAGTTATTATTGTTATAAATTTAAATGTAAGCTGTTATTACATGTTGTTTCTTTTGTATGCATGCCTGATATGGTTTAAAAGTAAGTTTTGTATTTAAAACATATTATAATATTGTAATGCTTTTCCTTTTCCTGCACTCCCTTGATTATTATTTAATCTTAAATCTTTATAGGGCCCTAGCCTCTAGTCTAGGCTAGCTGAGGCTTTGATGGCCTATGCTTGTTAGAGGCTAGGGCCGGAGTTCCTTAAGTATACCCTACCACTGCATGTCTTCAATGGGAACTTTTAGAGAACGACCCATACACTTACACAGTGAGGAATACAAATGGTAGGGTATTCTAAAGCTTACCCGCTAGTCTTATCAAGGATAGGGATGTTCATATAATTGACTATAGAGGGCGACATTTTTTTTGATTTAAAAAAAAAAAATATGTAGAAAACTCCATGTTTACCTCTTTTAAATCCATCGGAAAAGTACGAAACAAGCTGGGTGTATTCACTGATGTCTAAATAACCCCACACAAGCAACTGAACATCATGAAAGTAAACCCTTTTTTACCTAAAATGATTTAAAATGTGCATGACTTGACCAGTTTTCAGCAATATGAGGCAAACTACTTTTGGTTATAACTTTTTTATTATTCAGCCTGCAGACAAGGTTGAACCATCATTTTTTATTGTAAAGTACTTTGTTTCCATGTATTCCATTTTCAAAGAGATAATTTTATTTTCAAAATTTTATGGACATGCCTATCAAGGACAAGGAGTTATTATAGAAACTGGAGGAGGCACAAGCATTGTACCCATTCAACTAACTCTGTCATATGTGCTAGTAGTAATGGGTCCTTTTAGTTAGGCTACTTTTGTTGCATCATGGCCACAAAAAAAACGGGTGCTACCCGCCTGGAAAACGTTTAGCTATCAATGTATAGGGCTACATTTTGCTGTGGGCTGTGGCCTAGATGGCACTTACGTTGCGAATTGGGAGACTTCTTAGTTAACAACCCTGTGAGGCAATTACGAGGGACAGACATAGGTTGAATACGCCCAAACAACCACGCTATACAAAAGCAAGTGAAATGGTGTGGCCTTTTTAATTGGTTGAAAAGATTGACAATATAGGCCTAATCAAATTTAATTTCTTGTGCCGTCTCCATTCTATATAATGACTCCTTGGTCTTATTTCCTGCTTTTTCAGGCCTACTCTTATTATTATAGTCGTCGGCAGAGAACTTCGACACTTTTTAAAATAGCCAAAGCGCGCGATCTACATGTAGTTAATGAGCGTGTGTGCGGGGACATTCATGACACATACTGTAGTTACGATTGCGGCCAAACCGTGTTTACGCTGTACGCTGTCGTCACAGAAAAAGGGTCGAACTTCTCTGACGCCGACTATATAGGTCGCCCCGGTCATCAGGGTATTTTTGTTATTTGCCGTTTACAACAAAGCAAAACGTTTTAACACATTGGTTTCTGCGCTCTAAACCATACACAAGATAGTTACTAGTGATCGTGTGAGGTCGGGTAAAGAGACTGTTTACATCAGCAAACGGCATGTGATATCACTGCGGGCCGACCTATAGTACATTACACTAGGAAGAGCTATGAAATGAAACCATTCAACTGGGACTTCATATTTTTTCATCAACTTTTCCAATTAAAGCTTTTCCTTCAGATATCGTGTTTAATGTTCAAAGAATATGTAAACAGTGGTTAAAAATGGCTCAACCTATTCTATATACACCTAGCAACAATGACCGCGCATGACAACAGCAAAGTTGCACTAGGTATAGGAAATCATTGATTTGTGTGTGATTACTGTCATAACTCTGTGCTACCTGAACGAGCCATCTAGGTATCTGGATGAATGGGTCTGGAGTGATAACCGCAATTTGCGGGACAAAGGGTGTGACTAGCTGTGAAGAATGAAAGTTTTTGCTATCTTTACACACACATTTTCAGTGCGTAATCACACACACATCAATGATTTCCTATACCTAGTGCAACTTTGCTGTTGTTATGTGCGGTCATTGAAACCGCCACAACTTAATAAGTATCCATTCGATTTGGTTGAATGAGGTATCAAACTGCGGAGAAGAAATTTGCTCATTTAATGTATATCTCAGATTTTTGGTACCGATTATCTACTTTGAATTAGCTAACCTCAAAGCACCTGGTCCGGGATTTTTGTTGCTAGGTGTATATCTGTATCTGTAGCCTACAGCATTTCTACACTACAGTACAGTGTAGGAAAACTGTTCAATGCTCCTTGTGGAATGTGGAGCCAAACGAACAGGGAGTGGTATACGCAGAACAGTATTTAGTCTTGTCGTTGGTTGAAGGCATATTATGTGATCTTTTCCAGGGGGCACCCTCTATTCATGATTATTTTTAGAAAGTAAATTTTCTTGCAGATTTACATTTCTGATCATACATCATAAATATAGCGATATGATATCCAGGTTTTAGAGTGAATTTAGAGTGAAAAATAAGTTGTCGCGCAGACCTGACAGTTTATATTCACTCTTTAAACCATGAATTTTGAAGTAATTAGGAATCAAATCGCTCTGTAACTCATAATGTATTCTTTATTTATGATCAGAAATCTTCTTTCTAAAAAAATGATGACTAGAGGGCGCTCCCTGGAGAAGATCACATAATATGCCTTTAAGGTGCTTGATGACTGCAGACTTTTAGGCAGGAATAAATATTTGTAGCAGTTTTTGTTTGCAGTTAGCAGTTGATATGATTCGGATGTGAATGTTGTGATTGACGCCGGATTGGCTGGAGTAGTGAGTTGATCGGTAGGGTGAGGAGGTCTTGTCTTGCTTTGTGGAGGATAGAGAGACGACTACCTTGTCTACGGTTTTCAAGTGGGCTCAAGTCTAAGTCCTTTAATATTTTGTCTACACTTGAAAATTGATGGTGGTCAATTGGTCATTCGCCACAAACCGGCCTGGCAGCTCCTCTTTACGTTTTGTTGATTTTATTGATGAGGTCTGAGATTACTGAGGTCGAATACTTGAGTAAGGGACAGACTATTATGACATGTAAGCTGTTTATTTAATTGGTTTGGTACAAGAGTACAGGTTTCTGTAGGTCCATGCTGGCCTGTTGATATTTTAAGCTTAGCAAGTATTCCATCAAGGCCTGGTGATTTCCCATCTTTGATGGGCAATCATCAAGGCCTGGTGATTTCCCATCTTTGAGTTTCTTGATGGCTGGTCTTTCAAAGAGTGATGCACCATGATACTCTCTCCATATATTCATGATGTTTGATGGTTCGCTCAGCACAGCACCATCTGTGTTTTATACACATGTTTGGTTTGATGGTGTAGATTTATTTCGGATTGATCTGATCTGATTGAACATTGCTTTGGATTCTTGCATTTGTTGACATTGCTCTTCAAGCCACACTGCCTTGTCCCTTCTGATTTGTCTTTAAATATCATCACACACTTCTTTATCACTCTTCTTTGGCTCGTGAAGTTTCACTGCAAATTATGAGCGTTTACTTTTGGACAAACTTAAAGTAAACTCAAAAGTAAATGCAATTCTAAACACAAAAGTAAACGTAAAAGTAAACGTAAAACTAAGCGGTTCTTGCATTTTGCACCCAATTGACCTCAAAGCGCGCTCAAAGTGAGTGAATATATGATATAATGGGACAGTTATTGATTAGAGGCTGGGCGGAAAACAGCTTAACTGTTGGGCTGACATAAGTGTTTAGTATGTATTGCCTTGAGTTTACTTTTAGTTTGTCCAAAGTAAGTGCTCATAATTTGCAGTGTTTGCTTACGTAGTTGGCTTTTTTCCTCAGCTAATTTTGCTTATGTAGTTGGCTTTTTTGTTTGTTTGTTTGTTGTTTATTTGGAAAATTGACAAAACAATACAACAAATTACAAAGCAATCAATACACAAAGAGCAAATATATAATAAGTACACACAAAAATAGACAACCAAATCAATATGCCAGGATAGCCCATAAAGTTGGCTAAATATGCCAACTTATTTCCAATGGGGTCCAGTAAAGAAAAAGGAGCCTGCAAAAGTGTGAAAAAACAAAGCAAGACAGGACAAAAGAAGAGGACCAATAGAAATAAGTTTAAGCATACTCAGCCAACTCCCGGTTCAACGAACTTTGAGACAAGTGTGCTTTGACATGGGCTTTGAAGGCATGTTTAACAGGGATGGATTTAACATGGTTAGGTAAAGAATTCCAGTCAATGATACCATTGTAATAAAAGGTATCAGCAGCAAGGCCTTTGTGATGTGGAACATGAAAGTTATAGGATCTTGAACGAGTGCCATGGGAGTGAACATTGGACACTTTGGAGAAAAACTGCTGTAAATAGGATGGACCGGATGCATGGAAGACATTGAACGCATGATTGAGGCGCAACTGTTTGACTCTATCCTGGATGTCAAGTATTTTGATAGAGTTCAAGTGAACCTGACCAATATGCTCTCTAGGAGGTAAATTCAGAATAAAACGAACCATTTTGTTCTGGAACGTTTTCAGTTTCTTTTGTTTAGTGGAAGTGAGACCAGAAAACCATGAGGTGCAGCAGTAATCAATGTGACACTGAATAAGAGCCGAACATAAGTTTTTGCGCAATTTCTGGTTGAAATATTGAGAGTGTCTGTAGAGAAAATTTAGCCTGCCATTGACTTTGCTCATGATGGAATTAAACATATTGTCACCAGAGAGACATTGGTCTAGCGTCACACCCAAATATTTGATGGAA